>CM016567.1:19697177-19958798 GCA_003412495.2 Echium plantagineum | reverse complement strand
AAACAAGTTCATGCTTATCTTGTAAGGCACTGTATTCAATTTGAAGGGATGGAGACCTATATAATCGACATGTATTCCAAGTCCGGTATGATCGAGGCTGCCCAAAAAGTTTTTGATATAAGCTGCTCGAATGAAGTTGATCAAGCCACGTGGAATGCTATGATTTCTGGGAATACGCAGAATGGGTTAATCGACCAGTCTTTTAATATTTTCAGACAGATGATACACCAGGGTATAACTCCAAACTCTGTAACTCTTGCATCAATTCTGCCCGCATGCAGTCAGTTTGGTGGTGTGGCACTTGGTAAGGTTCTGCATGGTTTTTCTATTCGCAACTTTTTAGATGAAAATGTCTTTGTGGTATCCGCTCTAATAGATATGTATTCAAAATCCGGTTCAATCCTTTATGCTGAAAAGGTTTTTAAGATTTCGCCAGAGAAGAATGCTGTTACATACACCAATATGATACTAGGATATGGTCAACATGGGATGGGTAAAATAGCTGTCGAGCTTTTCTACTCATTGAAGGAACTACAGATGATGCCTGATGCCGTTACCTTAGTAGCAGTTTTATCTGCTTGCAGTTACACTGGATTAGTTGAAGAGGGTCTTCATATTTACAAATCAATGGAGTACAGAATACGGTATCAAACCTTTACTAGAGCACCATGCCTGCATTGTAGACATGTTAGGAAGAGTAGGAAGGGTCTATGAAGCGTATGAGTTTATTAATGAATTAGGTGAAGATATTGATTTGCTGAGAATATGGGGGTCACTCCTAGCCGCCTGTCAAGTTCACGGACACTATGAACTGGGAAAGGTTGTTGCTGACAAGTTGATAGAGATGGAGGTAAGAGATGGAGTGACCGGATACCATGTTTTGTTGTCTAATATATTTGCCGATGAAAGAAACTGGGAATTAGTGAATACAGTTAGAAGAGGGATGCAGGAAAAAGGGCTGTCAAAAGAGGTTGGATGTAGTTGGATAGACATCGATGGTTACCCTCACTGTTTTACATCTAGAGAGAAAAAACATCCTAAATGCCATGAAATATATGGTTTATTAGATAAGTTGGTTTGCAATATGAAAGACGCTGGCTATAGGCTTTCTCTTGATTACCACATGGCTTGACAGCTGATCTTGCTGAATGATATTCCCGAGTACCGAAAACAGATGAAATTCTCTAGAGATCATCGACACTGAAAGTATGTTCCAGCTGTGTGTCCCATTCATCAGTCAGCAGCTTGCGTTCCGCAATTTGAGGTAATGGAATGACAAGTTAACATCACACTATACTGTCTCAGCCAGATATCTTTATAGCAATTATGTTGTGCAAAAATGATTCTGATTATTTGGAGGGTCCCAAGCACCCCTGGTCTTTATACAATTCATAACTCTTAGTCGAACTATTGTAGTATTCAACATCACCCAGTTAAAGTTGTTGCTCAAACCTTTCTGACACTTCAGAAGATTGTAGGCAATGTCAAGGTTCGAGCCAACTATTTGGTGTATGTACATATACAATTCTAAGTTCAAACCTAACCTAGAGGTGGTAAGGAAATATAAGCATACTTGATAAGCTTTCAGAGTCATATCGGATTCCAGGGACTGTGAGATAGAAGATGACTGAGATCTCAGGAACTTGTACTTAGCAAGTGAGCTGGAGGAGCCAGCTGCAGCGGGATTGGCTGTTAATGCAGAGGAAATATTGGTGAAGGGTGTGTTATGGCGTGATTGATAATGTTATCATATTGTCGTCTACATTTGAAGTGTGAACTTCCATTGAGAGTCAAAATGACGATGGTAGAAGATGAAGCTGAGAGGAAGGGTTGGCCGGAAAGTCTGTCACCGGAGATGGAAAAAGTTGACTTGGGTTTCTCTCCTGTGGCTGTGAAGTTGTATAACCTGTTTATATAGTAAAGTTATCATTGAGTTGTCTTTTGCATGATTCTTGTGGAAATGGATATAATCAGCACTCTTCTTTTTTGTTACAGATGGTAACCTTTGTTGATCATTAAAGTATAATATTTGAGTAAGTTTACCAAGATGATGATTTTAAATTTTAATAATGCCTGATGCAGTTGAATATCTTCTAAATGTAATCATTAAAGAATTAAACGAATAAGAATTATGACAATAAACATACAAGTATTCAACAATTATAATCTTGAAAAAGTTATTCACGATCAAAGTTCACTCCATAAATCGAATATATATTAAACATAAAATTACTTGGAAACAAAGTATTAACTTTTGAAAACAATGGCCTGTCATCATCTCACATCTCCCATTCAACCCCCCCTCCATTCATAATTAAATCATCCTCATTCCTCACATCAACTTCCTCTTTTACAAGTTCAACATTTTCTTTGTTTTCCTCAATTTAACAAATTAATAAATAACATTGAAAAAAAGTTGGAATAAAGAAAGTATAAAAAGAAGGAGAGAGACATTACCACATCCCCTGTTTTTATTCCAATAACAACAATCTATACCCACTCCTCTTCACCCCCTCTTAGATCTTCACCAAGATTTCTCCATCTCAATTCTCATCCAAATGGTGATTTCTCATTAAAGATTGGATCTTTTTATAATTTAATATGTAATGATTTGATTTTTATTGATGCCATTTTTGGTATATGATCTAACTAATCTAATCTAATCTAATCTCAATTATGAACTTTGCAGATATGTTAAAAGCTTAATCTCACTTGTTATATTAATGCATTAATGATTGGATGTTTCTTGGATTGAAAAAAGAGACCCTATTTGTTGTTTGATCAGCCTCTACACTGAGGTTTGATTGATTTTCTGGATGAAGTATGATTTTTCATTAAAAATTGTATATTTTTACTATTTAATATGTAAAGATTTGATTTTTATCAATACCATCTTTGGTATATGATCTAACTAATCTAATGTAATCTGAATTTTGAACTTTGCAGATATGTTAAAAGCTCAATCTCAGTTGTTGTATTAATGCATGAATGATTTGGTGTTTCTTGACTAGAACAAAAAGTGCCAACTTGTTGCTTTGATCAGCCTCTGCCTTGAGGTTTGCCTGATTTTCTTGATAAGGTATGAGTTGTACCCACATTTTGATATGTTTGATGATCATGTTTGTGTGAATTCTGCTTAGATATCTACTATGAAACTGCCAATGAGTGTTTTATGTCACTATGTGGTTGGATGATTATTATTGTACTCGACTTTAAAGTGATCTAAAATATAGACAAGATTTTGAATTTTTTTTTTTAGAAGTAGTTAATTATGTTAGAAAATTGATTGATGAGTTCTGTATAAGTGATGCATTGATATAATTTGGCATAACGTTTGACAAATGTTGAATTATGTAAGAAAAATGAGAAATTGGATTGATGAGTTCTGCATAACTGATGCACTTGTGTAATTTGTTTGTTGGTGGGATTACGTAACTATATTCTTGGTGATTGGTTATGGAACTGCAGAAAAGATGGAACATGATCTTGGTAAGCTATTCATTGGGGGGATTTCATGGGACACTGATGAAGAGCGTCTTAGGGAATACTTTAAGGCATATGGAGAGGTGGTGGAAGCTGTAATAATGAGAGATCGCAACACTGGGCGAGCTCGGGGCTTTGGTTTTGTTGTCTTTGCTGATCCCTCAGTTGCTGAAAGAGTGGTCAGTGAGAAACACATGATCGATGGGCGCTCTGTAAGTGTTTTCTCTCTCACTAGCTTTATGACTTATATGAATTGTATTTTAAAGAGCTTACTGAATCCAGTAGTGGATGCATTACTTTACCAGTCCTATTTGCAAAATTCTGATATGTAATTTATCCAATGCAATATGAGCTTAATGAAAAGGTAATCAAGCCCAAAGTTTTACTCAAATCAAGTACTGAAACTTTTATACTCAATGGTTTTCCTTAGAATTTAAATCTGAATTCTCTATACTTATATATATTACCAAGTGAACGGTTACTTACTTTTGGAGTTAAAACTTATAGGTTGAAGCCAAAAAGGCTGTTCCGAGGGATGATCAAAACATAGTAAGTAGAAACAATAGTAGCATTCAAGGTTCCCCGGGTCCAGGGCGCACAAAAAAGATTTTTGTAGGAGGCTTAGCATCTTCAGTTACAGAGAATGACTTCAAGAATTACTTTGAGCAGTTTGGAAATATAACGGATGTTGTTGTGATGTATGATCACAACACTCAAAGACCAAGGGGGTTTGGGTTTATAACTTTTGATGCAGAGGATGCAGTCGACAGAGTGTTGCTCAAAACCTTTCACGAACTTAATGGAAAAATGGTTGAGGTAAAGAGAGCAGTTCCCAAAGAGCAATCACCAGTCCCCATTCGCAGTCCTTTTGTTGGATATAACTACGGTTTTGCTAGAGCCAACAATCTTCTTAACAGCTATGCCCAAGGGTATAATTTAGGCTCGGTTGGAGGGTATGGAGTCCGAATGGATGGCAGATTTAGTCCAGTAGGTAGTGGTCGTGCTGGATTTTCTCAATTTGGCTCACCTGCATATGGCATGGGTATGAATTTGGAGACAGGATTGACATCGGGCTTCGGAGGCTCAAACTTTAGCAACAACCTTGGTTATGGCAGGGTCATGAGCCCTTATTTTGGCACAGATACAAATAGATATAATACTTCTATTGGATACGGCACTGGAAGTATTCGAGAGGATTCATTTATTGGATCATCTTCAAGGAATCTGTGGGCAAATGGAGGAATGAATAATTCTCCTAGAGCTACTTCTGGTTCTTACTTTGGTTCAGGAAGTGGCGGATTTGGAGTCTTTGGGAGTAATGCTGCATCTTGGGGTTCACCTGTTTCTGGTCAAGTGGGTAGAAATACTTCAGGCTATAGTGGTGGAAATATTGGACTGAGAAGTGGAGACAACAGCTTTGGTCTTGGAGCTGGAGGACTTGGGCGAAATGCTGCAACTGGTATACCTGCCAATAGCAATTTCTCTGCTACTAATGGTGGTTACGAAGGATCTTATGGGGATATCTATCGAAACTATGGAAATTCGAATTGGCAGTCTTCATCTAATGATCTTGGAGATTCTAGTTCATTTGGTTACGGACTTGGGAATCCTGCAGATGACACTCCTAAAGATACTGAGGAATATGTTGGTGGTTATACAATAGCTAATAGACAATCCAGTAGAGGTAATTTTGTGCTCCCGCTCTTATAAAAGTCTGGCTATTTGGAATGCTTTTTTATTCTGTAGTACTTCGCTAATAAATATTTTGCATGTGACTTAAAAAATTAAGTTTTGGCGATTGAACTACTTTCGCTACCATAAATAAGTCAACTGATGCCATATGACATTGGATATTAGTAGGATTATATTTGATAATTCCACTATGCGGAGTTTAGTACTGCATGAGTTTCCTTGCTGCATTTAATATAGTTGAAAATCTGTTATGCTGATTGCCTAGAAATTATGATATGTTGAATTTCTTAGTTCTGTGGTTCCTCTTTAAATACACAGCAATTATACTATTACACTAGCTTGAACCTTTATTAAACTTTTAAGATCGGCATGTGATAAAAGTTTAGAAAACAACGTTCCATCTTTAATTTCTTTATTGCAGCTCAATTAAAATTTTCAAATTTTAAATTATTCATCCTTTTTTGTGTCATTTCTAGGACATAAGAATCTTTATGATACTTATGTAGAATAATTGGTTGTAGCTAAATTCTTCTCCTTTGGTTTATGCATTCGTGGTAGTGGCATATCTGCTATCAGTTTAGCATATAAGTTCTACAACTTCTCTGAGTGAAGCGTAACTGATAAACGCCCAGCAATTTTATTTTCATTGTAATAAGTTGCAGTTGTTAGCCCCTTTACCAAATTTGGAAATTGTGAATTACTGTAAATTTAGCTGATAGTGTTCCTTATTGAATATTTTCTTTCCTTACAGATAAATGAATAATCAGTTTCTCGTGCATTCCTTACAGATAGCCGCTGAAGTTCGCAAGTTTTTTCCATTTATCTTCCATTCCGCTGGTTGTCATACTGGCTCTACTGCATAGGTACTATATACAATCATGTAGTGGTGCCTTCTTATGTATAAATTATTCCAAGTACTGAATTGTGGTACAATACTGATTTTCTCAGGTATTGCAGCGTAATTCATTATGATGAAATATAATTTTAGGACAAGACTTGTTTATTGGTCATATTCAAGTTTCAGCTTACATGAAGTTGATGAGTAATGCTAACGAGAATTCTGGATTTAAAGGGCGTCTTAAGTGAGAGCATTTGAAAGGCAGCATTGAACATTTTGGATTTTTATGTAATCTTTAGGTTCCTTCATCAGTAATTCAGTATTCACTTGAGATGTAAAAATCAGCTTGCAGAATAAATGCTGCAAGACATTTCCGATTCTTCTGTTCACGTTTCTTCTGCAAGACGGCGTGTTACATCAAAGGTTGAGTGCTTTTGATCTCCCCCTATACTTTTTGATGTTTTTAATGTTGTAGTGACTGGCAAAGTTGCTAATAGTCTCATAATTTCCCTGTCCTTTATGGGGTTGTAACTTTCTGAGATTGTTTGTCGGGTCCCTTTTTCGTTTAATAGAGTGAACTTTATTAGGGATATCCAGGTAGGAATCCCATCAATAAGGCAACACTATTATTCATGCACTCAAAATGTTTGGAACTTTATCACTGAATGAGTACATGTTCTACATTGAATAGAACAATATCATTTATCATACTTTCTGGTACTAAGATATGATCTTCTTTGCTCTTTGCTTGATCTCTTAGAAATCGATAATGTCATCTAGGATTTGTACAATTATGTACTAATCTCACGAGTACATGATCATCATGTCATCAGAACTGCATGAGAACATGTTGAATTTTATGGTAGCTTCGATCATGGAGATTAGTTCTTGAACATTACTCTAGGAGTATATGGTCTATGTGTTCGTTTACGTGCAGTTTACTCTAAATAGCGGTTGCTACTCATAACTTTTACATTAGTTTGCTACATGAAGGGTCCCCTAGAGTGTGTTCCTTAATGCACTTGAACTCATTATGGCTCGATTATATTCACTACCGCGAGATAGTTGACCATTTAGCGCTATTTTCGTTTAAGATAAGTTGTCTTTCTACAATATATGATATTGATATTCTACTATATATGCAACTTTAAATTCTTACCAAATTGAGCTACTTTTAAGAGTAACTAGTGTATGATGATGCCTAAATACACCTTGAGATGTTAGGACCAGTTACCTTTCTCCAGATTGTGGAAACAAGCTAAGGTAAACAAAGGAATCTGACTATTTTTATATGTTATCTTTGAATTTGAGAATTGCCCATAAAAGTAGGGCAATTTGTCCAATGGCCATCACCCCCTTTTTGCCTTTTAGCCTCTGCTCTACTGGTCCTTTAGATACTATACATTTTATTCTTGTTTTCATATGGAAAGAAGGAAGAAAGTGTGTTTTCTGTTTCAAAGAATCATAAAGTTGGGATCATGTCACTCTCCTTTCATCCCACCAACATTTTATCCACCCGATAATTTATTAAATGGGAAATGACACCAAAGATCACTGAACATTCGTAATTTTTTTTACTTTGTTTATCCTTTCTTTAAAATGCATGTTTTCGATAACTTAAATTAAAGGAAGAGGTGCAGATGGTTCAATAATCTAGTGACATCCGACTTAGCCTTTCATGTAAGAGGTCATGGGTTCGAACCTTGTTGGAGACAAATTTGTCTCATATTATACTATAGCTCTCTAGTTAGTAATTTCTGTGTTCATTGTTTATAATATCATTGCAGTCATTATTTATTACTAATTTACAAAAAAAAAAATTGAAGGAAGATGTAAAAACTAATCACGCGATGTTGACTTGAGGTTTTGAGCCATTTTTCAAATTTTTGTAAGGGTATTGGTGCCATCATTACAATTTTAACATTTTTGGCTCATGTTTTTATAATAAATAAACATATAAGTTATTATGACGTACTACTAAGTTGATGTTATTTACCCTTCTTATCCTACTTTCGTTAAATCAATTTGACTTTCTCAAAGTGAACAAGATAAGTTATATGCAAAATATCATGAGGCATGTCAGAAGGATCTAACGTGTATCTTGAGTGCTCTAAGCTCGATTTCAAATCATTCGAGAACCAGCTCGAATGTGGGACATTGACGATTTGTCAATCATCATGAGTTCATCTATCATAGTACATAATATAATTGTTGAGGATGAAAGAGATACGTATTCTCAGCATTGGACCGACTATGATCAATATGAGGTAAGTGAGTCTAATACACAACAACCATTCTAAATTGAGGTACTACATGCATTTGCAAATCATGTGAGTGCTAGATCGGAATTGCGTGATTTAAATGTTCATCATGACTTGCATGCAGATGTAGTCGAGCACATATGAGCAAAATTTGGAATGTTTCATGATTAATGATTATATTTAAGTCTTAATGTGTGATTTAATAATTTTATTGTGTTGTTAGTCGGGTCTCTTATGTCAAGTTCCTTATAACCTTTTATTTTAATAACATCTATTGTTACTTTAAGAGATACTAAAACTAAATTATAAGTGGTAAGTATTTTAATTTAATTTTAAATGATTATTATTGTATGATGATAAAAATAAAAATTATAATCAAAATAAAATTTAATATAAAATTGGTGGAATATAAGATGATGAATTGGAAGAATGTTGAATATTATTAAACAAAACCATTATAGGATGCAAAAATTGAATGAATATTTAATTATTAAGTGAAAGAGAGAAGATGATGTGGAGTGGGAAATGAGAAAAGGTGTTGAACTTTTACACGTCTAATCGGTAGGTTCATTCTTGCCAAGTGTACAACATCCAGATGTAACTCATGGACATGCGCTAAAACAAGGAATGCAAAGAATATACATCCACCCAATGTAAACAATGTTCACAACCTATATTAAGGAATAAAGCTACGTCACCCACAAATAATCAAGTTGGTGGAATATGTGAGCTTGTGATCGTAAGTTATGAGTTTCGGTTTTCGCTACATACACTTTTGGACATTGTATCTTTTTATGAAGTAGCATGTAAACTCCCAAGTGTGGGTTCAAGCCAACAATTCTTTTTTTGTCTCACATTTTACCATGTTATTTTTAAGCTCTTGTGTCAGATTAAAATTTACACAGTATGCAGTAATGAGTAACAATTGCGGATTTCCCATTAGGCCATTACAATAGTCATGACGAACCATAATCAAACATGGCCCATTTTACATGGGGGTCGAAATCTCCGCCCAACACGACCCAATATTAATGGAGACTTGGAGTACGTGATGATATTTGCAAAGCCCAGACCAAAACAACATCGAGTTTTCGTTTTTTTATGAGAAAACGACCACATAAAATATCCTCAATTAATCCTCAATACAAATACTGAAAATTAATCATTTGATAAATTAGGGCATAATAATAATAATGGCATCTTCAATAAACAACTCTTCAGCAATTGTTTCAGAATCTGAACCAAATAAGTCAACCTCAGATGAGTCAACGGAGGGTGGTACGTGGGGAGCAACTGGTGTTTGCCTTGGTGGCTTTGTCGGAAACTCTTTTGGTGGTGCTGTAATGGGCTCAGTTTTCGGATATGGTAATTACTTTTTGATACTTTGGGGTTGTTTTGGGTGTTCTATAAGTAAAGATTGAATTTTTTTAGCTGAAATTGGACTTTTACATTCTTTCTTTTCATTTTTTCTATTTTTATGTATTTTTTTTTGCTCTTGAGTCTTTATAATGTTTTCGAACTGAATTTGTGATTTTACATAGAGATGGTAAATTGGTAATATTTATGATGAAATATTGAATTTAGTTTCCATGGTAATTTTTTACTTAGCACCTTACTTTTTTATCTTTATGTGTATTTTTGCAAGTAAAGTTGAAATGATTATGACGTTTTTAACTGACTCTGGGATTTTCTTTTGAGATTGTAATGTCCATGATAATTAAACAATTCATGTGCTTGATTGTTGTGATTGTATAGTTGTTACATATTAAAATGATAATGTTGTAATTTGTACTTCATATTTACTTTGTCGAATGAAGAATTTTGATCCTCTTTGTTCCTAGAAAACCGGGGTGGGGGTCGGATAGTACCCAAACTTGCCTATGTGGTATTATAGGAGGTTGGGTCGTATTGACCCAAGATTGTTGCTATAACATAATTTTTTTGATTTAGTAATATCTGCTTAAGTATATTGTTATTGAACTTGGATCAGGAGGTGGATTGTTTAAGAAGAAAGGGTTCAAAGGGGCTTTAGCGGATGTTGGACCCTCAGCCAAAGTAAGAATCGTTCTATTTATTTACCAGATATAACCCTTGATGTTTTGTCCAACCTCATTTTGAGAGAGTTTTGTTGATTGAGAAAGATTAATTATCTTTCATTTTGTGCCCTCTAGAGTTTTGCTGTTTTATCTGGAGTGCACAGTTTAGTTGTCTGCTTCTTGAAGAGATTACGAGGGAAAGATGATGGTACATACGACAACTAAATTAAACAATGTTCTTTTGATTTTCTTCTGTTTGCTATTCTTAGTTGTTGTTTTTCTACAGCCATTAATACTGGAGTGGCTGGATGCTGTACTGGGATTGCATTGAGTTTTCCAGGTTAGTGATTCATCAAACGCAGACTCTGATCACCCATTGCATGTTGTTATCATAGGATATACTTTGGTGCTATGGCTACCTAGCTGTAGTATTGTACTTGTGCCCGTTTATGCCCAAATGTTCAGCTGACTTTTAAAATGGGATATTGAAATTTATTATGGCCCTACGAGAATGCATTAAGCTAAAAAGAACTGAATTAGTAACAAGTAGATTTTCTCTATTATTTGTATCTTGCTTTTCTTTCCTTATTTAATTCAACTTGACGACTCTCTTTAATTTGGTCCAACGGTGCAACACCTTTCTGAGGTTTTGGTGCTTTGTATGGGTTTTTCTACTGAGAGAACATATTTTCATGTTAAATGTGCAGCTAAGCTTCAAAGACCTTGCTGCGTTTCTTTCATCTGACATATAGAGAGTTTTTTGTATTCTGCTTCTATGGTATGGATGTTTTTATTCGGTATAGTCTATTTAAACCAAGCTTTCTTCTGTTTATTTCATCCAGGCCCGCCACAAGCTTTGCTCCAGAACTGTGTCCAATGGGGGGCATTGACGTTTATCATGGAAGCTCTTAATAGGCGGCAACCTGCAATGGCCCTTACGGCTTCCCCTTGGAACCTTACGTCATCACCTTGGAACCTCACATCATCCCCTTCGAAAGCCAAGAATATGCAGCATGGTGTGCTTCCTCCATTGGCTTTTCCTCTACCAAATGACATGAAAGAATCGTTTTCTTCATTTTGCAGGTCCCTTGGCAACCGAAGCAAGCGCCATTCTCATTAGTTATAATTTCAAAAATCCAGTTAATCCTCTCGACAATTTTGTACATTTGTGTGAGAGCCTTTTGGCGTACAATTGTATTGCCATCGTCCGAATGAAATTTTTATTTTTATTCCGTCTCTTTTGGGTATTATCTCCAATTGTATTGGAAAATATTGCCATTTTCCTTGTTCAATCTACACAAACACTATGGTCAGTTAATGCAAAACACTACCTCAGAAGACCGTGGATTCCATCAATCTATTTAGTCATTTTACCAACAAAACAAGCTGAATTTGAGTTAAAATAATATTTTTTGATAGGCTCAATCACTAAACAAGCCTTAATAACGGTGCACTATTTCAATTATCCTATGAATTGTCCATGACCTGAGCAAAACTTATGAATGATAATAGGTATGGTTGGGGAGGGTTCACGTTATTACCCAACACCTGATTCTGAGTTTATTTATAAAACTCGTAACCCGATCCAACCCTTAAAATTATCAACCCGACTTGCCCCTAACCAAAAAGTTCGATGGGTAAGGGTCCTACCTATTAGTAATCTATTTAGAAATACTTCATTTGATTTATTTTCATAATTTTGATTTGATTGTAAATAACTTTTTATTAAAATATTTTAAACAAATCCAATGAGATTAATATTATTTATCATTAAAAGAAATGATATATCATGAATCATAAATTGATAGACGCAATAAAATAAACAAACTTAAAAAATGGAAAACAATATATATGTTAATTATTTCATTATATATTTAGTTTATTAATTAATTGGCTATATTTTAATTGATTCCTAAACATAATCACAATAAAAATTGAAAATAAAGTAAATCTTATATAAAAAGATCTATGTCGAGTTTGAGTAGGGTTTAATATATACCCTGACCCTATTGAGAATGGATAACGCGTAACCCGATCCAAAAGCAATGAAATAACTCGACCCATATGGATAGAGTTGGGTTAGGTTAAAATTGCCATCCGTGCATACACGAAGGGACTTACAACATTCTAAAGGCATACACGATCCAAGGCACTTACATTAAACAAAATAGCTAACAAAATCATCAAATTACAATAGAGTTAACATGAATAATATAAATATTTATAGCAAAAATAATAACCAAAGAAATTAATAAGAAACAAATCTTTACAACATAATAGTAATGATAAGTATTTCTCTTCCTATAACAGTAAATTAGTAATGATGTAACCAAACCAAGCTATCAGAAGGGGCGTCGAGCTAATGAGCCTAGAAGTTAGCTCAAGGGTCGGCTCAATTTGGACTAAGCCGAGAGAGATGTTTGCTTTAGCTCGGCTCATGCAAAACTCTAAGAGTATATGCAGACGATTAGCTCAGTAAGCAAAATAATCAAACATCCTCGAACTTGTTCTTAATAGTTATTGCCATTTATGCAGAATGAAATTGTCAGTTTGCTGACATATAAGCAGAGTTTCAATCTCTACTAAAAAAAGAAGCAGAGTTTCGACACTGCAATGACTTGAGACTTCTGCTGCCATAGATGAGGCTAGTTGAGGATGAGCATCACTTCATCGCTATTAATAATTCAGGGGCGGAACTAGAATAAAAATTTAAGATATACTATGATATATAAGTTCAAAAAGTGAATACAATTTAAGGATCAAATTATAATTTTCCAAACTCTAGCGCGGCCGTAGCCGGGTTTTCCTCAAGTTACCTTACTCCCCTGATTTATATCAATTCTCCTTTGTGAAGATTCCTTTGATTTGATCAGAATATAATTTTTTCGCATTTATGTCGGATCGTGACTCGGGTTGGCTCAACATACCGTCCGCCCCTAATTTATATCCATACTTTTTCCTCAACAAATTTCTAACGATGTCGTTGCGCTCCTTGATCCTAGCTTGCTGGGGTGCCGCATTGACATGCCAGAGATGCAAACCATAACCGAAAAGAACGCCTCCAGAGACGAAGAACGCCACGGACATCGCCAACTTTCTTGGAGTTGAAGGGTAGCACAACACCATCTAATGCTTCTTAGTCAAAACCTGATCTTAAAAGGACAATTCAGCTAATAATCATCAATATAAGGGGCTAACTACATTTTTACTCAAGTAACCAGTCAATCAATAATATTGGTTCCATAAATGAAACTCAACTTAAAATTGTACTCAACCTCCCCCCCCCCCCACCCCCCACACACCACCATATAAACCATATATTACAAATTTAATGATGTCCTAGAACATCGGAGGATGCAATGTGATTCTGGCCCTTAATATAAATAGTATAATCAGACCAAAAGGAGTTGTTTCAGCTAAGCTTTTTATCAAACATAATAAGTGCAATGAAGAACCGAAACAATAATATAAGAAACATTTTGAAAAATTGAGATGAAATATATACAATTAAAGAGTGAGCAAACACTTACGTTGAGTGAATAATTATAATTTGCGAATCTATGACTTGGGGTATTTCTCGATTTTGATTTCAGAATTTGTTGATAATTTTGAATCGATACAATTGCTATATCCACTCAAATACTGCTTTTAGATGCGAAAGTATTGTTTTATCCCTACTTTTTTATAGGAAAAAAACACATCAAAAAAATCTTGCAAGGAGAATTGAAATGCAATAGAAGAAGACTTACATATTGGACCTGAGTTATTATAGACACACCAACACAATGCACAAACAGTGTTTTTTGAGAAGTAAAATGATCATTGTGCCTCTTATTACTATTAGTGTAGTGTTTTATAAATTTTCATTCGGGACAAAGTAACCATTTATCTCTTTAAAACCACTATTTTAGTGTATATAGTGGTTGAACCAACACTCATATCTAGCTCGATTATGAAAATATGGGTAATATAAAAACAGATTAATAGTGATATGACAAAAATATCTCTTCCATATTGTTTGTGGATATTTTATTTAAGGGCAACCTAATCATTTAGGCCTTAGAGCATTTACATCAGTCCCCTTAAAAGTTAAAAATGTAAAAAATGATGTTTTATCAGTTGTCTAAAATTGGTTGAGTGACTCAATTTACACATTCTCCCAAATTGTGTAAGTATTCACAGTATGTGTATATTGCGGTTGGCCGGTTACTAAGTTTTTTTTTTATATTTTATCCAATTTGAGTTAATAACAGGAAAGCTGCTAATGTAGACTTGTGAAAAGTGAAGCCTCAAAATAGAAAAGTAACAGTTAAAAGTGTAGTTTAAAGAAAGTTATAAGGAGACTGATGTGAGTGCTGGTAGTAATGAGTTAATTACATTAAAGATCTTTGTTAAATTTGTTAGAAATTTAAAATTAATTAACCGAGTTTGTTTGCAAATGAATTATTTTAAGTGTTGAATAAAATAAGTTCTCATAAAGTTATTAAAAAAATTAAGGGGGTGTTTGATAAAAAATTTCAGAACTTAATCTAGATGGTTTCAGATCTTTTTTTTATTAAGTTTGTTTGTTAACTATCTTTTATAAGGACTGGATGAAATCAGATCTGGTCAAAATCCTTACTAGAATTTTAAGTTAAAAATCTTAACTTAATTTTATTGTCTGAATCAATTCAGAACACATTAATATTAATTTTCCATATCTGTCATCTCCTAATCTTTTTCACGTATTTCTTTTTCTTCTCTTCTATCACTTTTGTTTATCTTCCCCTCATCTTTCTCAATTCCTTCTCTATAAACCTTCTTTTTCAAAAAAAAAAAACTTTTATTCATTGAAACCAAGCAAAAAAACAAGTCACTCAATCAAATAAGGGGAAAATTTAACCATTTTCATTGATTCTATATAAAATTGATATTGTAAAAATATTTATATATTTATATTTCTAATTTCTTGTATTTCTTCAATAAGAATTATTTGATTATAATGTTCATGGTGTAAAATTGATTGGAGCTTGATTCCATAAATTTTTTTTATCTGAATGATTTATTTGGGAAATATTCACTTGTGTGCCCAAATAATGATATCGGACTTTTGTTTACTTGTAGTTGTGGCAAGCAATTTGTTTATACCTTGTAGCAAACCATGATTTTTTTTTCAAATATGAGATATTCAATTTCCTAGAAACAAACAAAATCATTCATCCATTTTAATATTTTTTATGTTTATTAAATTTAAATTGTTTATTTAAACATATTTATCATTTTGAAATAATTTATAAGTCAATTAATATTTATATGTAACTTTTGGGAGGTGAAAATAAAATATATAACTAAATTGTCAATGGATTAAGGTTAGGGCAAAATTGTCTAAATTGCTCGTATTCAGTCTTTTTCTTTGAACCGTTATCAAACAACTAAATAGATTCAGCTATAATTTAGTTTTAGCAATTCAGATTTATCAAACATGCCCTACGTCATTAACTTAATTTTATCCTATTTTTTAAAATTTACTTATTTGTCATCCTTAACTTTCTTTTTAAATTTTATTTGTTTTAGCAAATTCACAATTCTCTGTAAAATATAATAATAATAATAATAATAATACTATTCTTGTTACCAATTATCAACCATATTGTTAGAAAGATGGTTTACTTTTACAATTTTGATAATTAATTTTTCAAGGTAAAAATATATTGTATATAATCATAAGATAACATGTTCGATATACTTCATTATTAATATAATAATATATTGTTTTAAAGCTATATATTTATGATATTCTGTGTTTCTACATCTATATGCTTGAATAATGTGTAAACTCCATGCCATTTTTTTTTTTGAAAATGCAATTAATTGATCAAAAACTATTAAGTCAATAAGTCATAAAAATATGATAGACATGACATATTTGGACAACAATTAAGTTTATTAAGGAGGGATTGATTTAGATATTTTGAAATGAGTAATGGGACACTTTATGTTGACGCAAATTTCAATGTAGATATTCAAAACATTCAAATAAATTGAAAAATAAATGTTAATTTCTAGATTAGTCTTTTCTTTATATTTAAAAGCTCTAATTTTATTTTAAATGTGATTGTTCCTCGAATCAATGCATATTATATGCAAATTCCAAGTATGCATTTGGTAAAAAAATTAAAGTGGTTTAGATAGTTGAATAATAATCCTTGCATAAATAGATGCATGAGTAGCGTTGAAGAAGTTTTCAAATTATTAGAAGCTTATTTAATGGCATTCGTTACGCTTATAATACACAATTTATTCATTTTCATTCATTCATTATTTTCATATATATTCGGATCACCACAAGAGCTTTTGTAAACATGTCACTTTATTATTAAAGCCTTCATTTTTCTAACCACTAATAATTCCTAACAAGCATTCAATTCATCATTCTATTGCTTTTCTCTACTAGCTAATTAACATATTTTATGTTATGGTTTATTATTGTGCTATAAGGATTCTTTCACCTCAAAGGTACTATCTATACACCTAATCATTTTTCATTCTCGTTAATGACTCAATAGTCTGGTGGCATCTGACCTAACTTCCATGTAGGAGGTCGTGAGTACTTTCATCGCTAACGTCAATATATATAATTCTTGGTTTGTTTGCAGTTTGTGTGTGATTTGGTTTTGAAGCATATCTTTGAGGGAAATTCAAGAATTGTTTTTGTAATTTAAGAAATGGAATCTGAAAATACATCGGATGTTGAAGGAGAAACAACACTAAGCAGACAACCAAGTGAAGCATCTTGTTATGCAACAGAAGATGAAGAGGAGGTTAACCTTCAGTTGGGTCCTAAAGTCAGCATCAAAGAACATCTTGAGAAGGACAAGGTTAGAATTAGATTCAAAAATGGAAAAATCCCATTAATATATTATTCACATTTATATATTTTCTGTTTCCAAATCCAAAAACAGGATGATGAAAGTTTAAGGAAATGGAAGGAACAACTTCTTGGAAACGTTGATGCTTCTGCTGTTCAAGGTAAGCTTCCTGTCATTCTAACTGGAAAAAAACTGTAGGTGCATAGGCGGAACCAGGAATAAATTTATGTCATCGGAACAGAGGAACGCCCCCGCATGTCGCTCTGCCTATGATAGTACATTAGTACCTTATAAGTTTATATTATTTTGATTTTGCGATTTATTAAGTTGAGTATTTTTGTAGAAGCGAAAGAACCCGACGTGAAAATCTTGAGCTTGACAATCCTATCTCCTGGAAGACCAGACTTAGTTCTTCCAATTCCTGATGTTGGAAATCCACCAGGGTTGTTTTTTACATTGAAAGAAGGTTCAAAATATCGTCTAAGATTTAGTATTAAGGTTAGCAATGATATTGTTTGTGGCTTAAAGTACACAAACACTGTATGGAAAGCAGGACTCAAAGGTAATTTTCTTCGATTTTCGCATTACTTATGGTTCATTTTCAATATGATACAAAAGTTTTAGGAAAATCAATGTTTTGGGTGTTTTTATACAGTTGATAGCTCGAAGGAAATGCTGGGAACTTTCAGTCCTCAAGCAGAGCCCTATCTGCATGAGATGCCGGAAGAAACCACACCATCTGGAATGTTTGCGAGAGGAGCATATTCGGCCAGAACAAAGGTTGGTATATCGTATCTTTTCCAAGTTAGCGATCACAGGAAGAGCGAATAACTTGATATCATACAAATGAAACATAGGGGCAACGACATTTTTGTATAGTTCGTTTTTAAAATGCTTAAGAATACCATTTGTCTCCTATGCGACCTCCTAATTCGAGTGAGGTGGTCATATCATGTAACTGATGTTCCATCCATTTATTATTTTGTTTCTAACAGGAGCGATCTATGTTTTAAAATGTTTGCAGTTTTTAGATGATGATAACACATGCTACTTAGAGATGAATTATACATTTGACATTCAAAAACAATGGCCAAATGACTAAAAGGAATCTCAACAATGGACTTGAATGAATATCATCAAGAAAGCTTGGAATAAATATTTGCCAATATCGATCTCCAAAAGGGAAGACTACAAATACAGAGGACACCCTCTGATTTAAGGGGTTCATATTATTAATTATTTTTTTATATTAATTTTGTTATTTTATTTTGTCTTCTAATAAGCTATTCATAGAGATTGGTTTTAAGTTGCATGAACATATACCACTTTCATATGAATGTAATAGCTTAGTTATTTAAATTAAATGTTGTTATTGAGTCAATCTTTTTTCCGTCGGTGTTGATTTAATGACTATTATTTTGATTTCTCTAATGTTGATGTAATTTTTACTCATACTATGATGCATTTTCAATAATTTTATTTATAAAGTTATCTGCTTTTCATAGATTTTTATAGTAACTTTCCTAAAATAAGAATAAATATCGATTCCGCATCTAGAGTTCGTATGTTATAAAACTGAGATGAATAATTTAATATGGGTGCCTATATATCCGAGGTAGTAATTTTCAAGACAATAATTTCGGCCCAATTTGTCTTCACTGTCACACGAAAGTAAAGTTGGATTGCAATTCAAACATTGTAATCACACATTGAAAAGAAAATATTTATTAATTGAATTTGAATCAAACGTCTAACTTCATTGAGCATATTAGTTTGTTATATGCCGATTCAATATCACATGTTTGATAAGTCACGTAACTATACTTTTATACATTCGATTTTACTCGAACAAAATACTTATTTCTTGTCCTAGTGGCAAGCATGCTGACACTTCTAACGGAGGTCTCGGGTTCGAGCCCTCTTGCTAACAAGGAAATTGGTTAGAGAGATGGTTTCTCTTACTAATGTACTATTCCTATTAATATAATTAAAGGGTACTCCCCTTTTAAAAAAAAACTAACGTACATATTTAAAAAAGGCTTTTTTTCATCTGGGCACCTGAACTTCTGATATTATAACAAATAGGCACCTGGTGAACTTTTTATAACAAGTAGGCACCTGAGACGAAAATTTGGCACCTAAACTTTTGGTTTTCTCTTTTTTCAGATTTTAAACATTTAGATGGAGGGCAAAATAGGCAAATCACATCCTAAACTAACTAAAGCAAGGATTTTAACCCAACCTCTACCCAACCCATTTAAC
The DNA here is from genome assembly GCA_003412495.2 of Echium plantagineum. Taxonomy (NCBI): domain Eukaryota; kingdom Viridiplantae; phylum Streptophyta; class Magnoliopsida; order Boraginales; family Boraginaceae; genus Echium; species Echium plantagineum. The sequence goes on along the minus strand of CM016567.1, from coordinate 19,939,378 downwards.
CCAACCCAACTAAGAGTTTGAGATTGAGATTGAGATTGGCCTCCTCTTTGCATTTTTCAGTTTTCCTGCGTTTCATCATTTTTGTGTGGCTGCCAATTTTGTCTTATCACACAAACAACTCCCAAATCTCAACATGGTTCTTCAGAACGATATTGATTTGCTGAACCCTCCAGCTGATATTGAGAAGAGGAAGCATAAGCTCAAGCGTCTTGTGCCTTCTCCCAACTCTTTTTTTATTTATGTGAAGTGCCAAGGTTGCTTCAACATCACAACTGTGGACGTGCTAGACTTACCGAGGGATGCTCTTTGAGGAAAAAGGGAGATTAAGTATTGAGCTCAAGTGTGCTGTGGTAAAATTGAAATTAAAGATGTTTAGGTCATTTTCCTTTTTTGGGGATTAGAATGTTGTTTTGTTTGGCATGTGTTACATTTTCCTTCAGATCTGATAAAACCGAGGGAGTAAATTTATGAATGGTAGTCTATGGTTGAGGTTGTACATGTTTTTGTTGCTGCTTCAAAGTTTGATTCTTTTTGGACCCGCTTGAGTTTAGGGCTTGGAGTAATCGATTCGTATCTTGGCGGGGTGGTCCCAGATTGATGCTCTGCTCTGCTTGCAAGTATTGATTAAGTTAATTCAGGTGAGTTAGGTTAAAATGCAGTTATTAATTAAGGAGGAAGACAAACCAGACGAAATGGCACCTGAACTTTTTCCTCGAAATTTGGCGCTTAAAATCTTTATCCGAATTAGCACCTGAACTTTTTTGTATATTTTCCCTCCAAAATGTCATATTTTCAATATGACTAACTTGCCCTTGGGTTAAGGATTTTAAAATTGTTTAAAATCTGAAAAAAGAGAAAACCAAAAGTTCAGGTGCCAAATTTTCGTCTCAGGTGCCTACTTGTTATAAAAAGTTCACCAGGTGCCTATTTGTTATAATATCAGAAGTTCAGGTGCCCAGATGAAAAAAAGCCTTTAAAAAACCAAAAACTCTTTGCTCTGACTTGTCCGATCCCATCGTCATCGAGGTCAATACTTCCATGGATGTGGAGATCCAAAACTTCCTCAAGATATGGATCATTGCAATCACATCCTCAATCTATTGCTTTTACATTGTCTCAAAGATCCCAAGTGGTCTCAAAACAAGACTCCCATTCATTCTACCAATCATCATCCTCTTCATCTTCCTCCCCCTTCATCTCTCCTCTGTCCATTTAGGTGGATCCACCATCTTCTACCTTGTTTGGTTAGCCAACTTCAAATTTCTCCTATTTTCTTTTAATAAAGGCCCCTTATCGTTTTCGCCCGAACATAAAAATCCTGGTTCCGTCAGTGCCCTCTTTCATTTCATCTTCATTGCTCTACTACCCATCAAATCAAAACAAAAAACTCAAACACCCCATATTCAAGAATCACCCAAATCAAGAACTAAATCATTACTTCTTGCATTAAAAGCAATTATTTTGATAATAATCATATACATTTACCAATATAGATCTTTACTACATCCATATTTTATTTTGGCTCTATATTGTTGCAACATTTATCTTGGAGTTGAGCTTGTTTTGTTCATTACAGCATTTCCAATTAGATTAATTATTGGCTTAGATATCGAGCCACAATTCGACGAACCATATTTGGCCACGTCATTACAGGACTTTTGGGGCCGTCGATGGAATCTAATGGTGACGAGTATTTTAAGACCCTCCGTATACTACCCTCTACGAAATTACATTTCTACCCTTCCCCTGTGGGCTGCCACGTGGGATCGGACGGTGGCGATGCTTGCCACGTTTATTGTGTCGGGGTTAATGCATGAAATAATTTATTACTATTTGACACGCGTGACTCCCACGTGGGAGGTGACGTGGTTTTTTATTTTACATGGGGTTTGTACGGCGTTAGAGGTGGCATTGAAAGAGGTGGTGGGTGATAAATGGAGGTTGCCGGCGGCGGTGTCGAGATTGTTTACGGTGGGATTTGTGGCGGCGAGTGGTGTTTGGTTGTTCTTGCCGCAGGTGCTCAGAAATAGAGTGGAATTGAAGGCCATTAATGAGTACTATATTTTGGGGAATTTTTTTAGAAATAGGTTGCCAATTTTTCAAACGTTGTAAGTTAAGGGTAAAATATTTGATCATCTAGCATTTTGGTATCAAAATATTTTATATTGTTATAGATCTAAGTAGGTCAAGTTTTTTAATAAATGAGTCACCTAACTTGATAAGCTACTTGATGAATCACATAGTGAGTCATTTATTTTGATAGCCTCCTCGATGAGTCACGTGAATGATTTGGTATTAAAAGCTCAAATTGATTGGTTAGATCTTTATTTGCAAGTTTGTGACTGAATGTAATTCTGCAATATGCAAAATCAACTTATATTTGAAATTGTGTAATGAAGTTGTAACAGAAGAACAATTGCTAGAGAAATATTTATTGTTTTTTCATGACTCGAATGTTTGCCCGCAACAATAATATCGAGAACACCGATTTAAACATATTCGGACTTAATTTCATATCTACTTTTGTAGAACAAAATAACGAGTTATTGCTGAGAAATCATGAATCGCGTTATGCAGGCTCTATTCTTGCACGTGAAGTATATGTGGGCGACGAGTTTTATTGGTGGTAACAGGAGATGTAATAATAAAGGTAAAGGTAAACGCTTCCGTACTAAGAATAATAATTTTTACAAGAATTCACGTTTCAAGCCAAAACCACCAGGATCGAAAAGGCGGCGCACTCAATGAATGAACCGAAGTTAAATAAAAAGAAAGATTTGTCTGAAAAGCCCTATGAAAACAAAGAAAATGTTTGTTATCAATGTGAGATGATTGGTCATTGGTCTGGTACCTCATAACTAAAACACTATTCTCACAGATGAAGTAATTAATTTAAGAATTTGAAGCGCAAGATAATCTATTATACTGTTGACATCTTGTCAATCTATATCAAACATCCTTAAAGAAACCAGCCGCAAATATTAAGACCAATATGTAAGCATTTTATAAGTATAAATTTACTAAATATCAAGCCAAAAGATGAACGAACATGAAGACGACATATATGTAAACATGTTTTATAGTTTATTGACCTAAATATTGATATCAAATTCTAAACATTAAGGCATGTTGTCAAGTTAAGTATTGATAAAAGCATACGGAACACGTATGAGGTTACTTGGTCCGTTCGCGACGAAACAATATAAATAATAACTCAAATTAAAATCTTTATTAAAACATTTTGTCTTAGAGCAGTTACATGAGATGTCTCAAAACACTTCCCTATTTTATATTTAAAATAGTAAAAATGTATCAAATATCAGATTTCTTATCTTAAAGACCTTCCTCAAACATTATAGGAAATGGCTTATATTAACACCTTCTCCAAATCACTTTTTCTTTTTGATATTAATTGATATAAGTGTTGTAAGTAATAAAATTTAAAATATGAATTTATTGTAAAAGTTAAAACATAATACCTAAATTTGATAAAGTAGTATAAGAAATTAATTTTGGTAATCTTTTTAGGTAGAGTGGTGCGAATGCTAATACCCCACGTATGCTTCTTTTTCTTCATTCGCCTCCTAATATCTAATTATCATTGACTCTTTTCGTTTTTACTTACCAATTTACTCAAGAACTTTTTATTTCAATCTTTCAAATTTAATTAGATAATCTTCCACATATGTCCTATTTCAAAATCTGATTCTTCATGAAGTTTCAAATTATCTTCATGATAAATAAATTCCTATTAATTTCAACAGAAAAAACCAAAGTCCTGCCCAAATTGTAATTCAGATATTATTGGGGGTTCAATGTATAATTTATGAAATATCTATTAGGGGCAAATTCATTAAAACACATAGTTGATGGTGCCATATGGACCTGATTTACGCCCCTATATTTATTTATTTTTGCAAATCTTATCAATCTCCCTGCTCATATAACCTTTTACACCTATACATTACTCACTAAAACAACAGCTATGCTCTCCGCTTAAAGGTATATAATTGTATATTGTAATTTTGTATATATAACTAATTCAAAAATTCAATTTTTGTGTCCCTCTAAATTTCCCAACTCTTGTTTTTCTTAAAGATTCAATTTTTATGCCAATTTTCCTAAAGTTTTGTTTTCAAAGATTCAGTTTTTATGTCCTTCTATATTTTCCAAGTCTTTGTTTTCTGAAGTTTCAATTTTGATGCCCTTCTTCGTTTTTTGAAATTTTTGTTCCTAAAGACTCAAGTTTGATGGCCTTCAAAATTCCCCAAGTCTTTGTTTTTAAAGATTCAATTTTGGTGGCAATTTTCCTAAACTTTTTGTTTTTCAAGATTCAACTTTTATGGCCTTACAATTAAATTTCCCCAAGTTTTTAACTGTTTTTCTCTCATCTCCATTGTCTCTCAGCAGTGGTTTCATGTCTTTATAGCACCCAGTTCCACTCTTTATGGCTTCTCAATGCCCTTTTCCTTGCAGGTCTCTTGGGATTTCACATCAAATTGTATTGGTGGGGCTGTTCTTTTGTTCTTTATTCGAACCCGGGACCTTGTCATTGCAAGTAATATCGTGGGCATTAGGTTAACGCTAGTCGTTTAATTGGTGGGGTAGTTTTGAATAGGGGTTCATGGATTTATTGACCTTAGGAAAAAGGGAGGTGGAGGGAGATGGGTTTGAGCTAAGGGAGGTGAAGAGAGTGAGGGGAGGAGATAACGTGAAAAGGGTAGCTGAGATTGTATTGATTTTGGCTTCAATAGGGAAGATTAGAGGTGGGAAATTGCCTAGTGAGGTGGAGAAAGAGTTGATGGTTGAGGTTAGGGAGAAGTTGGCTGAAGTTTGTCAAGATTTTGCACCCAAAGATGTGTTTCCTAGGGATCTTTTTGGTGGTGTGATTGAGGATCTTGGACTTGGGAAATTTAAGGAACAGAGGTTAGGATTTAAGGGACCTAAGATGTCCATTGCTGAGAAGTTGTTGCTTAGTAAAAGAAAGGTTCGCTAGGTCCCAACTTAATTATAGATTGTGCAGTATGTTTTTTGAACGGTGTGTCTATTGTAGAGGATATTTTGTTGTTGCCTCTCCTCAATATGCATTTTGTATTTTATCGTTCTAATTATGTTTTGTTGTAGAAGTGCATTGAAGGTTTCCTATGTTTTGTTTGAATTTAGTCGTACTTTTTCTGTGATCTATGCATTCCTTAGATCACTTTAAGGTATTCAGTTAAATGTATCCGTCTGAAGTTGATTGATGCCACTTTACGTTATTTGCGTGCTCCTCGTTGAAATTTTCCTTCATCTTATATCATCTGTACTTCTTTTTCATTTTGCTCTCCCGTTCTCACAGTTTCAGATTGAAAAATCCGAGGATTTCTCTTTACCTCCACTTTCTGCACCCCAGAGGTTGCAAGGTGCCACCCCATTTGATAACCATGGCCCATCACTCCCTGCGCGAGTAAATACTCAAGATAAACCTGGTCAGCGACACGCTCCTTCTGCAGGCGGGCAACCTTCTGCATGGGGTCCTGTAGTTGCAGCAAATTCTACACCTTCACCTCTGTTGTATCAGCTGCCTACCAGTGAAGTAAGAGCAGGTGTTTCAAATTCTGTACCAACCGGTCACCCTTCGAAGGACTCTTTTTCTTCACCCTTGGCTAGAGTTGACCAGCCATCTTTAAGTGTGGATGGAAGACCAAATGGTTCTTCCCATTCCCTTGCTTCCCAAGTTCAACCCCAAGGTAGATATTTGACTCTATACAGTGCTTCACCTTTTCTGTTAAAATCATCTGGTGGGTTCTGCATTAGCTTAAAAGTTATAAACATGGTTGGTTACAATAGCCGCCTATTCTTTAATTATAATTATGGATGGCCCTTAAATCCCTTCTATGATGCAGTACATTCTATTGGTTTCAAAATATTTTTTCTTTTTTGTAATTCCTCAGTAGCCTCTACTTGGAATCAGACAATGGGGAGACCTCCAGCTTTTCCAGTACAACATCAGTCGTTCTCATCCACTCAAAGGAGCTCAGATAATCGACTATCTATGCCTACTGTTCAGTTTGAGGGCCCTCTGGCCATCAAATCTGGGATAGCAACACAACCTGCAACCACTATGTCACTTACAACTCAAGTTACTACTAAAAATCAACCAACTCTTCAGCAGAGTGTACAGGGCAAATTTGTTGTCCAAGCCTCCCATACAAGAATTTCGCATGCTGAAGTTTCAAATATTGTTCAAAAGTTCTTAAAGCAGCATCAGGAGCACCATCACTGGACTCCTCCTTCTAGGAGTTACGTCAATGAAGCTTTGACTTGCCAGATGTGTCATTCTACTGTAACAGATGTTGACAGTATATTAATTTGCGATAATTGTGAGAAGGGCTATCACATAAAATGTCTTCATACTGCTGATCACAAAGGAGCTGTTAAAGGAGAGTGGCACTGTTTGAGATGCCTAGGTGCTAACCATGGGAAACCTCTTCCTCCTAAATATGGACGGGTCATGAGAAACCAGAAATCTGTTGGCCCATCTCCAGACAAAAATGGTATAATAGATGCCAAGCCAAATGTCCAGGAAGTTACAGCCAATGGTAAGATTGTAATTCAAAAGGGGCCACCTGAAATAGACAGAAGTTCGACAAGCCAGCAAACACCAGAGTCAAAGATTCAAAATGCCTTCCCTATGCATAGTGATGAGGATTTTTCAAATGAAGGAGAGACGGAGAAAGTGACTTCAGGATCTTACCTGGTTAAGAGTTTGAGTGCAGCTCATCTCAGACCTTCTCAACAACCAGCTCACGAGAAGAGTCTAGTTACTTCGATACCAAGACCTTTATCCAATTTTGATATTTCTCTCAGTATGGAAAATCATTCGCAGCCTCTCGGTGACCAGAGTAAATTCCCATCAGATGGGGAGCATTGTGGTAGAGTTCCTTCGCAGAGTAATCTACAAAAGGAATTTAAAAGAGTCGATCTTGGAGCTGTACTTGTCAACCAGGCTGAAGTTGCTACTAGCACTTCCATGAGTTCTGAAAGTGTGACTTCATTGTCTGGGCATTCTTCTGGTTTTGATTGGGTTGGTAAAGCATCTGAAGTGGTGGATGGGAGAATTTATTACCGGTCTTGTTGCATTAATGGAGTTGTTTACAAAGTTCATGATCATGTTCGTATTCGCTATGACAATGACAAGTTAACGCCTTCTAAGCTTCAGGTGAGCATTGTGTTGGTGTTAGGGTGCTGGGTTTTGACTTTGCAAGGCCTTCCTGTTTCATATATTAGCTACTCTTAATGATTTTATGTAGTATTTTTTTCGTTCTATTTCTCTGGATTTTTCTGTGGGGACCTGGGGATTCATGATTGTCACCGTTCTCTACGTTTTTGTTTGTTTTCTGTTTGTATGGACTGGGTAACTTTTGCATATGGGGTCATTCACTTATTCTCTTGGGGCCTGGTAGTGAAGTTTTTCTCATATTATGAGTGTAATTTTGCCACTTGTGAGTTGTGCATGTTATAGTTCTCATTTTTCTCATCACCCTTTTCCCTGAATACTATGTTTTCTTCTGCAGGCCATGTGGGAAGACAGAATAACAAGAATGAAGTGGGTAATGGTCAACAGGTGTTACTTTCCTAGTGACTTGCCAGAGGCTGTTGGTCGTCCCTGTGGCCTGGACAGCAGTGAGGTAAATGCATATACGCTCAGAATCATTTTGTATTTTTCCATTAGCATGCTTCTCAACATGCATCATGAACAGGCAGAATGTGACCTGAACATAAAAAGAGAACATTTTCATTCCTTTATTCATGATATGTCAACCAACTATTCACTACATTGGCTAGAACTGTTAAATAAAGTCATGGTCTACTCAGGGCGACTGATAGGGTGTCTTGAGTACCTTCTTGGCATTTGAAGTGGGAAACGACTGTAAAAAGCAACATAGAGAGTTCCAAGCATTGCTATTAAGCTATTGAGTTTTTTATTGTGTTGTGTTACTTGACGTTTCAATTAAGTCCTGACTTCTAATTGTCTTCAAATTTTCGTCATTCTGTTTCTCTAATGCTCTCTTAAATGTTAAGATTTTTTTTATAACCTTCTTACCCTCATGTGTACCTGAAATGACATATGACCTAGTCAAGAATAAGTGGTACTGTTCTGTTGTTGTTTTTTGCAGGTCTATGAATCTGCTTGTGGTAATGCATTAGAGGCAAGTTTGATACAAGGTCCTTGCGATGTTCTTCCTCCGAATAAATATGAGGCTGAAAAAGAAAGAAGAGCTTGCTCAGGGACGAAAGGAGATTATAGCTCCCGGCCATGTTATGTATGCAAGTGCGTTGAGTGGTTCTCTTATTCATATCTTCGGTTTCATGCTTGACTGGGATTCTCTTTTCTGTACTTTAATATGAATTTTTGCACACATTGGCTGTTGCAGATGGATTGCCCAAGTCATGCAACATTTTCATTGTTTCTCCCTTTAAAATGCATTTCTTATGTTTCTATTGTGCACTGAAATTTCTTAAGTATTGTTTATCTATCTTTGCCAAAGTAGAGTTTTGGAGAAAGTGTGTAATTTTCTTATTTGGTGGACCATTTGTAATGTGCTTCATCTGGTTTTAGCATAACATTATTTTTTTGGGACCAGGTGGATTTATGATGAATCAAAAGGATTATTCCGTGACGCTTCCTGTTAAAGGCCCCTAGGCTGCAGTTTGGATGACATTCTTCGACACTTTTTATCAGGTATTTTCTTTATCTCTTGAATCGAGGTTCTTGTTCTTCATATGCAGTCTTCCCTCTTCCTCTTAAAACTGGAGTTCTGGCCCTTGCCTATTATATTTCTCATCATCTATTCATTAGGAGACATTGCTATCTGTATTAATTTTGTAATTTTCTTGGCATTCTAGACAACCGTTCCCTGTTCTCTAGAATGAATGTTACATTCCATTAACTTTTTTCCTGCAACTCATAAGTAAGGTCCTGCAGAAAAAGCTCCAAATCCAAGCTTTTATGCAGGTAGATTACCTATAAGCTGTTCTTTTTTTTCCCTTCTTCCGGGAACTTCTGTTTCCAAACACCCTGTAGTTTTCTTTCATTTTTTCTGCTGATACAATGTGCATGCGTTTGGTCATATGGACAGGTTGGTTTTGCAAGTGGAACCCCCTCTCATAACCATCGTTGGACGATCTTCCCCCACTTCATTCAGCTTGTAAACTTGTATAACTGTTTTCAATGTAGCTTTCAGTTCATGAGTATAATTTATATGATTAGCAATTACAGAGATTCTATTTACATTATTTACACATGTTAATATGCAAATTTGTTGCCTCTTTTGTTATAAATTTTTTTACTGTAACTATTACCTTGCTGATTAAATTTGACTTTTGTTTGATCACAATACCCAAAAGGTTGAAGGATCGTTCTCTCCTCAAATTGTTGTTTGTCATTATTTGCAATGCAAAGTTTAGTTACATAAATTATAAGGGCATAGTAGAGATGTGGTGCCAATTTATCTTAATAGCGCAAAACATCAAACAAACTTAACCATGATCGACAAGGTAATACATTTGTTAGTGCATTACTTAGTGGAGTAATGCTTACATCGGCAATTACAACTCTTCGAAAGGAGGCTTACTTATACGGATAGCAAAAAGAATGTAACCATTTAAAAAAATTTGCTGTTAGATATGCAACATGATTGTTCTTCACGGTTCCTTATGTAGGTGGCTTTTCAGCAAGTTCTTTGGGAGAATCGAAGATGAAGACATCTACTACCTCTGGTATTCTGAATTGCACCCTTTTAGCCGTCTTTCCACTTAGTGTGTTGCACAGGGAACCGTTTTCAAGTTTTATTGGTTCTTTGATGGTCGTAAATGCTTTACCTGCTTCGATTGAAGGACGACGTGCATTTTTGGTTAATTTAGGAGAATACAAATCAGATTCTTTAGTGTAGTGGTGATCTAAGGCAGGTGAATCTAAGAGCCAGTCGCCCAAGGTTGTGATTGCACCTTTATTTTGTAAAAGCTGCATTTGCTTCTCAGGCTCGTTAAACGGCCTTGTCTTCTTACTGATAGCTTTCCCTAGGCATCCTGGTTTCAAGAAGTTGATCAAACGCAATCTCATACCGCCTTGACGAGCTCCAGTGATTTGCTTCGAATCCTTCCCCGGGAATCTGCTATACGTTGGGTCCCTGTAACTAAACAATGTTTTGCTCATTTTGGTATTTTGATCTTAAGGCAATAATATGTAGTGTGTTGCTATTAGGGTTTATATAGTGTGTTGTTGAGGATGGTGGATTCTTCAAGATGGATTAGTTGTTGAATATAACAAGATTAACTTAGGTAATTACAATCACAAATGCCAATTATTATTAGCTGCCAACTTCTTGTACGGCTTCATTAAGCAAATGTCTTAATTTGCTCAGTCCCCTTGATCCGGACATCTTCGTATGTTGATGGGTAGACGACACGACACGACACGACACTTTAATTACCATGTAAGGACAATTAAATCAGTGGTGTCAGAGTTTAGGGCGAATATATCAAATTAGTGATATCTAAACAAATAATATTTATGGTATATCAAAATTTATTTATTTGTACTTGTTAATTTTTAATACTAAACATTCCGTTTATTTTGTTATTATGCTGGTAATATAACTATTTTAATTTGTTGGATGACATATCAATTAAAGTGTTTGTTATAACAAGTAAGCAACTATAAACATTGTATCAATTAATACTCTAGTGGAACAATCAATTTAATCAAGCTTGAATATAATACTCCAGTTAACATAAAAGAAACCCAGTACTTAAAAGTTCCAAAAAATAAATAAAACAAAACTACCAATATGTCCATTTCCAAGCATCAATATTAATCCAACCGCTAAAAGATTCGATTTTTCATCTGTTTAAACAGAAATTTAAAATCCCAGTAGCTAAATCATAAATGAACAACATTTATATGAAACATATATATTATGCTCAAATTATAAAAAGAAAGGAAGTAAAGAGGGTTGCGAGACCTATTGATGAACTCGTTGATGATTATTTCTTGCCTTAAAGTAGTATTGTCAATTTCTAGTAACACCCTTGTGAGCACGGTCTTTACCGAAGCTGAGTAAGTCCATAAGTATTACTCACGAGCAGAGGCGGATCTAGGCACATCGAAGAGGTGATTTGAGAGATACATTAAATTTTTTGAATCATATTTTATTAGCAAATCCAGAATTTTAGTGAAAAATATTGCATTCGCATACACATTTAAAAAACAAATGAAGTCATGTGAATTCATGAATTTTAAAAAACTTTGATTTATAACTGTTAAGATACACAACCCACATCGAATGTCGATATCCTCCCGGGTCAATATATAAGATCTTGGGCTACGACCCCTATTGCCAATTGATTTAGAGTGGAACCTCATAGACTCTTTAACATGATATCATGAGCCAATGCCGAGTTAATGAGGCACGTGTAACTCCGCCGTTGTTGTTCCGGCAATTAATACCAGCGAGGAAAATTGGGCCGACGATTGGGTTACACGTGAGGGGGAGTGCTAAGATGCACATCCCACATCGGAAGCCGATGTCCTCCCGGGTCAATATATAAGATCTTGAGCTACTCCCTTTATTGCCAATTGGTTTTAGAGTGGAACCCCCCAGAGACTCTTAACAAAGGCAACAAAAAATAGCCTTTAAAAATTCTAATAAATTTGAAATTGCGAGGCTTTGAACACCAACCTCTTACTTATTATTAAGTTCATTACTAACCAACTAAACCAACATAAATTTAAATAATTTAACTGAACCACCACGAACATAGTAGGGGTCAACAAATATTACTTTTATATATTTCGTTATATTATACAAAATTTTATAATTTTGCATTGAAATCAACAAATAATGAATTACATGACCATATATTTCATTGTAGGGGTCAAGCAAGAAATATATCATAAAAGTAACGGCAAACGGCTGAGAATGATCAAATTATGTTTAGGGTATGGACCCAGTTAATCACCTATATTTTGAAAGTTCTAAGTTGATCACTTAACTTCATAAATCGATCCAATTTACTAAATTGGTTAATTTTATCGTTAATCATCGACTAATTGCATCACGTGCTCGTTAATGAGTGATAATTTAGTAATTTCACTTCTAATTAATTGAAAACAATTTAATCCAATTAAAATCACCCCAATCCCCAATTATAATAGATTGTGAGACAATTGGGCATTATTGGGGATTAATGTTATTTTAATTGGATTAAATTTTCAGAAAATTAAAAAGTGAAATTATTAAATTGCCCTCATTAATGTGATTAGTGGGGGATTAACAATAAAATTGATCAATGTAGTGATATGGATCAATTTATGAAGTTAAGTGATCAACTGAGACATTTCAAAACATAGGTGATCAACTAGGTCCATACCCAAACATAAGTGATCATCATAGCCATTTGTCATAAAAATAATTTTGAATATAGAATACTAAAGTAGAAGAGTAAAAAAAGTGATGGATTTAGTTCTGTTTTTGTAAACTAACCTTTTCTTTAATAAAAAATTTAGGTAATTCAAATGAACCAGACTGAACAATATGAAATCCATCCATGCTTAAAGTCCATCCATGCTTGTCAATACAAATTGGGAACTAAATCATACCCATATAACTACTTTCAAGTACTAAATATCAACACAAAAATATAAATTGATTTCACTTTGTTGAAACAAATTAAAAATTACCTTTTGAGACTATTTTTAATCGAGTTTTATATAATGTCGGTCAAGTACATATTTTAATGACTTCATAATTGTTTCATCGAGGCATCCCTTATGAATTTTTCATTATTGAAGAGAAATATTAATAACTATTTTTTGTGTGAAATGTAACTTAAGACATACTTTAATTTTTTATTTAAAAAATGAATTGGGACCATCGCTTTCCTTAAATCATTTGAAAAGACTCCTCTACGAGGACCTAATTATGAGTGTTTGGTAACTGTCGAGTGAACATGAAATTCAACAATGGTGTAAGGATACAATTTATAGCAAAACTAGGTCCCAATCCCATTAGCCATAAAAACACTCGATATTATATACTCCCTCCGTCCCTAAATGATTGTCACATTTTGACTTTTGGTGGTCAACAAAACAAGAATTGAAACGTAAATATTTTTTATTCTACATGCGAAAAAATTATAAAAATTTGATATTTCAAAAATATATATTGAGACGAATTTAACAAGATCTCACAAGACTATATTATTTCTTATCATTTGATGAGCATTTATGATCAAATTTTGTAATGTTTGACAACCAAAAGTCAAAATGTAACAATCTTTTAGGGACGGAGGGAGTATATATATATATATACTATATCCTCCAAATAAAGCTCCAGCGCATTTGCTTTGGCTAGAATCTTTGGGTTGAAGTCATCATTGCATGGGTTGTGGTTGAATTCGATTCGATTCGATGCATGGGTTGTAGTTGGATTCGATTCGATTCGAAAAAAGATGGAAGTCTAAAAATAAAATTTGAACTCGACTCGAAACAAAATCAAAAGAAAAACTTAATCCCATTTGCCAACAAATCGAGTACTCAACTCGCGATTTAATATACACTCGTAGATTGTTAAGCGTAAAGTACATTATGTTGAGATCTTAATGACCCATTTATTCATGAACTTTCTTAAAGAGATAAATTTCTTGAATTACGAGCTATTTGTTGCTATTAGGAAATAATTACGTGTGTTGCACGTGGTGAATTTGCATGCACATAATTTAAGGTAAAAATTGTTCATTGTTCATATTTTTTATTTTAAAAATTATTATATTTATATTGTTATGTTTAGAACAATACATTAATCTAATTTGTTACATAGATTTTGTTATTATCATATCCACTCAAACATGTACTAACTAAGATTCTAATACCAATTATCTTAAAATAGTACTCTCTCGATGATAGAAAATTAATTTTTTAATTTTTTTTGAAAAATAAATTTAATGATATCAATTTTATATTTTTTGACACGAACTCCAAAACATCAATTAAATTGAAATGGAGGGACTAATCGGTAGTTGAACAAATATTCTATAACTGAATTTTTTTAAATTTGTATTAATATAGTATGACATACTAATGCTTTTAAAGTAATCAAAGATTTCATATATATACATTGAAGAGATATTATAATTCTTTTATATAGTGCATGCAATTCTTAATTCATTCTATCATGTAATCTAATATTATCACTTCGCAGATTTGAAAGCACCTTTGGATGGACATTAGAAAGCAAAGGACAAGACTCTTTTGAAGACCGATTTTTACCCCCTTCTCCACAAATATGTTTAGTTATGATAACTTTAATACTAAGTCTGCATTGTATTTTGCTTTTGATGAAACTACTAGTGTCTTTTGAAAGAGATGTAATGGGAGCAATGTACTCCTTCCCTTACATTCAAACTTCATCTAATGTTATTTGCTCTTATTTATATATATAAATTTTTTTTTATAATCACATTATAATCTTATATTTGAAATTTTCCTAAAATACCAAGACTCTTCATTTTTCAAGTAATGATATAGCTAATCATTTGATAATTAAAGAGATGGATTAATTATTTAATACCAATAATTATAAAAACAACAATTATTTTATAATTGATTTTATTAAAGTTAGGAATCTATGGAGCCTTTGATATAATCATTAATCCAACAAAAGGCCTATCTTGTAGTACTTACATACACATTACATATATAAACTATCTCCCCCTTTCTCCACCATCACAACTCATTTGTTTCTCTTTTGCTTTAAAAAAGCACTAGTGTATAATACATTTTTTTAGTTCAATTAATTACCTCAAAGATGAACTTAGAGATCCTAAAGTTGTAACAAGAGGGCCCATTGCCCCTCTCTTTAGGGGTTAAAAGGTTGACCAATCTACCCTTCCTCATCCCACCTTCTATCAATACACACTACTATAAAATCAACCAAAACTAAACTTTAATTTCATCATAATTCTCTCAAAATAGGAGAAATAAATTCATAATTACAAAAAAAATGTCAATTCAAGACAATGATGCATTTGAATTCACCATAAATTTATCATCTAATACAAATGCTATTGCATCACCTACCTCTCCAGCTGATCATTTCTTCCTAAATGGCAAATTACTCCCTCATTTTTTCCCATCTCATGACAACAAAAACAACAATAATCTTCATAATTGTAGGGCAATTTATTCAAGATCAACAAGCAGAACAAGCAGTGTTAGCAGCAAAGATTCATTCTCGACTTCGCGCAGCAACAGCAGCAGCACTTATAGCAGCTCAAGAACCAGCACGAGTGAAAGTCCACTAACGAACCACCACCCGGCGGGGATAATGAACAAAGATTATTTCACCCGAAAATCGAGTCGATGCCCGCAAAAGCCGGTCAAGTATCGATGTAGGTCGTCTACATCACAAAGGTGGCAATTCATTACTGCTGTACCAGTGATGAAACAGAGTGTTTTTTGTACAAGAAAAAGGCAGAGTAATAATAAGAATGTTGCTCAAAGGAAAATGACTAAGTCAAATAAGAAAGATAATAAGGGGGGGAATAATGCAGGAACATGGTTTGGGCTGAGGTTTTTTATGTCATTTGTATCAGCTTGTATCAAATGTCATTCATTTCAAACATCGTCATCTACTCTTAGTGTGTAAGAATTACATATATATTTGCTTCTCCAATTATACTTTTTGCTTCAGTTCTCGTGATGAGGTAATTAACTAGTTAACGGTGGTTTTTTTTTTTGATAGTTATATTAATATTGCATAATCAAACATAGTTACAAAAACAGTAGAATGTTAATGATATCTAGGGTAATCTAAAGTGACCCGGGATATCATTACATATATATGTCACATTATGTGCTAGGT
The DNA here is from genome assembly GCA_003412495.2 of Echium plantagineum. Classification (NCBI taxonomy): domain Eukaryota; kingdom Viridiplantae; phylum Streptophyta; class Magnoliopsida; order Boraginales; family Boraginaceae; genus Echium; species Echium plantagineum. Next base: position 19,923,473 of record CM016567.1, on the reverse strand, counting down.
CAGTTCTCGCAAAAGTTCCCGAAGGAATTACAAAATGAGAACTGAATGGGGGCACGTTTACAAAAAGATTTGTTATGCTATGTAAATCCGTCGGCTGAAGAACTATGCTACGCTTTTGCTGATGATGTTGTTTCCAAAAGTCTTTCCATACTTGATGATGTTGGAGATGTCGAACTGTACTAGATAGAACCTCTGATGTAGACAAATCAAATACTATATATAATGTGTATGATAATTTAAGGTGAAGTAATAGTGATATTGATATCACGGCTTCAATAACTAATTGTTGGGGTGCAAGAAACGAATTTTGGGTGGGTGTTTTTTGAGTTAACGGTGGTTTTAGCTTAATGGTTATTGTCCCAGTTTTCATAATTGGAGTGTTAGATTATTACTATAATATAATATGGTCCATATATTATAAAAGGCTAATTCTATTAAGAGATTTAATTTGATGGTTAATTAAATATTTAATTATAGAATTAGTAATGGGTTTAACTCCTAACCCTCTCAACTCCCTCATGAATATAGATATTATGGATGACAATTAGTGTGATAGACCTTTGGTTGTTTTGACCTTTGAATTGGTTTTGAACACTATATAAATGGCTCATCCATATGTATGTCAACCACCATCTAAAAGACAAAATAAAATATTATAGAGGAGAGGAGAAAAAAGGAAGGACTTAGCTAAGTGATCTTCATCAAACTCTCATCATAATATAATAGTGTTATTTCTTACAATTGGTATCAGAGCATAGTTGAACACACTTGATTATTACATGAATTGTTATTTAGCCTAAATGAATTGCTAAATATGTTTTATTGCTTCCGCTATGAATATGAAATATATAAATGGATGTATTGTTAATTTTTCATTATAATATTATATTATTTCCTTAAATATTCATCACAATAATTGACAATATTTGATAATGTATATTAAGGGTTATTTCATTGACGATTGACTAATTAAATATTGAAGAGCCGAAGCCTAGTATAAAAGGAGCTGGTGGTCACACTAGTCGAACACACCTTTTATTCACTTGTTTTCTTATACACAACAAAGAGCTTTTAAGCAAAGTTTGTGTACTAGTTGTCTAGGCGAGTTTTGTATAGAAGCACTTATCAAGCTTCTATACTGATTGTACAGTTGTTATTTTATAACAACAGTGAGGAGTTTTTAGTCAATTGAAGTTTGTAAACATCTCATAGAAGAATAGGGGAGCCTATATTAAAAAGTCATTGTATAGGGCTATAGAAAGTATGTGGGCATACTAGTAAGTCCCTTCCTGTAAGATACCTTTTATATAGTGAAGTTTTCCATTGGGCAGGCTGCCCCCCAGAGGTAGGTGCATTGGCATTGAACTGGGTTACCAAGTTCTTGGTGTTTGATTTACATACTTGTCATATTTCTAAAAAACTGGGAAGGTTGCTCATTTTTTTTCAATAAATCATACCTTTTCTCTGGGAACACCCTCGAACAGCACAGCCAGCAAAACAATCGTCAGTGTTGAAATATTCAGTGTTAACCTGAAAAAATTTACATTGAGTAACACAAGATGCAATGCATATTGGACTTCTAAAACGAAGGCATTGGGATATAGCACATTTTCCAAGACATTTTTTAAAGCTAGCATCAACTGTTGCATGGAATGAGAACAAAACCAATATGTGTAAAATGCCAACTTCATTAAATGCTCCTTTCCTTGCCATTTGAAATTTAACTACTATCAAAGGAATATGGTGTTTCCTTGAAATAAATAAAGATGTGTATTCCATTATATTATATGAGAATATTTATAGGAGTAGCTTAGGAGTAAGATGTTGACTTAATTATATTTTTTCAATTGTAATCTATTACTTTGTACTGTATGAAATTGTATCATATTGTAGCAATACAACTATATAATATTTCAAAATTGAATTATGATGAAAATAACATTCTTTATTTAGTACATAGATTCTAAAGTGCTAATGATTGAAATAGTATTCTTTATTACGATCATATCACCTTTTCCTTTAGACAATTATGTCATGAGAAAATTCATAAAACAATTATCATCTACCTTATCATGTCCACATAATAGAAATGTTGTTGTTATCGTTATTAATATAATTATTGTTATTATTGTTGTTATCATTACTATTATTATCATTATTATTCTTGTTATCATTACTATTATTATCATAATTATTATTGTTATCATTACTATTATTATCATTATTATTCTTATCATTGTTATTATTATTATTATTGTTGTTAATTCTATTACTAATAATATTCTTCTTCTTATTATTATTATTTATTAAGTCTATTTATAATTTATTTATTTAATAATATTTATAATGTATTATCTTTTGTGATATTATTTTTATACATATTATTTATATATAAAAGAACTATCTGTTTTTTCAACCAATAAAGCTAGCAACAAATCTCGAAATTCTTCTCGATATTTCTACCACCACCACTTGTTTGAAGAATGTTTTATTCTCTAATATACATTTACTATTCTTTGCCTAAATACCATATAACCCATCAAAAATGCTCTCAATTTTTCTTCCCCATTTTATCTATATTTCGTTTTTTTTTTCGTCAAATCATTATCACCCCCACACCACATTAGAGTCGAAAGAAATACTAGCATCACTCCTAACACTCAATTAAATTTTAAACCATACCCCACCCTAATTGAAATTAAAATTAGAGATGGGGGTAGGGTCGAAACTTGGATGGGAAAGAGGGGTTCCAATTTGAGAGGAGGAGCGACGAGATAGGGTCTAATATGTTCTTATGAGAGCGAACATATTAACCATGTAACATGATTGGCGTCCAAGTCAGCGAGAAGGTAATAAATCCACGATGATACGCACAATGTCGAGAAGAAAGGAAGTCAAGTCATAATTTGTCTTCAGACATCAAACTAGTCTTCTAGCTTGCAAACATGGCTATAATTTGACCATTTCAAATGAGGTTATATCCTCAACATGAAAAGTTATGTTAAAATATAATCACTAAGAAAAAGAGAAATAAAATATAGCTAAATTGTGATATTTTATTATTGATTTAGAATAATATGTGAATAGATTCATATATGAAATAGTCCACCAAATTTGATACACATTTTTGAAGTTTGGTAGATACGTGAACTTGGTACAATTGATACACAATGACTTAACCATTATGATCCCATAACAAACAATCTTATTGTGTAGTGTAGATAATTTAGCATCGACGGTCGCATGATTCCAAACAGTATTCTAGACCATGTACGTCTTCATCAACGCCTGCATGATGGAAAGAAGTTACTATAGTTATTAAAGTATGTGACACACAAAGTATTTATTTAAATAAAATTATTTAAACAAGCGTAAAATAGCATATTGTAAGATTATTAAATATATGGTAGTTTAACTTATTTTCTAAAATATTGAGAGGGTTGCTCATTGTTTTCAACATGTCGTACCTTTTCTCTGGGAACATCCACGAACAGCACAACCAGCAAAGCAATCGTCAGTGCTGAAAGATTCAGTGTTAACCTGAAAAAATTTGCATTGAGCAACACAAGATGCAATGCATACTGGACTTCTAAAACGAAGGCATTGGGATATAGCACATTTTCCAAGACATTTTTTGAAGCTAGCATCAACTGTTGCGTGGAATGAGAACAAAACCAATATGAGTAAAATGCCAACTCCATTAAATGCTCCTTTCCTAGCCATTTGAAATTTAACTACTTTTAAAAATATTAAGGAATGTGGCGTTTCTTTGAAATAAAGATGTGTATTCCATCATATTATATGAGAATATTTATAGGAGTAGCTTAGGAGTAATATATTGACTTAATTATATTTTTTCAATTGTAATCAATTACTTTGCATTATATGAAATTATCATATTGTGGCAATACAACTATATAATATTCCAAAATTGAATTATGATGGAAATAACATTCTTTATTTGGTTCATAGATTCTAAAGTGCTAATGATTGAAATAGTATTCTTTATTACGATCATATCACCTTTTCATTTAGACAATTATGCCATGAGAAAATTCATAAAACAATTATCATCTACCTTATCATTACCACATAATAGAAATGTTGTTGTTATCGTTATTATTATTGTTATTATTGTTGTTATCATTACTATTATTATCATTATTATTGTTGTTATCATTACTATTATTATCACTATTATTGTTGTTATCATTACTATTATTATCATTATTATTCTTATCATTGTTATTATTATTATTGTTGTTGTTAATTCTATTACTAATAATATTCTTCTTATTATTATTATCATTATTTATTAAGTCTATTTATAATTTATTTATTTAATAATATTTATAATGTATTATCTCTTGTGATATTATTTTTATACATATTATTTATATATAAAAGAACTAAAGTAGGTACAAAGTTGTCAATACAAGGCGATTTCAGTTTTTTCTTTCGGATTTTATCAAACACTTAACTACTTTCAATATTTAGATTCAATTATACTGCAGTTTCAGACATTCATTGTTCAGTCACTTATAATCAAACTTCAAATTTTATTTTTCAAATTTAACAAATATACCTATGTCCAAATTCATTTTCGGATTGTCCCCTAACCATTTAAAAAAATCAACAACTAAAATATATGTAATAAATGGGTTTGGCTCAACATATCTGTTTTTTGCTCCAATATAGCTAGTAACAAATCTCGAAATTCTTCTCGATATTTCTACCACCACCACTTGTTTGAAGAATGTTTTAATCTCTAATATCCATTACTATTCTTTGCCTAAATACCATTCAACCCAGTAAAAATGCTCTCAATTTTTCTTCCCCATTTTATCTATATTTCGTTTTTTTTTCTTCAAATCATTATCACCCCCACACCACATTAGAGTCGAAAGAAATACTAGCGTCACTCCTAACACTCAATTAAATTTTAAACCATACCCCACCCTAATTGAAATCAAAACTAGAGATGGGGGTAGGGTTGAAACTTGGATGGGAAAGAGGGGTTCCAATTTGAGAGGAGGAGCGACGAGATAGGGTCTAATATGTTCTTATGCGAGCGAACATATTAACCATGTAACATGATTGGCTTCCAAGTCAGCGAGAAGGTAATAAATCCACGATGATACGCACAATGTCGAGAAGAAAGGAAGTCAAGTCATAAGTTGTCTTCAGACATCAAACTAGTCTTCTAGCTTGCAAACATGGCTAAAATTTGACCATTTCAAATGAGGTTATATCCTCAACATGAAAAGTTATGTTAAAATATAATCACTAAGAAAAAGAGAAATAAAATATAGCTAAATTGTGATATTTTATTATTGATTTAGAATAATATGTGAATAGATTCATATATGAAATAGTCCACCAAATTTGATACACATTTTTGAAGTTTGGTAGATACGTGCACCTGGTACAATTGATACACAATGACTTAACCATTATGATCCCATAACAAACAATCTTATTGTGTAGGGTAGATAATTTAGCATCGACGGTCGCATGATTCCAAACAGTATTCTAGACCATGTACGTCTTCATCAACGCCTGCATGATGGAAAGAAGTTACTATAGTTATTAAAGTATGTGACACACAAAGTATTTATTTAAATAAAATTATTTAAACAAGCGTAAAATAGCATATTGTAAGATTATTAAATGTATGGTAGTTTAACTTCTTTTCTAAACTATTGAGAGGGTTGTTAATTGTTTTCAACATGTCGTACCTTTTCTCTGGGAACATCCACGAACAGCACAACCAGCAAAGCAATCGTCAGTGCTGAAAGATTCAGTGTTAACCTGAAAAAATTTGCATTGAGCAACACAAGATGCAATGCATACTGGACTTCTAAAACGAAGGCATTGGGATATAGCACATTTTCCAAGACATTTTTTGAAGCTAGCATCAACTGTTGCGTGGAATGAGAACAAAACCAATATGAGTAAAATGCCAACTCCATTAAATGCTCCTTTCCTAGCCATTTGAAATTTAACTACTTTTAAAGATATTAAGGAATGTGGTGTTTCTTTGAAATAAAGATGTGTATTCCATCATATTATATGAGAATATTTATAGGAGTAGCTTAGGAGTAATATATTGACTTAATTATATTTTTTCAATTGTAATCAATTACTTTGCATTATATGAAATTATCATATTGTAGCAATACAACTATATAATATTCCAAAATTGAATTATGATGGAAATAACATTCTTTATTTGGTTCATAGATTCTAAGGTGCTAATGATTGAAATAGTATTCTTTTATTACGATCATATCACCTTTTCATTTCGACAATTATGCCATGAGAAAATTCATAAAACAATTATCATCTACCTTATCATGTCCACATAATAGAAATGTTGTTGTTATCGTTATTATTATTGTTATTATTGTTGTTATCATTACTATTATTATCATTATTATTCTTGTTACCATTACTATTATTATCATAATTATTGTTGTTATCATTACTGTTATTATCATTATTATTCTTATCATTGTTATTATTATTTTTGTTGTTGTTAATTCTATTACTAATAGTATTCTTCTTATTATTATTATCATTATTTATTAAGTCTATTTATAATTTATTTATTTAATAATATTTATAATGTATTATCTCTTGTGATATTATTTTTATACATATTATTTATATATAAAAGAACTAAAGTAGGTACAAAGTTGTCAATACAAGGCGATTTCAGTTTTTTCTTTCGGATTTTATCAAACATTTAACTACTTTCAATATTTAGATTCAATTATACTTCAGTTTCAGACATTCATTGTTCAGTCACTTATAATCAAACTTCAAATTTTATTTTTCAAATTTAACAAATATACCTATGTCCTAATTCATTTTCGGATTGTCTCCTAACCATTTAAAAAAAACAACAATTAAAATATATGTAATAAATGGGTTTGGCTCAACATATCTGTTTTTTGCTCCAATATAGCTAGTAACAAATCTCGAAATTCTTCTCGATATTTCTACCACCACCACTTGTTTGAAGAATGTTTTAATCTCTAATATCCATTACTATTTTTTGCCTAAATACCATTCAACCCAGCAAAAATGCTCTCAATTTTTCTTCCCCATTTTATCTATATTTCGTTTTTTTTCTTCAAATCATTATCACCCCCACACCACATTAGAGTCGAAAGAAATACTAGCGTCACTCCTACCACTCAATTAAATTTTAAACCATACCCCACCCTAATTGAAATCAAAACTAGAGATGGGGGTGGGTTCGAAACTTGGATGGGAAAGAGGGGTTCCAATTTGAGAGGAGGAGCGACGAGATAGGGTCTAATATGTTCTTATGCGAGTGAACATATTAACCATGTAACATGATTGGCGTCCAAGTCAGTGAGAAGGTAATAAATCCACGATGATATGCACAATGTCGAGAAGAAAGGAAGTCAAGTCATAAGTTGTCTTCAGACATCAAACTAGTCTTCTAGCTTGCAAACATGGCTATAATTTGACCATTTCAAATGAGGTTATATCCTCAACATGAAAAGTTATGTTAAAATATAATCACTAAGAAAAAGAGAAATAAAATATAGCTAAATTGTGATATTTTATTATTGATTTAGAATAATATGTGAATAGATTCATATATGAAATAGTCCACCAAATTTGATACACATTTTTGAAGTTTGGTAGATACGTGAACTTGGTACAATTGATACACAATGACTTAACCATTATGATCCCATAACAAACAATCTTATTGTGTAGGGTAGATAATTTAGCATCGACGGTCGCATGATTCCAAACAGTATTCTAGACCATGTACGTCTTCATCAACGCCTGCATGATGGAAAGAAGTTACTATAGTTATTAAAGTATGTGACACACAAAGTATTTATTTAAATAAAATTATTTAAACAAGCGTAAAATAGCATATTGTAAGATTATTAAATGTATGGTAGTTTAACTTATTTTCTAAACTATTGAGAGGGTTGCTCATTGTTTTCAACATGTCGTACCTTTTCTCTGGGAACATCCACGAACAGCACAACCAGCAAAGCAATCGTCAGTGCTGAAAGATTCAGTGTTAACCTGAAAAAATTTGCATTGAGCAACACAAGATGCAATGCATACTGGACTTCTAAAACGAAGGCATTGGGATATAGCACATTTTCCAAGACATTTTTTGAAGCTAGCATCAACTGTTGCGTGGAATGAGAACAAAACCAATATGAGTAAAATGCCAACTACATTAAATGCTCCTTTCCTAGCCATTTGAAATTTAACTACTTTTAAAGATATTAAGGAATGTGGTGTTTCTTTGAAATAAAGATGTGTATTCCATCATATTATATGAGAATATTTATAGGAGTAGCTTAGGAGTAATATATTGACTTAATTATATTTTTTCAATTGTAATCAATTACTTTGCATTATATGAAATTATCATATTGTAGCAATACAACTATATAATATTCCAAAATTGAATTATGATGGAAATAACATTCTTTATTTGGTTCATAGATTCTAAGGTGCTAATGATTGAAATAGTATTCTTTATTACGATCATATCACCTTTTCATTTAGACAATTATGCCATCAGAAAATTCATAAAACAATTTTCATCTACCTTATCATGTCCACATAATAGAAATGTTGTTGTTATCGTTATTATTATTGTTATTATTGTTGTTATCATTACTATTATTATCATTATTATTCTTGTTACCATTACTATTATTATCATAATTATTGTTGTTATCATTACTATTATTATCATTATTATTCTTATCATTGTTATTATTATGGTTGTTGTTGTTAATTCTATTACTAATAGTATTCTTCTTATTATTATTATCATTATTTATTAAGTCTATTTATAATTTATTTATTTAATAATATTTATAATGTATTATCTCTTGTGATATTATTTTTATACATATTATTTATATATAAAAGAACTAAAGTAGGTACAAAGTTGTCAATACAAGGCGATTTCAGTTTTTTCTTTCGGATTTTATCAAACATTTAACTACTTTCAATATTTAGATTCAATTATACTTCAGTTTCAGACATTCATTGTTCAGTCACTTATAATCAAACTTCAAATTTTATTTTTCAAATTTAACAAATATACATATGTCCTAATTCATTTTCGGATTGTCTCCTAACCATTTAAAAAAATCAACAATTAAAATATATGTAATAAATGGGTTTGGCTCAACATATCTGTTTTTTGCTCCAATATAGCTAGTAACAAATCTCGAAATTCTTCTCGATATTTCTACCACCACCACTTGTTTGAAGAATGTTTTAATCTCTAATATCCATTACTATTTTTTGCCTAAATACCATTCAACCCAGCAAAAATGCTCTCAATTTTTCTTCCCCATTTTATCTATATTTCGTTTTTTTTCTTCAAATCATTATCACCCCCACACCACATTAGAGTCGAAAGAAATACTAGCATCACTCCTAACACTCAATTAAATTTTAAACCATACCCCACCCTAATTGAAATCAAAACTAGAGATGGGGGTGGGGTCGAAACTTGGATGGGAAAGAGGGGTTCCAATTTGAGAGGAGGAGCGACGAGATAGGGTCTAATATGTTCTTATGCGAGTGAACATATTAACCATGTAACATGATTGGCGTCCAAGTCAGCGAGAAGGTAATAAATCCACGATGATACGCACAATGCCGAGAAGAAAGGAAGTCAAGTCATAAGTTGTTTTCAGACATCAAACTAGTCTTCTAGCTTGCAAACATGGCTATAATTTGACCATTTCAAATGAGGTTATATCCTCAACATGAAAAGTTATGTTAAAATATAATCACTAAGAAAAAGAGAAATAAAATATAGCTAAATTGTGATATTTTATTATTGATTTAGAATAATATGTGAATAGATTCATATATGAAATAGTCCACCAAATTTGATACACATTTTTGAAGTTTGGTAGATACGTGAACTTGGTACAATTGATACACAATGACTTAACCATTATGATCCCATAACAAACAATCTTATTGTGTAGGGTAGATAATTTAGCATCGACGGTCGCATGATTCCAAACAGTATTCTAGACCATGTACGTCTTCATCAACGCCTGCATGATGGAAAGAAGTTACTATAGTTATTAAAGTATGTGACACACAAAGTATTTATTTAAATAAAATTATTTAAACAAGCGTAAAATAGCATATTGTAAGATCATTAAATGTATGGTAGTTTAACTTATTTTCTAAACTATTGAGAGGGTTGCTCATTGTTTTCAACATGTCGTACCTTTTCTCTGGGAACATCCACGAACAGCACAACCAGCAAAGCAATCGTCAGTGCTGAAAGATTTAGTGTTAACCTGAAAAAATTTGCATTGAGCAACACAAGATGCAATGCATACTGGACTTCTAAAACGAAGGCATTGGGATATAGCACATTTTCCAAGACATTTTTTGAAGCTAGCATCAACTGTTGCGTGGAATGAGAACAAAACCAATATGAGTAAAATGCCAACTACATTAAATGCTCCTTTCCTAGCCATTTGAAATTTAACTACTTTTAAAGATATTAAGGAATGTGGTGTTTCTTTGAAATAAAGATGTGTATTTCATCATATTATATGAGAATATTTATAGGAGTAGCTTAGGAGTAATATATTGACTTAATTATATTTTTTCAATTGTAATCAATTACTTTGCATTATATGAAATTATCATATTGTAGCAATACAACTATATAACATTCCAAAATTGAATTATGATGGAAGTAACATTCTTTATTTGGTTCATAGATTCTAAAGTGCTAATGATTGAAATAGTATTCTTTATTACGATCATATCACTTTTTCATTTAGACAATTATGCCATGAGAAAATTCATAAAACAATTTTTATCTACCTTATCATGTCCACATAATAGAAATGTTGTTGTTATCGTTATTATAATTGTTATTATTGTTGTTATCATTACTATTATTATCATTATTATTCTTGTTATCATTACTATTATTATCACAATTATTGTTGTTATCATTACTATTATTATCATTATTATTCTTATCATTGTTATTATTATTATTGTTGTTGTTAATTCTATTACTAATAATATTCTTCTTCTTATTATTATCATTATTTATTAAGTCTATTTATAATTTATTTATTTAATAATATTTATAATGTATTATCTCTTGTGATATTATTTTTATACATATTATTTATATATAAAAGAACTAAAGTAGGTACAAAGTTGTCAATACAAGGCGATTTCAGTTTTTTCTTTCAGATTTTATCAAACACTTAACTACTTTCAATATTTAGATTCAATTATACTTCAGTTTCAGACATTCATTGTTCAGTCACTTATAATCAAACTTCAAATTTTATTTTTCAAATTTAACAAATATACCTATGTCCTAATTCATTTTCGGATTGTCCCCTAACCATTTAAAAAAATCAACAACTAAAATATATGTAATAAATGGGTTTGGCTCAACATATCTGTTTTTTGCTCCAATATAGCTAGTAACAAATCTCGAAATTCTTCTCGATATTTCTACCCCCACCACTTGTTTGAAGAATGTTTTAATCTCTAATATCCATTACTATTATTTGCCTAAATACCATTCAACCCAGCAAAAATGCTCTCAATTTTTCTTCCCCATTTTATCTATATTTCGTTTTTTTTTCTTCAAATCATTATCACCCCCACACCACATTAGAGTCGAAAGAAATACTAGCGTCACTCCTACCACTCAATTAAATTTTAAACCATACCCCACCCTAATTGAAATCAAAACTAGAGATGGGGCTAGGGTCGAAACTTGGATGGGAAAGAGGGGTTCCAATTTGAGAGGAGGAGCGACGAGATAGGGTCTAATATGTTCTTATGCGAGCGAACATATTAACCATGTAACATGATTGGCTTCCAAGTCAGCGAGAAGGTAATAAATCCACGATGATACGCACAAGGTCGAGAAGAAAGGAAGTCAAGTCATAAGTTGTCTTCAAACATCAAACTAGTCTTCTAGCTTGCAAACATGGCTATAATTTGACCATTTCAAATGAGGTTATATCCTCAACATGAAAAGTTATGTTAAAATATAATCACTAAGAAAAAGAGAAATAAAATATAGCTAAATTGTGATATTTTATTATTGATTTAGAATAATATGTGAATAGATTCATATATGAAATAGTCCACCAAATTTGATACACATTTTTGAAGTTTGGTAGATACGTGAACTTGGTACAATTGATACACAATGACTTAACCATTATGATCCCATAACAAACAATCTTATTGTGTAGGGTAGATAATTTAGCATCGACGGTCGCATGATTCCAAACAGTATTCTAGACCATGTACGTCTTCATCAACGCCTGCATGATGGAAAGAAGTTACTATAGTTATTACAGTATGTGACACACAAAGTATTTATTTATATAAAATTATTTAAACAAGCGTAAAATAGCATATTGTAAGATTATTAAATGTATGGTAATTTAACTTATTTTCTAACATATTGAGAGGGTTGCTCATTGTTTTCAACATGTCGTACCTTTTCTCTGGGAACATCCACGAACAGCACAACCAGCAAAGCAATCGTCAGTGCTGAAAGATTCAGTGTTAACCTGAAAAAATTTGCATTGAGCAACACAAGATGCAATGCATACTGGACTTCTAAAACGAAGGCATTGGGATATAGCACATTTTCCAAGACATTTTTTGAAGCTAGCATCAACTGTTGCGTGGAATGAGAACAAAACCAATATGAGTAAAATGCCAACTCCATTAAATGCTCCTTTCCTAGCCATTTGAAAGTTAACTAGTTTTAAAGATATTAAGGAATGTGGTGTTTCTTTGAAATAAAGATGTGTATTCCATCATATTATATGAGAATATTTATAGGAGTAGCTTAGGAGTAATATATTGACTTAATTATATTTTTTCAATTGTAATCAATTACTTTGCATTATATGGAATTATCATATTGTAGCAATACAACTATATAATATTCCAAATTGAATTATGATGGAAATAACATTCTTTTTTTGGTACGTAGATTCTAAAGTGCTAATGATTGAAATAGTATTCTTTATTACGATCATATCACCTTTTCATTTAAACAATTATGCCATGAGAAAATTCATAAAACAATTATCATCTACCTTATCATGTCCACATAATAGAAATGTTGTTGTTATCATTATTACTATTATTATATTATTGTTATTATTTATTTATTTTATAATATTTATAATTTATTTATCTCTTGTAATATTATTTTTATACATATTATTTATATATAAATGAACTAAAGTATGGACAAAGTTGTCAATACAATTCAATTTCATTCTTTTCTTTTTGAATTTTATCTAACACTTAAATACTTTCAATATTTAGATTCAGTTTGGACATTCATTGTTCAATCACTTATAATCAGACTTCAAATTTCAGTTTTCAAATTTAACAAATATACCTATATCCTAATTCATTTTTAAGATTGTCCCTAACCATTTAAAAAACCCAACAATTAAAATATATGTAATAAACTGGTTTGGCTCAACATATCTTCTTTTTTTGCTCCAACTGAAGGTAGTAAAAGTTTTATTGTATATCAAATCTCGAAATTCTTCTCGATTCTACCACCACCACTTGTTCAAAGAATCTTTTAGTCTCTAATATCCATTTACTATTCTTTGCCTAAATACCATCCAACCCAGCAAAAATGCTAAATTACCTCTAAAAATTTTCTTCCCCATTTTCTCTATATTTCATTTTTTTCTTCAAGTCATTATCACCCCCACCCCGCATTAGAGTTGAAAGAAACACTACCATCATTCCAAACATTCAATTGAAATCAAAACTAGAGATATGGGAGGAGGGCCGAAATTTGAATGGGAACGAGGGGCTCTGATTTGGTGGGAGGAGCGAGGAGATAGGGTCTCCGTTTGACAGGGAGATGGATGAAGGTGGGGTGTAATGTTTAGATTTGAAATGGGGTAGGAGTAATGTGGGTGGGTATTAGTGGTGGTGCTTGGTGTAATATAAGTAGGGGTCGTTGCTGGTTGTGCTGGTGGAATGATGATAGTGGTGGTTTGGGTTGTGGTGATGATTGGTGGTGGTTATATGATTGAAGAGGAAGATGAGGAAGAAGGTAATATATTGGTATAGTTTAAAAAAGGTATTTTAGATATTTTATAATAAATTTAACGAAATTGCATAAAATCAACTGAATTTTAAATTTTATGATATACTGGAAAACTTACTCACGCCGCAACGGTCAGTACTAGGCAATGTGGGCTTTAGGGATGTTGGCTTCAAACTGGGCGAACTAAACCGAGATTTTCACCGATTTGATTTGTGGAAAATAATACCGATTCGAGATAGTACGAAAAAATCTAAAGCCGAGAAAAGTTAGTCGGTTTTGGTTTTAGCATAAACCTAACCGAAATCAACCGAACAGAGTATACACTTGCTTTTTAAAATATTTATATTTGTGATATTTTTAGAAAAAATTATTTAATTTTGAAGCAAAATAACAAGTTTGTGGTTGTTAAAGTAAATTATTTTAGGATGAAAGACACTGTTCATCATACACGTTTCCACTTGGGTTCCAGTTCATCACTCAAATTTCAAAACGTCTCAGTTCATCACTCAAGTTACTAAATGAGGCAAAATCATTTCGTAACAGAAGTAGTGATTTGCCTCATTTTGAAATGTGAGTGATGAACTGAGACGTTTTAAAATTAAAGTGAACTGGTTACCAAGTGGAAATCTGTATGATGAACGGTACCTTTACAACCAAAAAAATTGGTCCAAATAGCACCTGATCTGTTATACACACACCAGAATAGTGATTTTCTGTAGCTGAAAATTACTATTCTGCCCCCCCCCCCCCCTCTATTTGAAAATGTAGTAGGTGAGGAAAATAAATGGGGGGCGAAATAGCAATTTTCAGCAATAGTAAATCACTATTCTGATGTGTGTATAGTGTTGCCCACATTTTGCCTATTCGAAAAGACTATTTGACCACTTTTTATTTCTTCTTTCATATACAACCCTTCTTCCTTAGAGCACTCACATCAGCTTCCTCAAAAGTTATTTTTGGGCTTGAAAAACTAAGAATACAAAAAAATAGTGCTACATCAGCTCCCCTAAAATAACTTGGGCCCACAATTTTTTTTCACACACCAATGAATGGTACAAATATTCACCAGCGCAAATATTGCAGTTACCACAATTTTCTCTTCTTCCCTCAAAGAATCTGCTCACTTCCCTCTATTTTCGATCTCTCAAAAATTCTGCCACCATTTTTTATGCTAATGATTTCAATTAAATCAATTTTTTTTTTTAATTCAAAGATTGAAAGACAAGTTGTGTTTTCAAGTAAGTAATATTATTAAAGTTATTGAACTACAAAATAGATTAAAAAATTACTTTTAAATTTAAAATAAAAGAATTACCTTACAAAAATTTATTGACATCTTATAAGAAAATTTACAATTTATTCGTAAGTTATTTGAGTCACATACGCGTTTTAAAAGATATAGTTGTTGAAAATTTTAAAAACATTTATATGTTTGAATATTAGTTTTAATGTTTGATGAATAATAGGGAAGCTGCTAAAGCACAAACATAAAATGCTAGTGCCAAAAATAAAAAAATGGCGATTACGAGTGAATTACAGAGGAAAATATGAGGGAGCTGATGTGAGTGCTCTTAAATCTCCAGCCCCCAAATCCTTCTACCATCATTGCCACTCCCCCCCCCCCCCCCCCCCCCCCCCCCTAACATTATCACCCTCACCTCCAAAGACCAGGCCTCCTATTACGACCACCCTTCCCCCATCCCCTTCCACCATCGCAGTCACCATCCCATCAAAACCACACAGCCCCTCCACGACCAACACAACCACAATTTACCCCTACAATCTATAAATCGAGACCCTCCTCATAACATATGCAAAATCGTGATCCACCCCTCCCCCAACTTGTAAATCGTGATCCCTCATTACCCCCCACCCCCGAACCTTGCGCAAGATCTAAGTCCTCCCCCTATCCCTATTGCGAATCTGCGACCTCCTCCCCTCCCATCTCCACTTTCTGTTTCAATTAAGGGTAGGTTAATGTGGGTTGGGTATGGGTTTAAACTTTACTTGGGGGTGGGCCCTGGGGGTATAGGTAGGCTGACATCTAGGTCTACATTTATCATTCTCGTATTCAACTTTTGTATGTGAGATTACTCGACCGATAGTTACAGTAGTGGAATTATGGAAGGATATTGCCATATTGGAATCACTTTACCTAATTGTTTCGGAAAATATTATTTTATAATTAAAAATATACTATTATACTACATTTTTGGGGAAAAATTGCTTCATTTCGTCTAAACTTGCATCGTCTCCCGTAGTTCTCTGGTATCAATTCATTACGCACCCGACACCAGTCCTAGTTTTGCTATTGGAATTTACTCAAAATATTTAAATTTGGCTTATTTGCTATTTCCCCCATATATTATCAGATTTAGTGTACATGTGCCACCTATACTATTTTTCGTATCTGAGGTGTCCTCTGGGCAGTTGAGCTATTTTTTCAGTTTTAAAAAATAAAATAACTATTATACCTTGTCAGTATTACAAAGTATAGGAGCAATATTAAAATATTTTATATAATTAATTAAACCCCATACACCCCTACTTCTTCGACACACCACCTCCGCCCAACCCTACTTCATTGCTCTCGACACCTCTTCCCCAACCCCCCCCCCCCCCCCACCTCCCACGAGAACACCACCCCTACTGAGCCGCCCAATCCTCATTGAACTACCCTTTCAAATAGCAAATAAGCCTTTAAGTTTTCATGTCAACTTGAACTGCCCTTTCAAAAAGTAAATAACCCAAAGAATACTCAAGAATATAATGATTTTCAGTTGATCAAATAGCCTAGTGAAAAAGGTTCTTGCATGTAATTAGAAGGTCCTGAATTCGAAATTCACGTCATCGCTAATTTTTTTTTTTAAAAAAAAGGTATAATGATTTTACTTGAGTTCCTTAAAATATGTAAAGGTGATAATGAAGTTTCACTTGACAAATATGTAACATCAAACCAAGCCAAGTGAACAAGCAAAGCCAATATATAATACAAATATCTTATAGTATAATAAAATCCTGTCATCTAAACTACAGAATATATATTATATGGAACTCAAACATGTGGTTGGCTCTCAACGTCACATATAATGTCAAAACTTACGAGTCAATGAACCATTTTAAAGTATATATAGTTAGTTATGAATGAGAACTTTTAATAATATTTGGAAATTGCAGTAATTATAGACGAAAATATTTTGCGTAGAAATATATTTTACTACTTTTCGTAATCAGTCGACATCTTCAATGGTTGGAAAATTGGATCGAGAAACAAGCCAGCAATACATTAAGTCGATATACTGTTTTTTTTCTTGTCATAATTGTGAAAATGATCTTTGATAAATGAATAATCGTTGCACTATTTAGTCCTCGTAGATAAGTGGCAAACTAAAGATACGCAATGGTCCTTAGCTAAATTAACACTTCCATAATATTAACTTATTTTTAGGTTATTGTTACAATTATGATAAAAACATAAGACAAGTATTAATTTTTAGGCTTTTTAAAATTATTAAAAATAATACCTAAATAGACTTAAATATTCATACGTGATATTAATCTATGATATTAATGAAGTAGTCAAGTATTCATGTTTCATCCCAAAAGTAATAGCCTAATAGGTAATATGAGGAGTGATAAAATAAATAAACATATTCTATCACATATAAACATAAATTAAAATTATTATTCACTCGACATTTATATTTAATATATTATTTTATATATTATTAATTTAATCCTAAATATTTATTAAAATATATTGAAGCTTTATATTTTGAGTTTAAAGTGAATAGGTATTCTGTTAAAGAACATACATAAAATTTTGATGCCAATAAAAATAAGAAATGTGATGATTGAAAATGCATTTTAGAAAAATTATATGTGATCTAATGTGAATGCTCTTACATAACTATTAATTCACCCGAAATATTTTAATATTCATCAATGCTAGATTGGCTACTCCATACTCTCTTGCTCATGTAACTTGTTGCACTATGAACCACACATACGGATGATTTTTTTTGTAGAGCAAATGACTTTATTGATCACTAAAGTTTGCTATATTGTATATTTTCGATCACGAATGTTGAGTATTAAACATTTTTAATAGGGGTATTTTTTATCGTCTCTAATAAATTTGTCATTAAACTCAACTAAAACTCATCCCTTTCAACTGTGTGCTCATTATCTTCAACTAAACTCATGATTCCATGTTGAAAAGGAATCATGAGTTTAGTTGAAAAGGATAAGTTTTAATTGAGCTTAATGACAAATATATTGGAGACGGCCAAAAATACCCCTAATAAAAATGTTTAAAATGTCAGAAATTAGAGAGTTGTGTAATACCCGGCCCAGAGTGGGCGATGTGATATGTTTGATATGATTTGATTGGTATTACTCATACCATCAAGATGCATCTTCTTTTCGGTAGCCCAACTCAGAAGAACTCCAAAGTTAAGCGTGCTTGACCTAGGGTAATTCTAGGATGGGTGACCCATTGGGAAGTGTCCCGGTGAGCACGTGAGTGAGGACAAAACGTGCTGGAGAGACCCGTGGTGGTTTGTGAGGCCAGTTCATCAAATCAAATAACGTTCCGACCCGGTTTCCGGGCGGGGCGTTACAAATGGTATCAGAGTCGAGCCGTCCGGAATTGTGAGAACTTAAGTGCTATGCGGCGCAAAGTGCTACGTCGAGGACGGGAGGCACCTCTTGAGGCCGTATGAGCCACCTCTAGAGTCTCACACGGATGGAACGGTCTTGGATGTGGAGTGGATGTGGCTTAACGAGGACGTTGAGTGTTTAAGTGGGGGAGATTGTAATACCCGGCCCAGAGTGGGCGATGTGATATGTTTGATATGATTTGATTGGTACTACTCATACCATCAAGATGTATCTTCTTTTCGGTAGCCCAACTCAGAAGAACTCCAAAGTTAAGCGTGCTTGACCTAGGGTAATTCTATGATGGGTGACCCACTGGGAAGTGTCCCGGTGAGCACGTGAGTGAGGACAAAACGTGCTGGAGAGACCCGTGGTGGTTTGTGAGGCCAGTTCATCAAATCAAATAACGTTCCGACCCGGTTTCCGGGCGGGGCGTTACAAATGGTATCAGAGTCGAGCCTTCCGGAATCGTGAGAACTAAGTGCTATGCGGCGCAAAGTGCTACGTCGAGGACGGGAGACACCTCTTGAGGCCGTATGAGCCACCTCTAGAGTCTCACACGGATGGTACGGTCTTGGATGTGGAGTGGATGTGGCTCAACGAGGACGTTGAGTGTTTAAGTGGGGGAGATTGTAATACCCGGCCCAGAGTGGGCGATGTGATATGTTTGATATGATTTGATTGGTATTACTCATACCATCAAGATGCATCTTCTTTTCGGTAGCCCAACTCAGAAGAACTCCAAAGTTAAGCGTGCTTGACCTGGGGTAATTCTAGGATGGGTGACCCACTGGGAAGTGTCCCGGTGAGCACGTGAGTGAGGACAAAACGTGCCACGAGAGATTCGTGGTGGTTTGTGAGGCCAGTTCATCAAATCAAATAACGTTCCGACCCGGTTTCCGGGCGGGGCGTCACAAGTTGTACATAAAAAAACGTATGAGTGACCCAAAATATACATAATACTCAACATTAGTGATCGAAAGTATATAAAGTCATACTAGAGTGATCGACTAGGATTTTTAGCAAACGTTAATGATCAACGAAGTCATTTGCTCTTTTTTTAACACAAACAATAATTTCATAATTTTTCGTCTCTAATGGTGCATTTAGATTGGGGTGAATCTAGGTGAGGATAAGCTTTTAAAATTAATCTAGGTTATTAAAGGAATGTAGGTGACTGTAGATGAAACTATTATAATCTTATTTGGATACCATTACCCTTCACTAGAAGAATCAATATAAATAATAACTTAAAAACTAAAATTATAAACGATTAAATTGACATTTATATCACTCTCCTTATTTCTACACAAAGTCGTATGTCTTCCTTACACCTAAATTGGCTTTGTTTCTATACAAGATGTGATTATAACAAAAACAATATTATAAACAAAGTTGCTTCATTGCAACAATAACATACTAATAGATCTTGAAGAAAATGTAATCAAATTTGGATCCATTTCATTACCACCCAAGCAATGAAACAACACGGTACCAAAATAAAGTTAGAAATACCTTCGTCGTTATTGCCCATATATCTATGAAAACTAAAAGATATTAATAAAAAATATTGCAAGTTCTTTCTATATTCATTATAAAGACAACACTAAAAACTATAATGAAAACTACTTACAAACTATTAATATTCTTCCAAATCAAACATAATTTACACATTCTTTAACAACTTTCAATCTCTTTTTACAAATGCTAACTACAAATTTGTAAATAATATTATAAATATTCAATCTTTTTCATTAAATTCAATATTAATAAAAATATTCTTGTATTTTAACAAAAATATTATTTAATATTAATATAAGAATCTAAATATAAATACATGATGTGCATTAGTTAATAAATATTATTCAAGTTTAAACAATATAATGGAAACTCTTACAATTTTTTTTTTGTAAATTAGCGTTGAGGTGAATTTTGAACCAAGACCTTCTGGTCATTTCTGGACACTAACAAGAGCCTTTTCTACTAGGCTATTCG
The DNA here is from genome assembly GCA_003412495.2 of Echium plantagineum. Taxonomy (NCBI): domain Eukaryota; kingdom Viridiplantae; phylum Streptophyta; class Magnoliopsida; order Boraginales; family Boraginaceae; genus Echium; species Echium plantagineum. The sequence continues at coordinate 19,902,676 of CM016567.1, read as the reverse complement.
ATTAACTCGAACTCTAACAATTTTAAGCTAAAAGTAGTAAAAAATAGTAGTCACCTAAGCAAGTGAAACTCTTTTTCGTCGCAATTAAATTTATATGATGGCATAGCATCAAGAAGCCAAAAATAGAGAAACCTAACAAGTAATCAAAATATTCTTTGGTCAATTAAATACCAAATTAAAAAAAGATTCGTTACTCATCTAAACACTCAACTTGTTACAAAAATAGAAAACGATGGGTGCGACCAAAGAATAAAGATAACAAATTCAACACACAAATACTTCGTATTAAACATCACAAATAAAAATCAAAGGCTAATAAATGAAATATGGTGGCTGGTTTTAATCTCTCCATCTATAATAGTCGTATGTTTGACATTCATAAAACGTATCTAACGATCATTATTCGTAAACTTCCATTACATCAACCTCTTATTAGGACTTACTAAAACATGCAAATATAACATTAGCTGAAAAAGATGGAGAAGGAGTCTAATAATAGGCTTCTAGTTCGTGTTACTCCAGCAATTTTCTTGATTACTTTACTTTTGCTCTTTTACAACTATTATTGCTCCAATTTTCTCCAGTTTGATACAGGTAATTTTCTCGAACTTCAACTTATTTGAATATGTTTCAACAATCTAAGATAGTGAATAGCTATTCATTGTTTTGATGTATTAGTTGAAGTACAAGTATCCCAAACCATCAGAGAGGATGAACAGGTATCCGAGGCGAATTCGATAATCGAAGAGCATGAAGGGCTTATTATCAGCCAAGAAACCAATGGAACAGTTGATGATCAGCGTGAGTTTAAGCTCGTCGTGAGGGACGAAGAGGTCAACAAAACGGATCATCACATTCGAAAGCCTGTGAACGAAAACGTCTACAAAACATCGGACAATACAGGGAGGCGATTTAGCAGCATAGAGACGATTGGAACAGCAGAGCAAGCACCTCGGATCCCGACCAAACTGGTCCATACAACAAGAGGCGATCATGAGTCTTCACGATCGCCTCTGTCAAGACTAGTCAGAGGTATTTTAACTGTTTTCCTTGCATTATCACATAAAACACCTATCAACATGAATATTGCCTAGACTGAACAACTGCTGTAACATATCAGGAGATGATCGAAAGCAGCTCGAAGCTACAGGATTTGCGTGTGATGTGGGACAGAGTTTTATCGTATGTCTCTCGGATAAGAACGTTTCGATTGACACCAGTACGATGACAATGTACGTTCCATATGACAACAAGACAACAGAAGTCAAGAAGACTGAAGTTCGACCTTACGCAAGGAGAGAAGACCTTGGTCTTCTACAAAGTGTTACCCCAGTTCAAATAGTACAGGGGAATGCAACTCCCCCGAGTTGCCAATACACACACATGGAACCAGCAGTCATTTTCTCGACAGGCGGCTTCACGGGGAACCTATTTCATGAATTCAATGAGGTCATCATTCCATTGTATATAACCACCCACCATTTAAGATCAAAAGTTCGATTCATTATCGTCAACTATAGGCAATCCATTGTAAATAAATATGCTAAGATTATATCTCAGTTGTCCTCTTTCAAAGTGATAAATCCTGCAGTAGATAGAAGTGTTCATTGCTTTTCAGGTGCTGTTGCTGGGCTTAAGTTCCATGACCACCTAAAAGTGGACCCCAAGGAAATCCCTGGAGGATATTCGATGCTCGATTTCAGGAAGTTTTTAAGGGAAACATACAACTTGAAAGTGGAAAATGTATCAGAGATTGAAAAGCCGGTGTTGATGCTTATCTCTCGAACTACAACGAGAAGATTTCTAAACGAAGGAGAAATGGTGGGTATGATGAAAGAACTTGGGTTTGATGTAATCGTTACCAGAAAACCAGAGAAAATGTCAAATTTGAGGAGGTTCTCCAAGATGGTCAATAAGTGTAGTGTTTTAGTTGGAACACATGGTGCTGGCATCACAAATCAGCTATTCTTGCCCAATGGAGCAGTAACCATCCAGGTTAGTCCCCCCGCCCGCCTTGCCCCTCCCGCTGATAATATTTTTCTGCAGTACACTTATCACACTCTCGTATTAAATTCCTGGTTTCGCCACTCATGCAGATTGAACCGCTAGGCCTGGAGTGGCCTTCTGCTTTCTATTTCGGAAATCCGGCCCCTGCAATGGGTCTGCATTACATACGTTACAAGATTGAAGCAGAAGAAAGCTCTCTTCTGGAACAATATGGACCAAACCACCCCGCCATTGTAGACCCTGCTGCCATTTTTGCACAAGGCTTTCAAATTACCAGGACTACGTACGTCGATCAACAGAATATGATAGTCAACGTCTCAAGGTTCAGAGAGACGCTCACGGAAGCACTCAGACTTACTGGCCATTCTCCTCCCCTAAGCAATTAATATATGCTTCAAAGAGTGTAATATTATTAATGGGAGTTGATCGCAAATTTGATCCGAGATAGTGGGACATAATGACAATTGCCTCTTTGTCATGGTGCATGTATAGCCTTCTGTTCTATATAATTCCAGCTCGTCTATGATTCTGTGAGTAGCCCTATCAAAACATGCAAGGAGCTCCCCCATCCTAGAACCAAAAGTCATAAGTTCTGATTTTCATAGTTTTTTTAAAGTAAAATAAAAAAGATCTTATACGTTAACATATGTTTCGGAATAATTAAAGTACATTGTTAAGATAACAATTTTGATTCATATAAAAGCTACATGTTTTCATTATTCATGTTTTTAATATGTCAAGTTTTATATAACCGCGCATAATGTAGAAGACACTAACCAAAACCAGAGACACGTTCATGTCAAGTAGTGCACTATTTAATATGGACTCCAATTTAGGAGTTTAAACGCAAATTACAAATTCTTCAGATCGTCTCTCATTTCGTATCTAGTATGGCTGGCCACGATGTAAATAATTCCTTCAACATCACAAAACTGTAACGCCAGTATCTTTATTCTTGTTGCAAAGTATAGGAGGGAGTTGAATTATGTAATACCAGAAAATTCAGGTTCTTTGTTTCTCATATGTCGAGCAACAACCGACGCGGATCTTCAACTATGTCTTTGATTTTCCTTAAAAAGAAGACGGCCTCTCTTCCATCAATCAGCCTATGGTCATATGTGAGGGCAATGTACATCATAGGTCTTGGCACAACGTTTCCACCAACCACCATTGGACGACTGACTATAGAGTGCATCCCCAGAATTGCAGACTGAAATTATGACGAAAGAAAACTGAGAGATGATACAATCACTAATGAGCTTAGGACCAAAGTACTGGCATCACCATTCGGCCACATACCTGAGGGGGATTAATGATGGGGGTGCTCAATAGACTTCCATAAACACCACCATTAGATATTGTGAATGTTCCTCCAGTCATCTCATCAATTGATATGGTTCCATCAGTTGCCTTCTTAGCCAGGCCATTAATTTCCTTCTCAATGTCAGCAAAATTCATACCTGCTGCATTGCGAATAACTGGAACCACAAGCCCCTGCGAGAAAGGAAAAAAGTTGCATATGAATGCTGATAAAACAGCTATCATTTTCTAAGTGCATTGCAATAAGATATATAAGAGAGCTGAGATGAAATCGCCACATTATGAAATAAAACTAAATGCCAATGTCAAACATCGCAAGCAAAACACTTACGACCATGATCTATCTGCTAGGCTGTTTGGAGGTAAATTTTTCTTCAACCAATAAGCCCTAGAATAATAAAAGTTTGATCTTGTAACACTGGTAGTTTGCGTGAACCTAATCAGGTTCAAGCTAGTATCGGCACAAATTAAAAGAGGTTTTGACAAACAAAGCTCCATAACAAGGAGCTTATGATCTCCATAATAGATTCAGCTCCAAATTATAAAATGCTTAACGGATGTTTCCTGTAGTTTAAACACATGTAAACTATGCATCTTCTTCGTCACTTTTCTTAAATATTTCCAGGTCATAAGATCTTAATCCAGAGACGTTGATACCGAACATGTTGTAATTATTATAAGATCCAGAGATAAAGAAGTTCTCAAAGAATGGATTAACATACAAAATTTTAAGATCTACAAACAGTCCTAACATTGAGTACAAAAAAGAAATTACTAGGACAGGAAAGACAACTTGAACACAAATTCCACAACATTAGAATACACTGGGGGCAATACTAAGAGTTCTGCAGTTTTTTATAATAAAAAAACAAGAAATTTAATTTCTTGCCTAATGCATGGATGAAGTACCTTTTTGGTACCAACAGCTATGCTGATGTCAACATAATCTCTATATATAATGTCATCACCATCAATGACAGCATTAACAGTTGGCTGATCTTGGAGTGCACTAACAGCAGCCTGATGTTTAAGAACACAGCATTTAAGATTTGAATGATATAAATGACACATAATATAAAAACATGGGGCATAAACTATCGATACCTTTACGAAGCCAGACATTAGTCCAAGCTTCACCCCATGCTTTTCAACAAAAGCATCCTTGTAATCAGAACGCAGTTTCATCAAATTTGTCCTGTAAGAAAACAAAGTGCGGAAATGAATTAAATAAATTACGGCCTTCACGTGGACAGAAATTTGTCTTTTAAGACATGCACAAACAAACTCACATATCAACTTCATTGAATGTTGTTAGTAGTGCAAAAGTATTTTGAGAATCCTTCAAACGTGTGGCTACACGCTTCCTTAATCTTGTCATAGGAACCTGCAATTAAAAATCTTTTTATTTTATGTCTTATGAGATAGTGTTTTGATTTTTTTAAATAAAGGTACTAACTCTTCTCTCTCTATCCTTGGGTGGAAGAATAGGTTCTGTGGCAGAACGCTGTGATGGAGCTTCCTTAGACCTCTCCACTACGGGAAGCTTTTTAACTTGAGGCTTTGGTTCCTCTTTCTTCTCTTCTGCCGGAGGAGATGGCTGAGGTGCATCTGCTGCAGATTGCTCCTCTGATGGCGCAACATGGGATACAGCACCTTCACCGGACTTTGAAATGACTGCAACCTTTGTGCCTGGTTCCACCGTATCTCCTTCCTTGGCTACAAACTACCAATATATACTATATCAGGTCAGATAGATGGGACAAAGAAACATGAATACCTGCTCGATAGGCAAGGTATAAAACTAAAGATGTTGTACCTCTTGAATAACACCTGCTTCAGGACTAGTAACATCAATAGTGACCTGACAACCACAATAAATAAAAAGATATTATAGCACTAAAGAAGCAGTTCTGCAATGATCTAGTACTTAATATTTAGTATACCTTATCTGTTTCAATCTGAGCAATTGGTTCATCGATCTCTACTCTGTCTCCTGGTTCTGCTCAACAAGTACAGAACTTTAAAACAAAAAAAACTGCAGTAGATGGGAACACCAATTGGAATTTTGTAACAGAAAAGAAGCAAAAAGAAACCTTACTCTTCAAAAAGGTTGCTAATGTACCATCACTTATGGATTCCCCCATAAATGGGACAACAGCATCAACTAGATCTCCTGCAGTGATGGATTTCAATCAATTAAGCATTATAGAAACTCCTGGGATGATTTGACTTCTATAGGAAATGACAAAGCGTATGTTAAACAACCATGAAAATAGATGCTCAACCAGTGATTGAACAGATATACAACCTAAACATTTTCAAAACTTAAATATCGACACAAATTACTAATCAATACCACTGGAGCAGAAAGGATGGGTCCACATTTGCACAGGCCCATGTAGCTGGAAACTGGTCAAAGCTTCTCTGCAATTGATCATCAAAAAATGTCTCAATATTACAAATTCTGTAAAATATTTTCAGGTTAAACATAATGCTACTTAACACACAAAAGTTGAAGGCATGGATCAAGGACCAATTAACCAAATACAATTTGGGAAATCCAGGTCCAACGCAGTCCCTGCCTCCCTGGCAATTAGACTTTGATCATAGAGCAAACTTAACACATACCACCAACTAAAATGTATGTAATTCTTGGAGACATCTCACAGGTAACATACAGAGAAGTGTTAACAAATGGCTTTCCGTTACAAGTACAGGTTCTCAACCAAAAACTACAAGTCTATAGGACAAAAAAACAAGTCAAAGGGATCAATTGTAACCTTGGGAGTCTCAAACTTCCGCATTGTCCTGAAAGTACGCAACACTTCTATTAGCAACTGCAAGAGGTATAACCTCAAGGAAACATAGATAGTTGCACTGTGACTTCACTAGATGATTGTCTTACCAGGTAACGTGAGATGGGAAAAATTACGAACATGACACAATCCCCTTGAGTTAGAAGTAATCTGCTTAAGTTGAAACCACAATCTTATTCAGCAAAATTTCAATTTTATTTTAATAATTTCTAAGCAAAATGCTAATAGGTCAAATCCAAATAAATATATTCAGATTCCAGAGGGACAAGGAAGATCCTGATTCCTGGGTAACTAGGTTAAGATTGTCATAACTAACAAACCAAACTTACCCTTTCTAAACTACTGTGAGATTATCACTTTTCTGAAGAGGACATTCAACAAATTTCTCAATTAAATCTGATGAATAACTGCAAGATAAGTATCTAACATGAGTGCTCCTCTATGTGAGTTAAGTTGGTTCACGTTCCCCAGAGCATGTAAGCTAACTAACAAGTACTAATTTACCACATACTTTCTCAAGCACTAAACTTGCAGCTCTCCTCAACTCTAGACGGAGCCAAGCAAGGCAAATAAATACTCAAGTTTTGCAAGAATAATCACCCAGTGAAATCAAGTTATATCAACATATAAGGGACACTATGAAATCACAGTTTCCACCCTGAAAACATAGTCAAGTTTGAATGTTTGATTCTTGAACCAACAGATTTTGACCGAATATACATAATATATAGTGCAGAATACTTGATAAAAAAAATTATTGATCAACAATATTTTCAATGTACTTCACTATTGCGATGGTAATCATCCGAAAAAAATAATTTGAACTCAGAAATTTGATATATATAGTTCATAATACTTAATAATAATAATACAAAGATATCTACTAAATTAAAAGTACTCCCAACGTACTTCATTGTCGCAATCGAAAATTTGATTCAAATCGAAGTTAAATGCATCATTTGAAGCCTAGAATGTAAGTGTCTTTCCAAAAGTGAGGTAATATCTACTATATACCCGTAGATAATAGTTAACACTATGATCCTCCGAGAAACTAACAAATTCACATTAAATAAACAACATGCCTACATCCCCAAACTTCCATTTACCTCGGGGGCACATATTTCCGGTCGAGTCGAACGGAGTGATCTCGCAAGAGCCTGCAACCACCAGCACAATTCAATTGAGGTACAACACGCCACAGCACATATACACAATAAAATCGCTTAAATAACGAATTAAACTATACTAGTACACAAATGTATAATAAAACTAGATATCCAAACACGCTATATAGGTGTTGTACCCAGGTGGAGGTGGCGCCAGAGGAGGCTTTGCGTCTCAAAACACCAAACATTGCAGATTTGATCCCTTATACCACTGTTTGCATCACATCATAATATTAATTAGCTCAAATTAAATAATCAGAATTAATCAATACACATATAACTAAAATATTTATTAAAAATTGCGGGAATGAAATAGATCTTGTAGAAAAAAATTGAAAAAATAAAAGCAGCAGAAACGGAAAAGTTTTGACCTGATTGATTATAATCGAAGGAGATGAACGATTTGAAGGTATTATGAGATTTGGAGGAAGAAGAAAGAAAAGTTGAACTTTTTATGTAATAATATTCCTTTTTTGTTTCATCATTTTATTGACTCAAAATGAATAAATGATTAAATAACTATGGAAAGTTCTATGTTGATGCTTCTAGACTTTTAGTCATGACTCATGACTAGCCGCTTTAGTTGACTTTTATTGAGTATATAAGTTATCGAAGTTGGTGAGTAGGTGAGTTTATAATTTTTTTGTTATCAATAATTTTTTTGTTGGTATTATCTAGTATAATTACTATAAGTCTATAACCCGGGTGACTTTCACTTTATAAGTTACCAAATTTGATTAGAACGTATTTAATGAGTGATAATTGGAGACCTTGGTCACAAAACAAATTTAATTATTTTTTTATTATTGATAAGTGGAAATATGAAATTTTTTGAGTTCAAATCACAGTGTAGAGAGTTAAGATATGTACATTTTCCTACCATGTTTAGGTGGAATCAACTTTCAAGGTATTGGAGTATTGATCATTATCGAGAATCATACTATAATTGTCACTTTTAGAGATTATACGGTTATACTTGTGTTAATTTAGGACTAATTCGCAACTTTAATTATTGAGGCTAATACCATTTGCACTTAACTATGCAAATGAACATAAAGTAAAAACAAAGTTGTTAATATAATTCAATTTATATATTTTTTTAATTGTTAATCAAATAATTAAAAAAATAGTATTTAAATTCTTTTTAATTCGATCAATAGGGTCATTCAATATTCATCATCATTTACAATAACAAACAAATCTAGATTATTACTCAACACGATTAAAATGAATTAAGAGACAATCCATAAAAATGAAAACAAATAGTACTCCCTCTATACCTTGCTACATATGAAGAAATTACAATGTCATTATTTGGATAGCTCAAAGCTCGAAGCTCGCAACTTAAACAACAACTCAAAGAATACATCGAAAGTGCATAATGATGATGATTATGAAATAATTAAAGCAATTGTTAAATTATTTAGACCATGCTGATCTTGTTGATTTAATTTTGTGCAATTATCATAAGAGGGCATTGATTAGTTGTTTCAAGGAAATGCACCACCAAGACCACCACCAGCTCCTCCACCAAACCCGGCTCCAGCACCACCACCAAGTCCTCCTCCACCTCCACCTCCGCCACCTCCTCCCCCACCACCGCCACCAAGCCCACCTCCACTTCCAAACCCTCCTCCAAAGCCGGAGCCCCCTCCGATCCCTCCTCCACCACCACCACCAAACCCGCCCCCTCCTCCTCCTCCAAGTTCACCATCTCCACCAAGTCCTCCACCGGCACCAGCACCAAAACCAGCTCCAGCACCTCCTCCTAACCCCCCTCCACCTCCAAAGCCACCTCCACCACCAAGCCCACCCCCATGTCCAATTTTTGGACCATGAAAGAACGTCTTCTCATCACCAAAACCACCCTTTCGGCCACCGGGAAGCGTTCTAGCAGTAGTGGTACAAGCAAGAGCACCCACAAACACAAACAAAAAGAACCATTTGAAAGCCATATTATCTTATCTATTGCATGCAACTAATAATAATAAAGAAAATATTGGTTATACATGTAGAAATGTGAGAAACCCAAGTCTTGATTTATAGGGTAGAAAAAGTGATGAAAGCTTTAAAGAGGTACATCTTCTCATCTAAAAACCAAATTGCATTGATATAATAAATTGGTGTATGTGTTTCTGTGTTCTTTGCTTTGCTTGTGTTCTTCGTGACATGTTGCCAAATTGGCAACAACACTTTATATGAATCAAATCAATCCTAACGGCGCCAACTTAATCCGAACTTCATTCTTTTTCGTAGCTCATCATCACGTGAAGAATTCTTCAAATTCTAACCAATACATATATTCGAGAACTAATTCGTCTCTTTATTTCATTTTTAATATACTTCACGTTTTTTCGAGACATAACTGTAAGCATAAAACTATTATATTAGGAGAATCTTTACACTCTAAATTATATACACTATGATCGATAATAATACAAAGACATACCTTGATCCATTATGAGAGTTTGATGAAGATCACTTAACTAAGCATCTTCCTTTTCTCTTCTCTACTCTATCTTTTATTTGTGTTTTTCAGATGGTGTCTAACAATGATGCATAGGTCCCTTTATATAGTAGTAGTTATCAACCCAAAGGTCTAATACTACTAATGATCACCCTAAATACATTTTTAATGAGTGAGATGAGAGGGCTAGAAGTTATACCCACTAATTATAATTCTTAATGTATAATAACCATCAAATTAAACCTTAATATTATAATTAGACTTTAATATTACATGGACCATAATATTATTTATTATAAATAATCTAACAATCTCCCACTTGGTCCATGTATTATTTGATGATTCAAAAATAACTATAAGTGTACACCTTTCAATGAATCAACATTTTCAATTCTATAATATGAAATAAACCAACTGGATCATGGCGGTCACAAGTCATACAAGCGACATGATTCCTTCCATGTATCACAAGTCAATCTAATTCAAAATCATTTTATTGTGAAGAACTTTAAATCACAACTTTTACGGAAATTACTTTGTTGTCTCATCATAACAATCCATGTACATAACTATAATATGGACAACATTTTATGAAGCAAAAACATAACCTTTATTGAATTCACAAGGGTCAACTTTTATATGAGCAAAACCGTTCATACATATGTATAATATTCATTTCCGGTTAACAAGGTTTTTCTATAATACCCATCATTTCTACATGGCCAATGTAAGTCATGGGTGGTAATCATTTAGTTAACGGATCCGATACCATTAAGTTTATACAAATATGCTCAATAGACACCTTCTGTTTTTGCACTTCTTCTTTGACAGATAGGTACTTTAAATCCATATGTTTTGCACCTTTCGAGTACCTATCATATTTAGAGAAGAAGACAGTTGCGGAATTATCACAATAAATTCTTAACGGCTTGGCTATACTGTCGACAATTCCAAGTCTTAAGATAAAGTTTCGCAACCATGGAGCATGAATTGTTGCCTCAAAGCATGCAACAAATTCGGCCTCCATTATGAAAGTAGCAATGACAGACTACTTCCCATTTTCCATGATACAGCTCCCCAGCTATTAGGAATGTCTTTCAAATGTAGACTTTCTTGAGTCCAAACATCTAACATAGTCTGAATCTGTATCACCAATCGTCTCAAGGCTATCCGACCTTTTATAAGTAAGCATGTAGTTCTTGGTGCCTTGTAAATACCTAAGGACTTTCTTTGCAGCATTCCAGTGGTCCATTCCAGGATTACTTTGATATCGTCCAAGCATACCAACAACATAACTGATATGTGGACGAGTATATGTCTGAGCATACATCAGACTCCCAACCACTGGTGCATAGGGAATATCTTCTATCTCTTTTCGTTCCAAATTACTTTTAGGACATCGGAACAAACCGGACTTGTCCCCTTTCTGAATGGGAAAAATTCCGAAAGCACTTTTCCATTCTAAACCTTTCCAAACTTTTATTGATGTAAACTTTCTGTGATAGGCCTAATATTCCTTGGGATCTGTTACAGAATACTTCGATGCCAATCACATATGATGTTTCACTCATGTATTTCATATGAAAATTATTAGAGAGGAATTTCTTTACGTCATGTAACAAACCAAGATCATTAGCAGCAAGGAGAGTGTCATCAACATATGAGACTAAAATGATAAGCTTACTCCCACTGACCTTCATGAAGATACACATGTCCACGGTGTTTTCTTCAAACCTATATGATGTGATGGTATTTTTAAACTTTAGATACCATTGTCGAGAAGCTTGTTTTAGTCCATATATTGACTTCTTTAGCTTACACACCAACTGTTATTTTTCAACGGTTACAAAACCATCTGGCTGATCCATATAAACTTCTTCCTCTAAGTCTTCATTCAAAAGGCAGTTTTCACATCCATTTGGTGAAGCTCTAGATCATAATGCTACCAAAACCAAAATAATTCTTAAAGAATCCTTCTTAGAAACTGGAGAGAAGGTTTCTTTATAGTCAATACCTTCTTTTTGAGTGAAACCTTTAGCAACAAGTCTGATTTTGAAAGCTAGAATGTTGCCATTAGAGTCTCGTTTGATCTTGAAGATCCATTTACATCCGACTCGTTTTGAACCTTTAGGCAACTAAACTAAGTCCCAAACTTTGTCGTCATCCATTGATTTCAACTCTTCTTTCATGGCATTGAACGACTATTCTGAATTATCACATTCCATGGCTTGATTGAAAGAAGCTGGTTCTATATTAACACTTAAATCACATTCATGGTCAAGTGTATAAACCACATAATTATATGAAATAGCTGGTCTTTTCTGTCTTGAAGACTTCCTTAATGCTATTTCTTGTAGTTCATTTGATACTTGTACATGTATGATGTCATTGATAGGGTCAATATTGATATGATCATTGTGTGAGACACTATTTTGAGGAGACACACTTTGATGAGAAACACTAGACGTGATATCTCCCACTTGTTTCTCTTCAAAATTAACCGTTTGTGGTTCCTCACTCCCACTGACATGACCATTCTCAATAAACTGTGCATTACCAGTTTCAACTATTCTCGTACTATGGTTAGGACAATAGAATATGTACCCCTTTGACTTTTCTGAATACGCGATTAAATTACCAGAGATGGTTCTTAAATCGAGTTTCGTCTCATGTGGGTTATATATTCTTACTTCTGCTTAGCAACCCCATGCACGTGTATGCTTTAAACTAGGTTTTCTATTTGTCCATAATTCATAAGGGGTCTTATGAACGGCCTTACTAGAAACCCTCTTAAGCAAATATGCAACAGTCGTTAAGAATATGTCCACAAAGATAAAGGTACATTACTATTACTCAACATACTTTTAACTATTTCTATAAGAGTACGATTCCGCCTTTCAGCTACACCATTTTGTTGTGGTGTGCCAGGCATAGTGTATTTAGCACATATGCCTCGACTTTCAAGAAACTTTTCAAATGGACCAGGACATTGTCCATTTTCATTGTATTTACCATAATATTCACCACCTCTATTTGATCTCACAACCTTTACTTTTGTATCTAATTGCCTTTCTACCTTGTTAATAAACACCTCAAGGTGTTTACTGATTGAGACTTTTATGCAAAAGATATACATATCCATAACGTGAGTAATCATCAATAAAGGTAATGAAATACTTTTCCCCGCTCTATGATGGGGCTTCAAATGGACCACAAATATCAGTGTATCAATTCAAGAAGTTTTGTGCTTCTTATAGCAGCTTTCTTTGTAGTGTGTTTAGTTTGTTTGCCTTTAATACAATCAACACATACATTTAAGTTTGTAAATCTAATTGAGGAAGGATTTCACTTTTAACCAACCTCAACATCCTTTCTTTGGATACATGACCCAGTCTTTGATGCCATAAGAAAACAGAGTTATCATCCAGTGCACTACGTTTACTACCAACAACATGTTCAATATTAAACAAAGACTCTCCACAAATTCATTATCAAGATTGAAACGATACAAACCATCCATTAATGTACCACAACCATAATAGTACTTATTCTTAAATAAAGAAAATGTACGGTTTTCATACTTGACATTAAACATACACTCATCCAACTTCCAGCGGAAACAAGATTCCTAGCATAATCAGGAAGATAAAGACACTTTCTAGATCTAGATGACGACTAGTCTCTAAGATCAATCTATAAGTCCGATTCCTTCAATATGTGCTTTCATCTTGTTCCCATGAACAAATATTTTTAGTTCCTCTTATGGGTTGGATCGAAAGGAATCTTTGTATAACATGAGAAACATGAGTAGTTGCACTAGAATCTAACCACCAGGTATTACTAGGAACTTCAATAAGGTTTGATTCAAAACAAACGGAAACAAAGTAATTACCTTTCTTTTTGAACCATTCATTTCTTTTCTGATAATCTTTCTTCAAGTGTCCAATCTTCTTACAGAAAAAAAAAAAACACTTGATCTCCTTTCCGACTTTGTCATCATTAGCCTTTATTGAGATTTTGTCATTCTTTGAGTCATTGTCTTTTCTTTTGTTCCTTTTTCCTGATTTAGTCTTGCTGCTAGAAGCTCCTCCATGGACAGTGAGATGAATTGAGTGATCTTTTATTTTCTTCAGCCTCCCTTCCTCTTGAACCAACATGGCTTTGATTTCTTGAAAGTTCCATTTTTCCTTTAGAGTATTATAGTGTAATTGGAACTGACCAAGCTCAGGAGGAAGAGAGTTGATGGTGAATGGAACAAAAAATGTCTCACTCAATTCCATGCCCATTGTCCTTAACTTTGCTGCTTTGTTAGACATGCTAGTTACATGATTATGAATGGGTTTAGACCAATCAAATGTAGTAGTCGCTAACTCACTCATGAAACTTCTCATTTTGGACTTATCAGTAATGTCCGATAGAGAGCACTCTATGACTTTTATGAGAAATTCCCTTCAAACTTATATATTATTACTTTGAGTTAATATGATAGATTCAAAAAAAAAACTTTAATAACATATATAAGTTCACCTTTGGGTGATCCTTAACCATATAAATTTGAACGGTAATCATATGCATAAATACATGTACGTATAATGGTTAATGACTCCAAAAGTACATGTTAAACATCTCTTATAATTACGTATACTTGATAAAATGTCTAATTAATTTCTATAGCTAGGCCACTTTGGTGACTAACAAGCTTGAACATATTAGACATTTAAACAATAATAACAATAGTTAGATATAATGTCTATGTAATAATTTGGCCACTTTGGTGACTAATAATCAATTTAAAATAGACAACTTTAATAATATCTTAAAAGATTATTATTCAATAACATGAGATAATCATCTATTTAGTGATTTATCTTGGCCACTTTGGTGACTAACAAGCATTATAAAAATAGATAATTTACTGTAATATCTCAAAGTTTTTGTAACCTATAATTGAGATAAAATATTAATTCAGTCATTTAGCTAGGCCACTTTGGTGACTAACAAGCACTTTAAACTAAATTAGTATTATAAACTATCATATCTCAAGATTTCGTAACATTTAGTTGAGATGAAATATCAATTTACTCATTTAGCTCGGCCACTTTGGTGACTAACAAGCACTTGAAAAGTAAATAGATATTATTGATTATCATATCTCAAATTTGCACAATTTGTATAATAGGAGATAAAAATATCTATTTAACAATTTAGCTAGGCCTCTTTGGTGACTAACAAGCTTTCTTAATAATAGATATTTTTAATTATCTCCAAATATGAGCAATGCAAATTGAATACGTTTACACATTTCTTTTCCCATCATATATCAAAATCATGATACCATTATAAAAGAAATTATAATATCTCAAAATTTGCACAATTTATATAATAGAAGATAAAATATCTATATAACAATTTAGCTAGGCCACTTTGGTGACTAACAAGCTTTCTTAATAATAGATATTTTTAATTATCTCCAACTATGTGCAAGGCAAATTTAATATGTTTACACATTTCTTTTCCCATCATATATCAATATCATGATACTCATTATAAAAGAAATTATGTGAACAAAGAACATGTATGTATAAATATAACATTACACATTTATCAAACAATTGACAATCCAATATATCTTTTATGTCATATCATATAATACAATAACCCTTAATATACATGATCAAATATTGTCAATTATTGTGATGAATATTTAAGCGAAATAATATAATATTATATTATAATGGAAAATTAACAATACATCCATTTATATATTTCATATTCATAGCGGAAGCAATAAAACATATTTAGCAATTCATTTAGGCTAAATAACAATTCATGTAATAATCAAGAGTGTTCAACCATGCTCTGATACCAATTGTAAGCATAAAACTATTATATTAGGAGAATCTTTACACTCTAAATTATATACACTATGATCGATAATAATACAAAGACATACCTTGATCCATTATGAGAGTTTGATGAAGATCACTTAACTAAGCATCTTCCTTTTCTCTTCTCTACTCTATCTTTTATTTGTGTTTTTCAGATGGTGTCTAACAATGATGCATAGGTCCCTTTATATAGTAGTAGTTATCAACCCAAAGGTCTAATACTACTAATGATCACCCTAAATACATTCTTAATGAGTGAGATGAGAGGGCTAGAAGTTATACCCACTAATTATAATCCTTAATGTATAATAACCATCAAATTAAACCTTAATATTATAATTAGACTTTAATATTACATGGACCATAATATTATTTATTATAAATAATCTAACAATAACTTCACTTATTAATTAATTTATATATATATATTATAGAAAATTACAAAAAATAGTAATATTATTATCAAAATATTTGTAAAAATAAATTCAATTATATTAATTTTATATTTTTTAGATAAATAACTAAAAATTGATTGATTTGTTGTCAAAGTTCGACAAGAACTTCCAAACGTCTATTAATTGTAATGGTGGGAATAACTGTTATATTGTGAACATACGATCGATACTCGTTTAGTGCAAGATATAGACTCAAAATATTAATATTGACTTGAAACACCCGAAGGTTAATCGAGTCTAACACGAGTACAAATATTATAAAGAACGGATTAGTTGTTCGACTGCTGTAAATTGCCTATATATATGGTATACTGTGATGGAAGCTTGGGAGATTAGTAGTTGGCTGATCATCAAACAAAGTCGTTATTTCCATCGTTTGAGGAAAATCATTGAAATGTTATTTTACTTGCATCAATAGTCCCAATAAGTGGGAGCCAATTGCAAGTTCGTCCCAGTAATTGAGAGTGTTGCAGTGTTAGTCCTCGATAGTGTACACCTTGTGCGGATTTAGTCCCTAACTTAACGCCCACGTTAGTTTTGGACGGTTTTGGCGTTTTAGGTCGAATTTTGGGGTCAAAATGAAAACTTGTGAAAAGTTTGAGCCATTTAGAGTTTTTGTTGCGCATTTAGTCCTTATTAATGTGTTTTTGTGCGCATTTAGTCCTTTTTTTCTTTCTTGTTATTATTATCATTAATATTATTATTATTACTTTCATTATTATTATCGTTATTATTCTTATTTTCATTATTATTAAGTTAATTATTAGTATACTCATTATAATTATTATTATTATTTTCAATATTATTATTATGATTATCCTCATTATTCTTATTATTATTTTTATTATAATAATTATTATTCTCATTAATATTTTCATTATTATTATTATCCTCATTATTCTCATTACTATTTTAACAAACCATGCACCCTCCTTCAATGAGTTATGCTATCTATAAGAAACAACTATAATGAATTCACCAACATAAATAAACAAATTTCTGATTGGTTGAAGGTGGGTGGTTTGTTAGGTTGAGTGAGATGAGTAATTTGGAGGCGATGAAGTCGGAAATGGTGCGTGACAATACCATTCGAGACCCCTTTCTGTTGCTGCCTCCTCTTGGGTCATACCAGACCCAACTCCATATGCTGTAGCACTCACCCGTCACACTCGGACCCATCATCGGTCTACTGAAGAACTTCTTCTCCGATGTATCATGATCTTCACTAGTATCAACCAGTGCATCATGAACATCCAACCAAAAGACTCTGTGAGAATTACCTACCATGGAGGGCATAACTAACTTGATCCGGACCTAGAGACTGAAACTAATTCCTCCCATTACGCTTCTCTAAAATCGTGACTTCACCACTCATCTTCTTCGCAGATCTAGCCCCAGGCTGTGGTACCAATAATAGCAATTAACATAAATGAAAGTAATAATAATGATAATAATAATAATTAACATAATAATAGTGAAAGTAATAATTAATATAATAATAATGAAAGTAATAATAATATTGAGAAAAATAATAATAATAATAGTAATAAAATAATGAAAATGAAAATAATAATAATAATAATAATAATAATTAACATAATAATAATGAAAATAATAATAATGATAATAATAATTAATTAACATAATAATGAAAGTAATAATAACTTTAATTATAATATTAATGATAATAATAACAACGAAGAAAAAATGACTAAATGGGCACAAAAACACATTAACAAGGACTAAATGCGCAACAAAAACTCTAAATAGCCCAAACTTTTCGCAAGTTTTCATTTTGACCCCAAAATTCGACCTAAAACGCTAAAACCGTCCAAAACTAACTTGGACGTTAAATTAGGGACTAAATCCGCACAAGGTGTACACTATCGAGGACTAACACTGCAACACTTTCAATTACAGGGACGAAAGTGCAATTGGCTCCCATTTACTGGGACCATTGGTGCAAAAAACTCTGTATATGCACAAAAAAATACAAATTGTCTTCGGGACATAGCTTAATTGGAAAAGAAAACAGATAAAATGTAAAATACCAACAATTTAACTGGGATGTAATGTCATTCATTTTAAACTATTTTAATAGATTAAGTCCGAACCAGCAAGAGCCATTTTCACTAGGCTATTCGATTAACTCACATTAAATAAGTATATTGTATATATACATAGGGTTGTAAATGGACTTGAAAGCTCGACTCAGTTCGGGGTACTTGGCTCGAAAAAGTTCAATTCGTGACTCGACTCGGTATAACAAACATATAGCCAAACCTTGAAAATCAGTATTTGTCTAGATTCGCAAACGGTTCGCAAAAAGCTCTGCTCGTCTCACCATGTGAAATTATGTACTAATATTTTAATATAGATTTGTATGAGAACGATTAATTGTCCCTTTCTGTGATAGATCTAGCATATTTGGTTGAATTTTGAGGTAAAGATATATACTCTAGTTTTACTTTTATTTTCTTTGGTAGATCTAACATATTAGTCGAATTTTGTTTTGTTTCATCACCT
Source organism: Echium plantagineum (assembly GCA_003412495.2). Taxonomy (NCBI): domain Eukaryota; kingdom Viridiplantae; phylum Streptophyta; class Magnoliopsida; order Boraginales; family Boraginaceae; genus Echium; species Echium plantagineum. The sequence continues at coordinate 19,884,031 of CM016567.1, read as the reverse complement.
TCGAACCAAATTATTCAGGCAGTTCGACTCGAATTCGCCTAAAATAAAGTGACGAACTTCGAACCAAGCTTCTCATTTTGATATCCGACCATTATTCGGCTCGGCATTATTCGGTTCGAGGATGACACAGCCGAACTAAAATCTTCCGATGTTCGATATTATTCGGCTCGTTTACAACCCTACATACACATATATAATATAAACAAAATGAATAAAATGATTAAATATTATATTTATAATGTTAATAAATTACTTATAGTTTGATATTTTGTACAAGGTAATTTATCACCTTCAATTTGAAGGTAGTTGTAATCATCTAAATTCTCAAATGGGGTAACTGACATAATTAGGAGATGTAATTAGAATGTAATAGTTAGCTACACACTATTACAGAAAAGAATTACAATAACGGTTTGTTTAGGGTTTAGATAGGGGTTTCAAGGGCTATTGAAGCCACCGTTATTGTAGTTACGATAACGGTTCGTAAATGTTATTGAAGGGTTGTACTTGTATAGCGGTTTGCTTGTGTAGCACATTAGATCCACTATGGCAACTTAATTTTTGTAGCCTTTTTTGAGACGTAATATAAAAACATAAGTGATCAAGAAAGGTAAAACTGAAACATAAATAATCGAATGATAAATATTATGAAACATATATGATCGACTATGCCATTAATCCTATAAAAAAATATAAAAAGTTGCCCAATAAAATAACAAATTGATTTGGAAATTGATACATCATCAATTGATAGGAAATAGACTTGTCTAATTGAAAATATTGCAAAAAGAAAATTTGTACTCTAGTAAGCATGTGGTTTATATATAGATACAAAACATATCATTCCATGATATATAGAATAATCAATCAAGCAGAATTGATTAATTCTTGCAAATTCATAGGAGTCACATATTCTCTACCACTGTAAATGTAATCAACAAGAATTTTAGCCGCTGCTTCTGATGGATGATAAAAATCCCAAAACAAATGTTCCTTTCTGTTATCACAACGTAGAGAAACAGGTGTGCAAGCAAACTCTGCCCTTGATTTTCCCAATCCACAACACACTTCCTTAGCCTCTCCGAATCCTAAAAAATAATCAAATATAATTAAGTTATTATTCATGATCAAAATTTTCGAAATATATCATCGAATGATTTGAATAAATAAAACTTATTAGTTACCAAATGTCGATGGTTCTTGAATAAGCTTAGATAAAGCAGCATAGGTGTCAAAATATGTGTACTTCATATCGCCAAGGGTTGACTTCAATTGTTCTAACAACTTCTTCAATTGTTGATTATAATTGTTTGCCCATAAATTAATATCCTCTTTGCATTCACCAGTTTTGGTCTGTATTCTTTGTGTTGGACAACATCCAATTGATCCTAGTCCAACAATCAAAAACTTGCGTGCTCCTAAATTATGCAATGCCTGAGACCAAAATATCAATATACTTAAAAAATAATAAAAATATCAATATGAGGAGATGAACCAATACGTGGGCAACACTATGACCTTTTAATTTTAATGAAATTATTACTTAGAAAAAAAGAGTAGTGTTTTTTTAATGTGAAATGACGATTTGCCCCAACTTAATTATTTTTCTTACTACACTTGTAAGTAGGAGCAAAATAGTTATTTCACACCAACATATTAATATTCTGGTGTATGTAAAACATATCAACTAATAAGCCGTTAGTAGAAATATAATAAGATATAAATTGTCTTCATCGAGAATTGAACTTAGACGTCCTAGTTTCTTGTTGAGAGTTAATTGTTGTAATAGTTCCAGTAAGTGGGGCCTGGTGCAATTTGGTTCCCAAAAGTGGCATTGTAGCGAAAATGATCCCTGAAAGTGTGTAAAATGATGCATTTTGGTCCCTAATCCGTTAACATTAACGGTTTTCGGCATGAATAATGAAGTTTTTGGAGCAAAAATGAAACTTTTGAGAAGTTGGTTACCTTCATGAAACTGTGGAGGAAAAAATGGCAAAATTATCCCTTGGTACATTTTTTTTCTTTTTCAATTTTTTTTGTCAAATTTGTTCAATTGTTTTTCCTAGTAAAAATGTTTGATTTAGTAGTTGTTTTAGTAAAAAAATTTCGGTTTTTGGCAAAAAAATGTTCTAAATAGAAAAGGTTCAGTTTTCATATGTTTTTTGCAAACAAATATCAAAGTAAAAAATTGAATATTTTCGCCAAAACCGAACTCTTATCTAAAACAACTACTAAAATCGAACTCTTTTTGCTAGGGCAAAAAGTAAAATAAAAATTTGAAAAAAAGAATTGGAAAAAAACTGAAAAAAGGGAAAAAAAAAAGTGTGAAAATATCAGGGGTAATTTAGTCATTTTGTCCCTTCAAGTTTTATTAAGGTAACCAACTTCTCATGAGTTTCATTTTTGCCCCAAAATTTCACTGTTCACGCCGAAAATCATCAATATTAACGAACCTAGGACCAAAATGCACCATTATGCACACTTTCTGGGACCATTATCACAATGGTACCAATTTCGGGGATCAAACTGCACCAGACCCCCACTTACTGAGACACTTCCGACAATTAACTCTTGTTGTTGAAAACAATTTGTTTCATACTTTCATTATGAGTGTTTATTTAACGAGATTACCTTAAACTGGGCTTGGAAGATGGATATCATGATATCAACATACTGCTGAGGAGAAGTAGTTTTGGCAATCTTGGAGTCGGAAGCAAAGTAGCCAAACATATCATTACTTCCAATTACAATTGCAAATATGGATTTTGATAGATGTTTTTGAACACCACTTGCATTTAGTTGTTTCCCCAGAATTTGTACCACACTACCAAACATTTCTACTTGTCTCGTTAATGAGAGTGCTCGTGCCTTCAAATTCGCACAAAAACCAATTACTATGAGTTAAAGACATTATTGGTTTATTTCAATGAAATTGGATTGAGTTATATACACCCGGACAGTGTTTTATTTGAGTGAATTACTATTTTGCCCCCAATTTAACCTTCTCACGAACTACTCCTCTAAATAGGGGAGGGCATAATTGTAATTTCATTCCCAAAAATTACTGTTTTGGTGTGTATAACATATCACATATAGTTGTAGTAAATCTTACAAGTTGGCCATCATTGGTGGTGTTCAATATTCCTGCTCCCCCAGAGGCGAAGCTTACACCATTGGGAAAATTTTGATTCACATTCTTCAAATAGGGTGGTGAAGTTGGCAAACCTACTTTCTCAGCTGCCATAAACCAAAAATTAACACAAATATATATTCATACAAATTTTATAAATTAAGTCCTAATATATGAATCGGAATATATATATACATATATAATTAAACGTACTGGACAAAGAGTCGCGTATAATAAAATACATGATGATCACAAGTAATTACGAATATGTTACGTTACCTAAGAAATCGGCAGCATTTTTGCCATTGCTGAATCTTCCAGTTGGTTTTCCGCCAGGATAATCGATACCATTGTGAGGAAAATTTGCTTTGAGAATGGACAACTTAATGTAATTATTATTGCCTACGTCGATCAAAGAATCGCCAAACACGTAAATTGCCTCGGGCGCATTCGTTATAGTTTGTGCTCTTGTTATTAATCCAAAATAAATCACAAAAATGTGTAAAATAAGAAAAACTAACGAACATTTATGTGATGAACAAACCATGTCTAATGCTATTTTCTTTTGAAATGGTTTGGAGTTTTTGTTTCCTAAATTTGGGTTTTATATTGAAGGGTTTATGCATGGAGTATAATAGCTAATTCAAGTGTGAACAATTTGAAAACACGGAAATTATATATGATTGTGATCGATTTATATTTTGTGATTCAGAATAAATATCATCCTCTTATTCAGAATATTATGTTGATAAGATATATTCACACGGTTTTGGATATTATGAGTGTGGAACACTATTCATGCAAATTGTTTTAGTGTTTCCTTTCAGAATCAAAGAAGATGTCAAATTATTAAAGCAAATTAAAAGGGACTACTCATAATATTACACTATCGACAATTTATTATTATTGACAATTTACTATTTGAGAGAATTTGCAATAAACTTGTTTTATTTTCTTCAAGAAATTTATGCTCAACATTATCTAATTCCAACTGTCCATATTTTTTCTCACATTTAAGTATTTCATTTTCATTTTGGACCCTAAACTATGATGAAAAGTGGAAATACTTGGGTTTATTTTCATTTTGGACCCTAAACTATGATGAAAATTTTAAATTGGACCCTAATACTATCCTAAGCCTTATATTGGAATATATACTATGATTTGTGTAATTTTACCCCCTAAAACGCCAAATATGATGTAATTTCCTTTTAAAATAAGTGCAAAATCGAAATAGCACATGTATTGAACTTTTGGGCACAATGCACAAATAACAAAACTTATTAAATTAAAAATAAATTCCAGACTTATTTTCATTTTAACCCTGATACTATCATTAGTTATTTGTAAAAACGCTCCAAAAGTTTGAAATATGCGATAATCCGAATTTGCCCTTCTTTTAAAACAAAATTCAATCTAAAATTGGCATTTGAGGGGCAAAATGAGACAAAACGTAGTATATGGGGTAATTTGAAGCTTATGATAGTATCAGAGTCTAATTTGAAGCTTACGTGATAGTTCAGGGTCCAAAATAAAAATAAGCCAAATACTTAAATGTGACACGCATTGTACTGCCCCTGCAAGGAGCCATGTGGCAGCGTGCTATTGGCCCTTTTTTCACATGTGGGATCTTTTCCACCCCATTTCCCCAACTTAAATCAGGATCAAAATTTAATCGATCCTTACATTTGCACCCCATGATTTAGTCTCTTACTATTTTTTTTTTTTTTTTTTTTTTATAATCTCCAATTGTATTTCAACTTAAACCCCTCTTATGGGATGGTCAAATAAACGGTCATTTAAGAGTGGAATTATCGCACTAAAAATCCCACATGTTTATTAAATCTAGACCGTAGATATCACATTCTCAATATTCCAACGAGTGGATGGGAATCAATAAGTTATTATAACATGTCACAGTTAAGTTTGACTATTATATTACTGTATTCCAGTTTTTTTGGAATTCAACTAATCCTTCACATCAACTATATGAACAGATATGAAATTAAATGGGAAGTAAGTTGAAACAAGCTATACTAAGTTGCAAGGATGAGAAAGCAGAGTTTCTTGAAATAAGCTATAGTCGGTGGCCGATTTATTTTTGCTATGTTTAATCGAATAATCACTTTTTTTAAAAGAATATATATGTAATTATAAAGAAAAAATTAATATAGAAATAAAAATTTATATTTATATTTCAATACATTTAAGCATTTTGAACCACCACTTTAATTTTTTATCAATTTCGAACAACCAATTTAAAATACCTAAATTCGTTTCTAACCACAGTACTTGTTTGTACTGTTTAGAATGAAGATGTACTTGTTTTCCCATATTGTTGGTCCAACATACAATGATTTCTCTTGAAAAATGGTGTATAAATGTAATCCTATCAATCATTTCCTTGTCAATTTTCAGTAGTGATCACAACTTTAAAAATGGTGTATGTGCCGACTCTATATACTGTATATAGTGTATGATGCTTATCCGAAATTATCTCTCGTTTCACACTAAAAATTTGTGAAGGTTGATTGTGATTTGTGATGGAAACAGAAAAAAGTTGTCTCAAGGCTTTATGAAAGTTATTGCTATATATTTTATTGAGATTTTTGTAGGTTATGATGAAATAAATCAAAATGTGTTTATATTGCCAAATATATTAGTATTTATGTTTTGTAGTAACTACTAACTTTATACTATATTTTATAGTACTAATCACATTATATTATATTTATTATATATGGATATTGAGTTGTTAACTCCATTAGGTCATCATATAATAGTGTTTGTACTTATGAAGTGAATAGTATAATTTAAGGAATCATTATTTTCTATATTAATATATAAAGCTATGTTATCTCTCTCACATCTATTCTTTTTCTTTGTCATGGCCGACTCTAGCAAAATAGTTGATCAACCTGGCAATTCTGCAGGCGGCATTGAGTGGAGTGGAGCTGCTTGATAAGCATTATTTTCTAATACAAATTCTACTTCTCGTCGCTTCATGGGTGGGTTTTCTTGTCTCACTTCGATTTTTGATACGGGAGTTACGGTTCATACATATAACACGCTGTAATACTATGACACAAATTTAATAAAAATATATTATAATTATTAGTAATACTTTAATAACTTAATACAACTTGTTATTTCTATTTCGAGGGCTTGTTAAGAGTTGTGTTGGTCGTCATAATATATATATATAGCAAGCTGGGGGCTAATTCATAAGATAAGAAGAAAAAAATATACGAAACCCTCCTTCCCTTCTCACATATCGCGATCGACGCCCATTTCCCAAGCCTAGTGCTGTTAAAAGACCGGGTAACTCGTAACTCGCTCGTTACTCGACTCGGAAAACCCAGGACCGTTACCCGCTCGTATCCTTATCGAGCGATACTCGAGTAATTTTCTTTACTCGATACCCGAATCGAAAAACCCGGGTCCGCTCGATTACCCGCTCGTTTATTTTTTATATTGTATATTTATATGTAATATATGTTATACTTTAATCATATTGAACTTCAAATGACTAATATAAAATTAGTATTGAAAAGAATTTTCAGATTTGCATTTCAACAATGAAATATTGTTGAAGAGAACCCCAAAAATAAAATTTTTAAATAGAAATTTGGGGATAACCCGGAACCCGCTCGTCACCCGGCTTAAGAAACCCGGATCGGTACCCGCTCGTGTCCTTATCGAGCGATACGAGGGTAATACATTTGCTACCCGGCTCGTTAGAACCGGGTAATTACTCGACTCGATAAAATAAAAACCCGGCTGGATAACCTGTTACTCGCTCGAACCCGGCTCGTTAACAGCACTACCCAAGCCTCATTGTCGTCGAATTCTTTCTCAATTCTCATACTAGTAAACATCAAGTGTATCCTCTAGGTTGTTGTTTCGCCAATCACGTGAGCAACCTGCGTGGCTAAAGGTAATTGCTCCAACTCGTGACCTGTTATATATTATGTTCTTGTTGGTCGAAAGAACATGGTTTGGGGGGAAGTCATTATATTACATACAAGTAAGACCATAGGATGAGTATACTAATATACATATAGTATATTAGATCATATGTCTATGTTGTTGTTGGCCGAATGGGGGTAAACAAATGCATATTCAAATTGATATGATGATGACCGAATAATATGAGTATGTTGTTGTTAACTTGACTAATTGATATTCCATATGGCAAAATATATTATTAGCATCTAATACTCACTAGAAATCCATTGTATACATCTTGATGCCCATGAATTGTTAAATTCGAAAATATTTGGGGGTGTGATGGTTCGACTTTTGAGATTTTAGTGGCTATAATTCGATTGTTGATCGTTTGGGACTAAATTGTGAGATTAATATGATCATTATGTGGATTTGGGGACATAAATTGCCTTAGTATTGCCTTATGATAACTAACTAGGGTTCAGGGATATAATCGTCATTTTTCCAACGAAGGGTAAAATTGTCATGTCACATTCAGTGGCAAAATCATAATTTTACATAAATGGAGTAAAAGTAAAGTTTTAATATTATGAAGTTGCATTAATTCGTGGGGAAATTGGGACGAATTATGAGCAGTAGGTGACGTGAGTATGTTCTTATTATCTTATATAGGTCCTGTTACTTGATTGTTTCTGATCGTGACGCGGGAGTGAGATTGCTTATTATTGCTTGAGGTGAGTTCTTACTCACGTGTTTCTGCCTTTCATGTATATGTGTTTTGTGTGTAATTGCGAATATGTTGTATTAAATCGGTTATCATGATTATTATGGAATGTATGATGAGATATATGCATGTTAGCATCTGATGAGGCTGTATGATATGTTGAGATGGTTATGTGGTTGTTATGTGTTATCCTGAACCGGCAACTTAGGGTGTATGATAGTTTGGCCGGTCACCGATAAGGCGATGTCCGTGCGGTTTATGATAGTTAAGCCGGTCACTGATAGGGTGATGTCCGCGTGGTTAGTATGATGATGTTATGAGATGGTCTCCTTGTAGGCGAGCTAGGTAGAGTGTTGTACAGTACGAAAGTACGGATCCAGTGCATATACATCTTTCATGTGTTATTCTTTGACGTTGTTGACCTTGAGTTGTTCCATGGATGCTGTTGAGTAGACTTATATTGTTCGACTGTATACATATGTTATTTCCATCTTTTCCCTGTTATTATCATATGCCTGTTTATCGCATTCACATCACGTGTGTGGATTGGTAGCCACCCGTGAGTAGAATTCACCAGCTGTCGAGCTGACCCTTTCGAAGATTTATTCTTGTCAAGCTAGGCGCTGCTGCAGTAAATTATACTTGGTGAGTGACGATCGACATTAGGATCTCCCTCAGTCGTGGCTGCGTGTCTCTTATTTAAGCCTTGGGGAGCCTCGTTTTTACACGATTACGTAATTTCAAAATCACATGAATCTATGCCAGTAGTTTTCCCAAATTTATTTGTTGTATTGTAGTACTTTTCATATATCATTGTTGTATAAGCTGGTGCCTTCGATGTATATAGGTTAGTAGTTAGAAAATGTTAGGAAAAAACTAGTAATGTCTACATTCTTCATTTTCCTGCGTGTTGTGTTCAACTGTTCATTATTCACTGTTCAATGTAATTGTGAAATTCGCATTTTTTTCATGTGACTTTGAATCACTTGTTATATTTATTTCTAAACTTTCTTTTACACTTATCATCCATCCAATGTCTTTTTCCCATTTGTTGTCGAATCAAATGACAGAATGCAAAGATAGAATGCATTTGGAGCTTCACCCCAAATAAGAAGATAAAGGCCTATTTTCCTCTGTTGCCATGAATAATGATTTCTAGGGCAAAATCAAAATTTGTTAAAAGTTAGGGACCCAATCTATTTTCCTCCCCTAGTTGTTAAAAGTTAGGACCAAATATTCTTGTCTACATTCTTCATTTTAATGTCTTGATATAATTTGACGCCAGTAACGGAATAGGGACCAAATTATGCCATTTGAGACACTTTCAGGGACCATTTCGGCAATAGTGCCACTTTCGGGGACCAAAGTGCACCAGGCACCCATTTACTGAGACCATTCCGACAATAATGCCACTTTCGGGGACCAAAATACACCAGACACCCATTTACTGGGACCATTCCGGCAATTAACTCTAGTTACTACTATTTTTAAAAAATAAATTAGCGAAGAGGATAATAATTATTAAATAATAATGAAGACAAAAATGACTATTTAGAGTAACCGTGATAATATGTCCTACAAATATACTAGAAATAATATGAAAAAAATATGTTTCTAGCGTTGAACGAGAGATCTCCTAGTAGAAGCACGTACGAGTCATATATCAGTATACCACTAGGCTAATATCCGTCGATAACAATTACCACTAATTTTGATGCTCAAAATAATTTATCATGTACGATAACATCCTCAAAGTAGGTGTTGCTATGATACTTGAGATTTGAGAATGATGGTTAAATTCAAGAAAGAATTAGGGGTACCAATATGTAACATGATAACATATCATGCTTAAATACCTAAGTTTTCCTCATAATGCTATATCCTATTTTCTACCAATTAACATTATTAAAATCTAATTTATACTAGCGTTGCTTCAATTCATGCAACTTTTTAAGGCAGAAGAAGATAATTATCAGAAATTCCCATGCTACATTATAAGACAATATTTCTAACTTTTTCGAGAAGTGTCTGATCAAGCTCATGGCCTATTAGAAGTAGAAACCGCTCTGGTGGAATCTTCATGGATCGCTTCTCCTATTCTAACATAAAGATAGCTCCGGATCGATCACTCCTTGCGTGAAGAAGACCTGGGAAGTGAAACCGCATTTGTTTGAACGTTGTTTTTCTTCTTGATATTGGACGACGACGATGTCTTCTTCGCGTCACGTAGAATGCAGACATCGCCGTCGCATACGTACTTGCTGCCTGGATCTTGTGCCTCAGTGAAACAAACGAAGAAGCTGAGGAAAGCCATAACAATAATAATGTTCCAGGAATATTGTGAAGGCTATAGATTATATATATATATAGTACTCATGTTTGTATATATAGAAGAATATGAAATAGCAGGCCAATGTTGATATTAAATGCATTGAATTATTCCAGCTACGTAATGTGAAACTATTAAAAAGTCAACGAAAGATGGCCGCCCATATATTAAATTTGCCATCATATTCACAATTTATTCTTTTCTTTGTGCGTTGTTCAAACAAAGAAAATACTCCGTTTCAACATGTTGTGTGGTCGTGTGGAGGACACGGTATTTAGGTTAAATCGCAACTTTAACGGTCTCGTCATCTCTTGTCCTCGGAGACGTGATGAGGTAAATCATAGGATATGTATCGGATAGGTACGGGACTTGAGGTTGCTCGTTGACAACTTCCACAACAGATTCTGCCTCATAGGAAATTCGAAATCACTCTCAGCAGAAAAAGCAAGACATGATGTTATCCATCCAAAGCTTTTTATCACTTGACTGGTATCGGGGGGGAAAAATAAAGACGGGACACGCTTTTCTCATATATATGTAATACTCCCTCTATCTCTAAATGTAAATGATTGTCACATTTTGACTTTTGGTGGTCAAAAAAACACGATTTAAAACGTAAATATCTATTATTTTAGACGCAAAAAAAATATAAAAAATTAATATTTCAAAAATATATATTGAGACGAATCTAACAAGGTCATACAAGACAATGTTATTTTTTATCCTTTAATGAGAATTCATGATCAAATTTTGTTATGTTTAACCAACAAAAGTTAAAATGTGACAATTTTTTTGGGACGGAAGAAGTATGTCATATCGAGTTCAATACTTTATTCTTTTTCGGATTTATTATACGAAAAATTTAATTCACGTGCGTCTTATTATATGCTTCTAGCCATATGAGATTTGTTTTTCTTTTTTTTTAAACTCCGTAAAACTGTTAATTTAATTGACTCTTACGAATTTTAGAAATACTGTCTAATGATATCATAATTAACATTACTGCCTACGGGCATAGCTCAAATGGTAAGAGACTCCATTATAAGAGTGTGCTTCTTTACAAGTGTGTGGGTTCGATCCACGGCAGGTGCATGAGTAACTCTGCATTTGTTCAAAGGAGGATCTGCTTGTGGGTGGTTACCCGGCCTACTCTGGGCACTCTTGAGGTGGAGTACCGAGCCGCTAGAGACACATCCCGGATTCACTCCTCTGTTGAGCGATGGACTAGCCAAGCGGGAACGCCTTAAATGAGCATATCACTTAAATAATTAACATTACCTTTCTTTTTTGTTAAGCTTCCACCCTCGAAGCACTTGCTTTTCGAAACTCTATTAAATTGATAAGTCATCATCAATGGTTGATGATTGCAATAACTACAAGTTATACATATTCGTTTAGAATTTCTAAACTAAATAAATATCCTACTCGTTTTGACTTTTTCATATTACCGAATCATTAGTTTTTATCAACTTCTCAGTTTTGTCAAAGTGGTCTCCCTATTGTCTCTATTGATAAAATGGCAAACAAATACTAACAATTTTGGTATTAAAAGTGTGACATGTGTGATGTTAATATTTATAAAGGATCTTTAGATATCAAAATTAATTCTCCCATCAAATTATCATGTTGCTCAAATAAAGTTTCTAAATGACTTAATATGTTCATAATAATGTTTTTAATTATTATCTAAAAAGCTCATTCATAGTATAGTATACCCACCCCAACCACCAAACAAACCATTGGTGCCCATATCATTCAATTCCCATCTACTACTAATCGACCTCACTTTAATAGTGGACTTGATTATAGTGGTTGAAATTTGATAGCGGTTAGACAGTTAGCTTAAGCACTGGCAAAATGGCACTTTTAGATCATTTTTTTGTTTAAATGGCACCTTGAGAGCACTTACATCAGCTCCTCTAAAAGTTAAAATAGGAGATGAAAAAAAATTAAAAATCGTTAATATGTTGCTTTTTCATCTTCCTTATATATAATAGATTGGACCCCCAAAAATTATTCACAGAGGTTGTTCACTTCTCAAATTTATATTATCCTTATTCGAAAGTTATTTTCTTTTCTCCTCCCATTTTTACTCTATTTTCATTTATATAAAAAATAAATAGAAAAAAAGTAAATATTTGACATTATATATAAATATAAATTAAAAATATCTTTCATTTAAACATCCATATTGTTAAGATGCACATCCCACATCGGACATCGTGTCTTCCCTCGTCAATATTTAAGATCTTGGGCTACTCCCTTTATTGTCAATTGGCTTTAGAGTAGAACCTCATAGACTCTTACTCCCTTTACTCTCAATTGTTTAAGAGTAGAACTCTTAACATGGTATCAAGAGCCAAGCCCGAGTTCATGAGAAGCGTGTAACCCAGCCGATGTTGTTCCGGCAAATAATACCGTCGAGGAAAATTCCGCCGACGATTAGGTTACACGTGAGGGGGAGTGTAAAGATGCACATCCCACATCGGACGTTGATGTCCTCCCGGGTCAATATATAATATCTTGGGCTACTCCTTCTATTGCCAATTGGTTTTAGAGTGGAACCCCATAGACTCTTAACGCATATCTAATATATTATTTTATGCTTTTTAAATTTAGTTTTATCTTAAACATTTTATATGATGTGTGAAATATCAATTTTGTAAGTTTGCAGTGAATAATAAGGAAGCTGCTAAAGTACTCATACAAAAAATAAACCCCAAAAATAGAAAATGTGACAGTTAAAAGTGTATTTTAAAAAAAATTTAAAAAAGTTAATGTGAGTGCTTTGAGCATGTGAAATGACTAAAATAGCTCTAACCCTCTCATCTTTCTTTTCCCCTCTGTGAATTTCCCCCACTCTCAACCACAACACATCCCTTCTGAAACAAGAGCACCATTACTTTTTCTTTTACATCAAAGTAACACCTCCCTTCTGAAATGACTACTCTAACATTTCTCTTTCATCTTTCTCCTCGCATCTCCACTATCCCACACCATCACCCTACCACCATCACCAACCACCTTCACCACCACTTGTTGGATTTTTATGCAAATTTTGCATATCAAAATTATGCAAAATCATATAAACAATCGAATACATAGTTCTAAAAATCACATTTAACTAGAGTTTCGAGTATACGTTTGTAGCGTGATCAGAATTGCGCAGCGGAAGAGCAACAATCGTTCTCCTCTCTAGTTAGTCCACACTAATGCAATGTTGATTCCTTCCTTCGAAGCAACTATAGCTTGAGAGTGTTTTCATAAAGAATGAACCAAGAAAACTATTTCTCTTGATGTTATCGGCCAAGTGAGGTAGGAGAAGAGAGTATTTATTTTCAATTGTCTTACAAGTGAAAACATGATAATGAGAAGATTGATGTTATATTTTGTACCAAATGGTGTTTATATAGAATCAACACAAAACATAACATCCCTCTCAATTATTCACCACTTAATACTATGTTGAATAGAAAAAGATGTCATTAAAACAAAGTGTAACCTCCCCACCTATTCAACCACACTTATTAGTTATTACAATAATAAGTGTGTTTGAATTCAAAAGTCAAAATGACTTTTCTCATTCATTTTGGTAATTCATTTTGGTCGACTTTGGGGTTGGAAATTCCACTGTGGAATTTCCTCCCCTTCATTCTTTAGCGATTACACTTAAACCCCGAAAGTCTTAATCGTATTGAAAATCAAACGCATTGTATGTGTGACCTTCTAGGATCGAAATAACATTAGTCATATGTTAATAAAATATCGACAAGTATTTTACTAACATATAAATCATGAGCGGGCCCTAGTAAACCATCATGATCCCTAATGCATTTCGAATTCATTCGCAGCAAGTATATTATTGTCAAACATAATATACGTATGGACTTGACTTTAAATAAGTAATCACTACGAAAAATCAAATTGTTTAACGGACACTTATTATGACGTGTCAAACACCTCATAATTCTAACACCACCACCACAAACTCAACTTCCAATTATAAGAAGGGCAAGAGAAACCAAATAGCCCAACGCATACATTAACCCTGACATTGAGCTTTTGCTCCTCCACATAGACAAACTGCTGACATTTTTTACAACTAAGAAGTTTCTTGGTGTTACAGTAGATGAATTCGAACTTACCACTCTTCACAATTAAAAGCAATACATTATATAAACTATCCATATTTCTTTATTACAACACAATCATATTAAACTAAAGTTTATCTCAATAAGCACTTTCAAGGTCGCTCAGTATTCTCAAGATAATGACATACTCTTCATTTGAGGCAGTAAAGTTTATCTTCACGATGAAGCCATCATCTTCACCACGTCCACCTTACTCCCACCACCTCCTCTGTCCCGAAAATCCCATAACCAATACCCATCTCCCTATCATACCATACAATCGAGTATGACTTGGGGGACCAAATTATATTTTGTACTAAATACCAAAAGTCTTATAAGTCATTTCACTATATTAATATCTAACCCCCCCCCCCCTTTTTTAGGCATCTATAATCCAAATAACACAAAACCAAATTGCTCTAATCAATGGTGACTTTGACGTGGTTACTGCATTATAACCAGTTATAATACTCTCTCCATCCCATTTTATTTGTCTCATTTTATTTGGTACAAAGTTTTAGAAAATTTTAAACTTATCTCACATCATCAATTTTTTCCTCCCAAAATTTGAACTAAAAGGGACTCAAGTATGGGATTTCCAAAAAAGAAAAACAAGACAAACGTTATGGAAAGGAGGGAGTATTAAGCTATCTCCGGCGTACTTGCCTTAGGTTAGAGATTGTAGAGAAACAAATTGGTGTGAGAAATTTAGCAAACTACCATGGTCAACGCATGGTATTTGCGTTTTTGACCAAATGTAAATTAAATTGGAGTTTAGCACATTTGATGTGTGAACGGACTATTTTGCCCTTAATGAAAATTGAAGCTATTATAATCCATTATAATCTATTATATTACGTTGTAATCACTTTAAATTCACAAATAACCTAACTTTGTCATGATTTATCTTTGCGATTTATTTTGCATCAAATTGATATTACAAAGTTCAACCCAACAACCATTAATTTGATATATATTACAAAAAAATCGGACATAAATTGGATACAACCATAAAAATTGGATTAATATATTAAAATAGTACAAACCACAAAGAAATGTTGATTTCATAAGGGTATGGAACAAATAAATGTTACTAATACATTTGAAGACTAAAAAGAACCATAGAAAAGAAAAAAGAAATAAAAAGAATCAAATTTATATTCTTCAACATGAATCTTTTCTCCAACTGCCATTTGTGCTACTTTCGAACTTGAACTCACTAATTCTTCAACCTGAAATAATTAAACCAAATTACATACATGTAACACACATAAAATTATACAGTGTTATACTTATAAAAACTCAACTATATCAATGTTATTCAGTATTAAACAACTTATATGAATTGTACTTACGCATAAAATGTATACTGGATTATACTTCATTATAATTTATTATACTTTATTATACGACATTATAATCGATTATACAAAACAACATAATAATTTATTATACTTTATTATACTGGATTATACTTCATTATACAGTGTTATACTTATAAGAAACGAGACTATATCAACATAATACCCCAAAATTCGAACTTTTATTACAAAACAACATCAAATCTTCAAATTACATACACATAACACATATAAAACATAAATTCATAGTTTAAACATTATTTAAACTCAAAATCTTGTGTTCAACTTAAAAAGATTCAATTTTTGTTTAAAAAACAACATTAAAGTACCAAAAGAACAAACTTTACACATATATCTATAATTTTTAGTGCAAATTTAGCCACATATCCATAAAAATCTTAGTAAAGATTCAAACTTTTTAGAAAAGATTCAAACTTTTTAGAAAAGATCCAAACTTTTGTTCAAAAACCTTCAAATAATAAAAACACAATACATATAAAGTATATAACTAATTAAAAAACGTGATTTTAAATCAACTATATTGAAAAACGGGATTTTGAGTCAACTAAATTGAAAAAGATTTAAACTTTTCTAAGAAAAACAACTTTAAAGGACCAAAGCATTTATAAAGGAAGTGAAGATGACGATTCCGGTGAAGAGGGTGGGCGGCGGAATGAGCGGTGGAGGAAGAAAGCTAGAGAGAATTTGAGGTGAGAGAAGAAGAGAGAGAGTGAGTTGAAGAAAGTGAATGAAATGAAGAGAGAATAAAGTATATATATTAGATTTTTTAAGGGCAAAATAGTCAGTTCACGTATCAAATGTGCTAAACTCCAATTTAATTTACATCTGGTCAATTTTGCAAATACCATGCGTTGACCATGGTATTTTGCTAAATTTCTCAATTGGTGTTGATGGTATCTTCATTCAATTACATTTGTTCTTTGGTTGAGTAACCATTATAGGTTTGCGTAATTGAATTGTGTTTTCATTCATATTATAAGCTACATATGTTTTGAAAACCAATGAGAATGTACATATTTTGAACACAAATTCACAAAAGTTGGTGTTAATTGAATGTTTCTATATGTAATTGCATTTGTTTTTTGGTTGATTATCCACTATATGTTATTGTCTATTAAGTTACAAGTAACCAGATTCAATTATGAAGTGGTTAGTTACACCTCACCGCATTATGTTTTCGTTCATATTTGTACAGATTGATAATGGCACCACCAAGGTATCGACATATGTGTAGAATGCAGGCAATACACAACTTCTTAACTAACATAGACGAGAGGCACCCAAAAATGGTAGAGGCTAAGAGTCAAATGCTAAAAAGAGCGAATTCGGATCGTTCATCAACATCTGCAGATGCACGAAAATCCTTGGCGATTTTGTGAAGTGGGCGTCTTAAACTTCGAGAGACAATGGTTATCTATTGGAGAATTTATGATGACAACCAAATAATTTGGGTTTGAGACGTAACAAAAAAAGGTGACATTTATTTGTTCAATAATATGAATCGTGAATTGCTTGTTGAAGAAGATTGGCAACGTACAAAATTTCAAGCAGAAAAACAGTTATGGAAAAATATTGTAGCCCTTGATTCACACTTAAAAAATAGTAGATGAGGTAATGTTTTAATACCAAATTAATCCCTGTATAACAATGATTACAATATTAAAAATATGAAGAAAAAAAACTAACTAATCACACGCCGGAATTGTTTTAGTATTCATTACCAAGATTTTAACTTGGCACCTTAATTTGAAACTCCATGAATACCTCATGTTTCAAGAACAATCAACTTTGCCCTCATGAACTACCACCATCATTCATATAATTTCTAAACGTTTCAAAAGTTTTTATTTTTGAAATTATGGAAACGAACGTCATTACAATTACAAAATAATTTTTTTCCCTTGTAAATAAGTTTAATCTTAAAACTTTTTACTTAGCAACATTAGAACTAAAACAATTAATTAATTTTCTTGAAAATATATATATCTAAATATAGAAAAAAATATAACTTTTATATAGTGATATAATATAATTCCTTCATACTTTTTTGCAACACACATATATATAACATGTAGCTCAATTTTCACGTGTCAGATAATTACAATTGTCTATATACTTTTTAGATATAACTTTTAAACATTTTTTCAAATAATATTAATCATGTATATATTCTATATCAAAGTTTTTTTTTTTTTTGTTAAAATCTTATTTAAGGTTTTCTGAAGCATTGGTTTGAAAATATTTTATTTTATTTTTAGTGTAGTTCATATTTATATATTTTTGTGTTTCTTCAAATTTCTTTAACATATATAACTTATATTGGTTGTAAATTTCTTATATTGTTTCTTAGATGCTTTCAAAATATTTTTTATTTTTATCATTTCGAAACCATGTTAGAAAAGAAAACTTTAAACCATACCTCACTATCAACATCGTACATCAACAGCACCTTAACATCATCATGCTCACCTTTCATCTCCACCTCACCGTCATCATGCTCCTCCATCACCTCCACCACCACATCATCATGTAGGACCCCCACCTCCACCGCCTAGTTACCAACACATCTTTGAAGGGTATGAGCAAAGTCAATGCTCTTCTTCTATTTTTAGAAACTGGAGTTATAATCCATCAACAATAGCGTATAACCGAAGAGGGAGGAGACCCCATGTTGACGACTCGTTAAAACTCAATCAAAAGTCAATTCCATACGAATCGCCCAACATATCCGCTGTGAAATTACACAAAACATTATGGTTGAATAAACATATTCACAAAGATTGTTTTTGCTAAATCAGGTGACTATTTCTCTATCACGCTTCCTTAGAAGTCTCATATCGGCGAGGATAAACTTGTCCAGTTTAGATGTAGATCATCATTTAAACTTATAAATATTGATTCTAGGCTGATATATTCTGTTAATGCGAAAGATAAGCCTAAAGATGGAACTAGGGATAGTCTTGACAGACGAGTAAGATATGATAGACATTCTCTACTTACTTTTGTGAAATAAATATATAAAAGAGGTGAGGAAAGAAAACAATATAGTTCTTTAGAGCGCATAGAACTACAACCAACAAGATAAAAATCAAGAACTTTAGATTATGCATGCAACACTCACACAAGCAAGGGTTTAGGTCTCTCACACACCACAACCAAACCGTTCAAAAAAAATTTTGGAGAATATTAAATCCCCATCCAGGTCAAGCATGAGAAAAATGCAAATTTGAATAGAGTTGATAAGGCAAACATAAGCAAAAGGAGAAAGCTCAATGATCACAATACGAACAATTCACCACTGGTTAATTGAAAGGAATGTTCATTAGGTGCTACGTCCAAAGGAGAAAATTATAATGATGAGCATGACAAGAAGCAAATAACAAACTATGCAATTATGCAACTTACACTAGACTTCAATCCCCTTTTAAGAATGAGAAAAGAATGGAGTAAGTTCTGGATTACTGATTCAATCAATTCCAAGAGAAAAGGTATTTCAGGGAATCGTAGTAAGTATGGTGATCCTTACAATTTTTCTAATTTTACTTTAAATATTAATCCATATCATGATCACTCTTGTGTCTCAAGGAAACAACATGATTTTGAGTTAATCGAATAGCATAGTGGAAAAGGCTCTTACTAGTGACCAAAAGGTCATGGGTTCGAAACTCAGCTCATCGCTAATTTACAAAAAAAAAAAAAAAAGGAAACAACATGATTTTGAATAGTAATTAATACTATATGTTATTATGAGTCATGTTTGGTGTTTACATGAAACTCACCTCATCACTTTTGCTTATTTTAAGTTTAGTCTATATATATTACGTATGTTTCTGTCGCGCTCTATTTATTAGAGTATCTTTCAGTCCGTTAAGTTCATCGGTACACGAATGCCAAATATTTTGCCGCAATAGACAGATTATTACAAACATATGGAGGATATGTGGAATGATAGAAGGGCCTTTGCTCGATGAGCTCAAATTTCTACGCTCAACCCTTAATACCTTCTTGAACGACATCGATGATGTCGATTGCCCGCAATAGAAATTAATATAGCTTAATTTATAAATGAGTCTTATATAACTTGTACATGAAAGATTAAAAGAAAACTGTACTAGTTCAAATGACAATATCCACTGCAAATAGGGTGGTATGATAATAGATAGAGGTAGAAGTTAAAGCAAGAAGGAATACTTTTCATTTAAGGAAACGTGTTCATATAGCATTCATACTTTAACAAGGTTGAGACCATTAAACAACCATAAGATGAGCGATAACGACGAATATACAACTTCATAGCATAATTATTTACATAAATTGAGCTACATGTCCAGCTCAACACAGCCCGAAGGTGTTCTCACCGCTGTATGTCATATACAGGAAACCATCCTCGTCTTTATGTTCCTCATATATTGCAGACATCATGGCAGCTGAAACAAAGAAAATGTAATAAGTTAAGAACCTGGAAAACAAAATTTGATCATCTTACAAGTAGTGACATGGATCCTTACCAGTGGGAGGTAGAATGTTCTTAACAAAGATGAAGATGGCCTTCTCTGCACTTAGCTTGATCCTCTTACGGACAACGTAGACAAACTGACCAACAGTAAGGTCGGCAGGAACAAGGTATCTGGTCATTATAACAGGATGAATCAGTTACAGGTATACGAAAACAGAAATCAAGAGCAGGGTACTAAAACAGACAAACTTACTTCTTCTTGTCAATATCGGGTATATCACTTCTGTCAGCTTTCTCCACTATTACCTGAACAAAGAAGCACAAACAAAGACAATTAGACATGGTTAAGAAAAAATCAGTTGAAATCTAAAACACGGAATAATGAATATTGTGAATAAAAAATATTTCTTGATTACCGGAATTCGATCAGGATATTTCTCCCTGATACGGGCAGCTTCTGCTTGCCTCCTTTCTGAAATAAATACAAAATAATAGACCACGCAATTAGAAGAGAAACAAAACTGGTACAGCCTCAAAAATCACAGATAAATGAAGTTACAAGAGGGGCAGAAGATCAATATATAGTCTCAACAATCTGTAAGCTTGAGAATGATGCTCCAAAAAAAATCACTCTGCTTGCCTGATTATGTTTTGCCAGTCAAGAAGAAACAAGAATGTGCAATTGAGCATATGACATACATACAATATGAATTTATTGGCTTGAATAATAAGACACCAAAAGAATATAAAGATTGAATAAGACCCATAAAACTCTTCCCCCGCACTCATCTTACGTTCTTCTAACTAAAAACAAGTCACGACTCATGCACAAAAATTCACATTATACATCACGCAATCAAAGTTTAACATCACAGTTAGTCAATTTCTTATCATATCTGAAGAAATTAAGATTCAAGAACCTTTTCCATTTGAATAAATTGAAGGTAAACTAAATCAAGACCCTTATATAAATCAATACAACAATTTGCGAAATATTCATAATAGGACAGTGGTCCAATACTTCATTAAGCATATGTAATTATTAAACCACTTCATTATAACACCAGTTTTAGCCAAAACCAAACCAAGCCTTATCCTACTAGTTGGGGTCGGCTATATGAATATGTCATCTCCAATTAGCCGTGTGATCAGGCCATAAAAAAGCAATCTTGGAGAAAAAAAATCAAAATCTTAATTAAAATTAAAAGAAACCATATTCAAATATCAGATCTCAGATCCACAAGGAAATAGATATATACCAAGAGGGTGTTCCAGCTTGAATGAACTTTTTGCCATTCTTGATCACTAACTTCTGCCACTACAAGTTGAACCAAGCAATTATAACAATTTTTATAAACAAATATTAGGTTTTCTAATTATCACCCCTAATCTAACCAAAAAACATAAAATAAATTAATATAATCAGTCAAATTTAGAACTTCTAATCATATATGATTGAAACAGAAATTATATAAACCAATTATTAAGGTTTGTAAGCAAGTTGAATTATGGTTTCTAATTATCTCCCTTATTTAACAGAAACATACATATATATATTTACATAAACCTATCTTTAATCATATGAACGAAACAACAACAAAAATAAGTAGAGTTTTCAAACAAAATATTAGGGTTTCCAAATATAACAAAAAAACACGAAAATATTTAATAAATTAGTGAATTTGATCATTTATATGATTGAAATAAAAAAGGGAGTTTACCTAACGAATAATTGTCAAGAGTTTTTTTCTCGAAACCAAAACTGAGACAAGAAGCAACTGTAAAGAATTTGGATTGGAATTTTCCTTCTTATTATTGGGTAAGAGGTATTTAACACGACGTCGTTTGATGCTTCAATATTAGGCAATGTTTGGAGTAAGGGATTAAATTATCTCGATCATCGATTATAATTTTAAGTGTACACCCCTATGTTGCCCCGTTGCATAGCTCAAATAGTAAAGAACTATAATGCAAAGTATCGACAACCTCGATGCTTCACGCTACCGCTGTTCAATTCCCATTTAGAGAACCTTGTATTTGGAAGTCGTTAACAGACAAGCTTAGCATAATCGGATACAACACGACTTAGTAAGGTATTGAGCTCAACTTGGGGCAAAGAATCAAGCGCTTTGACTTTGTCTCCCAAGATCCACCACAAGTTGGGTTTGAGAGCCGTGTGATGGGTGACTATCCCGCACGGTTAGGAGAGCACTTTGAGTCTGCATTGATGAATGGAAGTCCCCATCCTATCAAGCAAGAATGAAGCGGCTCTTCCCACGGAATTTTTTAATCCAAGCCGAAATAGAAAAAGCCGCAAATACCACTAGGCCCAGTCGTCGGTTGAACGTCAACTAAACCTGAAATTGGTATGACTAGTCTTGCTCCTATTCCAAAAAAAATATTGCAGCCCTGTTTTCTTCCCTTGGACCCTATCCTCTCTGATTTGGGAAAGGATGATCTTGCTTGGGCCACTGAAAAAGAAGATGGACTTTAGTACCCAACTCGACTCGATAAGACAACAAGTCGGTTCAAACCGACTCATTAAAGTAATTACCCGGCTCGACTAAATAATTACTTGATCAGGTGAGGCACATTCGCGATTTACCTCCTCTGTATAATCTAGTTCAGGCGAGCATAGAGATCCTTAATGTAACTGTTTCACACATTGAGTATACAACCTATGTTATAAATAAATATAATAGATTTAGGTCAATGAAATTTATATTTCGACTATCAATATTTATACGTTAACTTCTCATTTTTTTATTATTAACTTGATTATCGAATATCTTATTATATATAATATAAAAAGTGGTATATGTGAAAAAAATAATTAGTAATTAAAGAATGAAGTCTCATATTCTTAATTCTAATCTAAAGTAAATATATTGCCAAATAACGTGTAGAATATAAGCACTATATAGGAAGCATATTCATAGTGGGAATCCGATAAATGTGATTACCTTCATTAATGAATATTACGACAATCTAATTTGGGCATCTTCACCCCTAATATGTCCAAATTCATGTGTCACACTCATTATTATACTTAATATTTTACCACGTACTATATCTGATTTTGTATAATTTTATAAAAATGAAAATAAAATAATCACAGATATTATTCCAAAATCATACTCGTATTTTAGACCAAATAAAAATTGATGATATAAATATATGAAACAGGGGAAGAAAGTGAAAGTGTAAGTTGGAACAGTCTATTGAGGTGATCAAAATAGCAAAAAGTCAATGACAGTCAACGTTGGAGGTCCGTTAGCGTTTGGTTTAGGCTGCGTTTCCATATTGATTGGCGCCACCCTCAACCGTTTCTTAACGAAGAAACCATTTTTTTCCATGGACATTTCATCTTCTGCTAAACCTCAAAGTTAGGATATATTTCTTTTTTATTTTTTTAATGTTTATAAATATTTGTTCAAGTTTAGTTCAATTGAATATATAGCTTTGTTTTTTCAATTGTGTTTAATTGGTTTTTTGGTATGTGCTTTTAAAATTTTGATCTTGTGTAATATTTGGAACAACATATATAAAATGATGGGGGCTTTTAGTGTTATGTGCCAATTGGCGTGATAATTTGATTTTGATTGAAGTTATGTGTCAATTAAGATTAGAAAAAACAAAATTTGTTAATTTTGATCTATGGATATCAAACTAGACAATCATTTGGAATGAAGGGAATACTCGGGGATCGAAAATTGTACATTGCGTGGAAGAGGAAGTTTGGGTGTCAATGGGTGGGTATGTGAGTGTGTGAGAATTGGTGGATTTACAATCCATTGTAATTATATTAGTAATGTGGATTGTTGGTAAAAGGTGTCACATGATGCATAATCGCAGTTCTATTTGAACGCCTGCTGTGGTAATCTGATCGTTTTATGTCATTGAGCTGATCCCTCGTATTATTGTTTGATGATGGCTGTTCTTGTTTGCACCAACAGGTTTAAAGGAGGCCGTTAAAACAGATAAAGCTCCAGCGGCATTGGGGCCGTATTCTCAAGCCATAAAAGCCAACAATATGGTTTTCCTTTCTGGGAACATTGGTCTAATTCCAGAGGTTTGAATTTCCTATTTGCTTTGAATCATAAGGTTCGTCCAGTTTTAATATGTGTATTTACATATCAGTTTGTTATGTTCTATGATTTGATTAAATGCAGACTGGGAAGTTCGTGTCAGATAGCGTGGAGGATCAAACTGAGCAGGTATTAAGTCTTATATTCGAGTAATATCCATACTTATAAGAAATGAGCTTAAGGAGTACGCCAGCTTTTATGTTGAAAGCTTAGTTTATCAAAGTAGGACACGTTTTGAGCAATTACTGAGTACACATGAATTATAAACCATCATAATCGAAGTTACTCAAACGGTGACTGGCAAGGTTATGAAGAACATGGGAGAAATACTTAAAGCAAGCGGTGTCAGCTATACCTCAGTGGTGAAGACAACTATAATGTACGCGTTCCCCCGCCCTTCTTAACTCTTAAGCCTTATTGCAACTATTCAGCTAAAGTGGGCAATATCTGATTTTGGCCGCTGTTATTGTTTACTTACAGGTTAGCAGACCTGAATGACTTTAAAAAAGTGAATGAAATCTACGGTAAATGTGAGTTTATAGATCTCTAAATTTGAGTAATTACTTTGCAGTTCATCTTGCTTATCTCCTTGAAACCATTCATAGCATTAGCATTCTTTCCTTGAAATCATTGAAACCGTAACCAGTTGTAACACTTGACGGCAATAGGTAATAGTTAAACTCTTACTGTCCTGAGAATTTAGGTATGTTTCGCTCTTAGATAAAGAGAAGTAATATAATTATTATTTCGTTTCCGCTAAGACTGGCTAAAGGTCAGAATGGGCTGCTTTTGTATCTATGCAATCCTACATATGGCCTTCTGAAAGGATATATTTGAATTTTGTTGCAGACTTCCCATCACCTCCCCCGGCTCGTTCGACTTATCAGGTGGCTGCTCTACCATTGAATGCTAAAGTTGAAATCGAGTGCATTGCCGTTCTTTAGTCCAGTTACTTGAAAGAGATCTAACTTCCATCGGTTTATGGGAACGTTTCATAATAAATTGGTTCCAACGTTGTTCCCCTTATGCTAAAGGGGAGTCTATAGCAATTTAGGTTGAATTATTTCTTCATATTTAAAAATAGTGGTATCACATGTTCCTGACAAAAGATTTTGCTTCAAAGCCGTCATCTTACCGCTTATTATCCGACCCCCCCCCCCCCCCCCCTCCCCCTCGTACCCATACAAATGGGAACCTTCAAAAGCACTTGACATGTTGACGTTGAATCAGAATACAAACAAAGATTGATTACATAAGTTGGTCTGATTGATTGCAACCATGCCAAGAACAATGGGATCAAATGGAAGTATACTACGCTATGAACGAAATCTTGTTGAAATTGATATCGTCTTAAACATGTAAATCATAATCATAAAAAATCTATTGCTCTTTGTAGAAGAAAATATTCATTACAATAACATTAAGGATGGTGAAGGGAGGCAAAGTTTAGACAACGGTATACTATGACATAACCTCCCTAAAACTAGGCATCCACACTATACTACAACATAACTAGTGTGTTGAAGATTTAAGATATTTCGAACAACTTCAAGAACTTTTCCCTTTTAACTCTTTTGCTTCAAAACTTGGCGCAACTGTATCTTCTGGCTTTCCATCCTAGCCTCGATCAGTTTACTTTTCAAGCTGTTCTTCTGCCCGGTAAGAGGCCACTGCTCTGGTAGTCCTCGGGCACTTAATCCGTGTTTATCAAAACCATGATCCGGAGAATGTATAGCCCCATTCGAGAGCCTTCCATTGAACCCCTCCAGTGACATGATTTTGTAGTTTTCACCGTTGCCTGATTTCCAGAGCCTAGATATGGAAGATGCCTTCCTCAGCTGGCGATTTGGTCTTGTGCATACCTCATTGAATTCAGTGATTGGGGTTCCCCCGTGTTTACCCTCTTCCCATTCTGATCCACTCCCTGAAACATTACTGCCTCTGCCACTTCGGTTGAATGAAGGATCAGTGAGTCCAGGTGATGAACTTGAACCTTGATCTTCGAGCTGGCTCACGGTTTCCCACCCACTCCCACCGTCTTCCATCTCACCACTTTGATAAGCAAAGGACGGATGGTGCCGAGCATTGAATCTGTCAAATTCTTTAGTGTCAGGTCTGCCATTTTGGTTTTGGGAGCCACGCCGAGCAGGACTATCAGCAACATATGGTTCGGTCTGCTTCCCATTGGGGGGTTCACAGAAATTGACATCCTCAAAAACAGAAAACATATCATCTAGATTCGGGGGATCATACGTGAACTCCCTGATTTCCTCAATACTCATATCGGTAGCTACCTGCCGAAGAATCTCTGCTTTTTTCATCTCCTCGGTGCCAGGAGCTAAACTATTAGAATTCAAAAGACATTCAAGATCAGAGACTAATTTATTCATCTGTGAAAATTTGTCTTCAAGAATAACCTTAGCATCAAGTAATTTCATTTGAACACGTTCCTCACGCCAGAGCTCAGCCATTTGGAGCATCTTTTTCTCTTCATCTACTTCTTGCTGATATCTCATAGAGTCCCTTTTCAACTCTTCTATCTCAGCCTTGCCTTCTGCAATTTTGTTAGCTAACTCATCACATACTTCCTCTATCAATTCTTTAGACCCCCGCTCTTTCTCATAGTCCTGCATATAGCGCTTAGCTGACATTTTGCTATCAGCTAACTCATTGACCAACCTCAAATTAACAATTTCTAATCTTTGGCGGTTTTTCCTTTCCCTAGTTAAGTCAGATTTCATGTCATCAATAATTGCACGAATCTTCTCATGCTCCCTACTTCGCCATGCTGCCCTTTCTTCACTGAGTTTCCTCAAAAAGTGTTCCACTTTCTTTTTGGAGGAGCGTCGCTCAGTTTCAAGTTCATCAATACGGGCCTGAGCCTGCTCAAGTTCTGATTCCAGGGATGACACCACTGCAGCCACTTTATCTTGTTGCTGAACAGCTTTTTCGCAGCTATATATGCCTTCATCATCATTTGATTTCTTCCTATTAATAGGATCCCACTTAGTTGCTCCCTCCATTGCATATATGGCCAATTTAAGTGAGGGTTCAACCTGCGTACCGTGTAAGAAGTATAACTTTAGATTATTAAGCGTTCGAGATGGTTAAGGGTTGAAAATACGATAACGTCCTTACACTCTAATGTCAAAATCATTGTGCAGACATCGTGATAAAAAAAGGCTTTTGATTTTTCCACTCCATCCATTACTAACTACACTCCACATTTTCATTTTTAACCCTCATGTTCATTATGAAAAGTTGTATTATAATTATACATAGATTGAAAATAAGGGTATAAATGTAATTTAACACTAAAAGTGGAGTGTGATTATAAATTGATGGAGTGAAAAAATCAAAACCCTAAAAAAATATAGACCATGTCATCTGATAAGGCTATTTATATCCTTGATCAAACAAGAAAGTTATAACGAAGCTGTAATCACTCCAAAATACATCAATTTTGTTGGAAAAGTTACCACAAACCTTGGCCAAAAGAGCTTTTGTCGGACCAGACACTGAACGTGGACTTTCCCCCAGATCCTTACTTGAAGAAGTGTGAACTTTACAACTATGATGACCGTGGAACGGGAACGCCACATTACCAGACTGCAAGAGAATACCACATCAGCAAAAGCTACTTTGTCCACAAACGAAAAAAACAATTATTTAGTGTTCATATTACTTGAATTGGCCCCAGAGATAGAACTCTGATGGCCAATTTCAGCCTTGGTCCCAGAAATGATTACACGGAGAGTCGGAGTTGGGACAAGCAGAAATAATGTTTACATCCTCGGGGCACGATCACTGACGATTTAGTATAGAATTGTTAGCTAGTCTTAAAAGAAATGCACTTAGTGATTAACCCCTGAAAATATTTCTCACAATTATGCCAGGGGATCAATAATTTCGATTACTGTTAGCTTCAACTTAATTTTACATTACTCAAAACCTTCAATCATACTTGATCTTTACATTAAGTCAAATTTTAATCCAAGTCATCATATAAGACCGAGTAATTAGTTTCAAAAGATCCTAACTCTGTTCATGTTCATCAAAATCACATTCAAACTCAAGACAGCAAACATATCTAGATAAACACTGAAATAATAAATAATTAAAATATTCCATCTAATTCTTTTAAGTTAACATCTTTATTTGTCCGTGTCAATCTTTGACCATAAATTACTTTTTATTCATTATCCTTATAAACATATATTTGATATTATTTTTCCTTTCCTAAAAGAAATATCTGCATTATATTATTCTATTGTAATTTGCATAACGAAACTAACAATAAATTGATAATTGAATTGAAGCCTAGGAGGTGGTAAACATAAGAGCTGAACCTGCAACCCTACATTATCCTCTCCGCCGCCAGTGGGTCCTTCAGGCAGCTGCATCCGCCACAAAGAAGCAGCGAGCTTCCTCGACGACACTGCTCCCTTCCCTCTCCGACGACTTCTCCGCCCAACCTCCGGCAAGTCCCTTTCATCACACTCATCAAACTTCCATCTCAAAAGCGGGGTCTCTGGCCTACTACCACTCCTCCGCCCTCCCACACCACCATTTCCATCTTTCGTCAGCCGCACACCGCCTCCAGTTTTCTTGATTTTCCGGCGAGGAGGCTTTTTAGGTTGTTGGGTAGCAGAAAGATCCGGTTTTTGAGCTTGTAATGGACCCAAATCCGGTTTTGAAGATGATTTACCAAAATGGTGTTCTGTAACAGAAATAATCTTCATGACTAACTTATCAGTACCCAGTATCACAAAATTCCTTTTGAGCACACACACAAATGTTGGTAATAAAAAAAAATTATTTGTTCAAGATAGACGTTGACTCTTTCAGAAATATATGACCACCATAAACTGATAAACTCCTCTCCATAAGAGAAGTATGTAGGTGTAATGAAAGTAGGAGGTTTGATATTGTAGTCTTATTACAGTGACAACATTGTATTGCGGACGGCGCCGTACGGCTGAATGAGGATGGTTAGATTTTGTGTAGGAAGTGAAACTTTAGTGGGACGGCAGCACACGTGCCGGCAGGGAACCTTGTTCGACGTTGTAAACAGAGCGCCTAACACTATACGGATACACTCATACAAGTAGTGTTTTTTTAGGAGTGAACTTTCCATTTTACCCCTGAATTAAACTTCCTCAAATATTATGTTTATAATTAGGAAGGTAAGATAGTCATTTCACTATTAGAAAAATATTATTAGGGCACTATTTAGGTGTGTATAACAGTTCAGCTTCCTAGGTATTATGCAGAATAGCATAAACGAGTCGAACTATAACAAATTTTATTACAGTTCGGTTTGGCATAACCGATTCATAAAGCTCGGTTCAATTCATGTTCAAAACTCGATTCAAATTGAAAACTTCGAAGATTTGTGGTTCAAAAGGTTACAAGGAAAAATTCGAATTTTCACGATTAAAACAAATTATATATATATACTTTTAAGGTTAAGTCTGTGCTTCTAGTCAAGTAGAGCCTTCGGCTCAAATTAGATGGAATATTGGATAAGAATCGAGCATCAAGGCGAACATTGAATCATACTTTTAAGGCGAATCGAGCTTTCAGATTCTCTTACAAACCTAATAGAGAATTGGTTTCACTTAGTTGAGGTCGATATGTAAACTGACCGAACCTAGGAGTAACCATTTCATTTCATTATATGAAAGGGGTAGCCATTTGATATATTTCACTATCGAAATTTCATCAGAACACAAAATCTCTAGTAGGTAACATATGAAGTCTATGTAGTACTTCACAAAATATAGAACCGTAGGTAACATATGAAGTCATTTGATATATTTCATTCTATCAAAATTCCAGGTGAAAATAAAATCTCTCACTCCATACCGATTGTTTCTATTATTTCCAAATAGGGTCGTGTTTAGACATATAACCGTGATAAGAGGACTCATAAGCCTAAAGGAATCGGCTACAAAGAGTTATATCCAAAATATTTAATCAAATAGCAAGGAGTATCACAGTATCACATTAAAATTTATAACATGCGCATTTATTCCAAACAAATTAAATGCTCCAACTTTTTTTTGTTATATGCTACAATTTGAACAAAACAAAACATGAAATGTCACTAATATTTCAACTCTTGTAATAAGAGGATGTTCCGAACCACCATAGAATCAATCAATGTTGTCAAATCTGATGTGTCTTCCTAAGGTGGACTAACTTTGTCGGAGGATTAACTGGAAAAGCATATTGTTCAAGTTTAGTAAACAGAAATATCGAAGACAACTTTTCAAGTAGACAAGAAATACGATTAATGAACACATAAGTAAACTTTTCAGATGGATAGGCTTTATTTGTGGACATGTCTCCTATAGCCAGCAAAGTACAAGCAAGTAACGAAGTAATACAGGACTCCAAAGTTCAAACAAAGCCAAAAGATCAAATATCAAGAAAAAAAAGAAAAGCTTTATTCTCGTTTAAGCAACATAAATATGAGGGATGGTATAGGGAGACAGCTAAAAGTTGAACTGGCAGCTCTTGAAGATAAATATTCTTTGCTTTGTTAAGGATTGTTATTGTATATATTTCATTGCTGTCTTTTGATGAGGCAATTTTGAGCGTGTTCGAGATTGCCTCGTATTTTTGTTTTGTACTTTGAGCTCTTTTTGTTTTGTTTAACACGCACACCTTACTTGTTGCAAGTTTAATTGTGAAGAAAAAAAAACTTTTCTGTTGCATGACTCATCTTAACCAACCATGTGTCTCTTTTTAGGCCATTGGTAATGAGTTTGGACTTATGGTACTAAAGTTTTTCATTAGTATTTGATACTAAATCAAGCAGATCCATCGGATCCTTCAAATAGCTAGATTTTATGATCCAATGATAAAAAATGAAAAGGGCAAATCTGGCTTCATTTTTGTTTTTGAAATAAATAAATAAAAGCCAAATAAACTATCAATAAATCCGGCAATAAACCATCCATAAAACCGGCGGTTACCAGTCCTACTATTTCGTTGTCAATTCACCCCAAAAATCAATATCCATAAAGCTGGCAGTTACCACTCCTAATGTTTCATTGCCAATTTACACAATAAGAACAACGAAACCATAATGTAGTTGAGGAAGCAATCCAAACATTGGATTGTTTTTATGCAAAATTGTCAATAGTTGTGCAAAAAGCCGAAAACTCATGCACTTTTGGAGAGAGAGAGAGTGCAAAGTTAAACTTTGTACAATAATAGTTCATTTGCTTTTCTAAATTATAATTTTACTATAATAAAACATAAAAGTGTAAATAGTCTATGCCTCTATGGTGTTTCACTCTAAAACCAATTGACAATGGAGGGAATAACTCAAGATCTTATATATTGACGAGGGAAGATACCGATTTCTGATGTGAGATGTGCATCTTAACACTCCACCTCACGTGTAACCCAATCTTCGGCGAAACTTTTCTCACATGTATTATTTTGTCGGAACAACATCGGGTTACACGTACCTCATTAACTCGGGGTCGTCTCTGATACAATCTTGTTAATTTCTCTTAAAGAACCAAAAGTTACGGTATAACTATTAAATAAATTGAACAAAAATATTGTTCTTTGACTTGTTTGAAGCTCTAGATATAATAAAGTCGGTATAAAATAGGTGTCGTTTGAAGTTTTGAAAAGAGGGATTTACCTGTTGGCAGAAACAAAGAAGAAAAATGAAATTAAAACAATTAATGATGAGTGATTTAGGAAATTAAGATTTATTCCTTTTGGGAATTAGGTGTCATTTCAGATTCATGTAATAAAAAAGGGGGTTTACCTGTCGGCGGAAACCAAGCCCAATGCCAAATACCGCCGAATATTTTTGTGGGCCCGTATCGGGCTTAGGCATGGGGCCAAAAGATCAAGCCCGGTCCATCTCACTAATTAAGGGCCCAGGAAACGTCCAAGAGCCCGGTGGGCTCGCTCCGTTAGACACCCTTATCAGTCAATGAAAAACATGTATTCACTTAGCATAAGAACCCATTCCTAAATCAGTGTTATCGACCTATGGTGGTTTCAATTTATCGAACCCGTATAATACCTGAGTTGTTATACATATACCCAAATAATATCAAATAATTTCTTTTTAAGAAGTGAAATGACTCTTTTGTCTTATATTTATAAATATAGTGTTTAACAAAATTTTATTGTGGAATAAAATAGTAATTTCAGTCCCGAAAGACACGATGTGGGTGTGTATAGAGTTTCCTAATACCCTATAGGCCTATATACAGAATACTCCGTAGGACCATACGAGTACTCTCTATAAATACAAAAGCCTAACCCCCAATCCACCCCTCTCACGTCTCTCTCTCAAATCCCAACCCTATCACATTAGGGCTCGCCTCTTTTAAAACCCTAAATCAATTCCATCATGATGCAACCAAACGGTGCCGTTCCACCACCGCAGATGCCGATCGACCCACAGCAATATCAACAAGGAGGTGGCGGCGGCGCTGCTCCACCCCAACAGTGGATGATGATGCCACCTCATCAGCAGCAGCCACCACAGCAGCCACCGCAGGTCCCACCATACTGGGCCCAGCAGATGCCACCTCAGCAGCAGCCGCAGCAACAACCCTACGGTGGGGCCCCGTCGGGGAACCCTAACGAGGTGCGCTCGTTGTGGATCGGCGACTTGCAGTATTGGATGGATGAGAATTATCTCAGTACTTGCTTCTTCCAAACCGGAGAGGTATTTCTTTTAGATTGTCCCAGTTAGATTATAAAGTTTCGATTTTGATGGTGAATTATTAAAATTCGAATTCATTTGCTTTTATATCTGTTGCATAATATATGGTGTGAATATTCGGAAGGCTTATGTTTTTTTATCTATGTTATTGTTAACATGCTAAGTTTGTCTTGAATCAAAATTATGTGGGTCAATTAAAGCCATGATCTGCGTTTGCACTTTTTTGCAACCTAAAATGATTACTCAGATTGATGGTTGGCTTCGAGAAAGATGAGTTATACTTTTTGTATTTATGTTATACTCCCTACATACCGTGAAGATAGATTTTCGGGGTTGATTTTTGACAAAATCATCAAAAATAGAAAGTTGTCGTACTCATCGGATCTATAAATGTCATTCAATTTCATTCTCTAGGATATATCAGTTTGTCAAACTTCAATTCTTTGCCTCTTCTTTTGAGTTTTCTTAATAATTTATTTGCTTTCTATATAAATTCATACGAGTTTTTGAATTTGGTTTCAGTTGGTTGCTGCAAAAGTCATTAGAAATAAGTTAACTCAGCAATCCGAGGGATATGGATTCCTTGAGTTCAGGAGTCGTGCAGCTGCTGAACAAATCCTTCAAACATATAATGGTACGCCAATGATGAACTCTGAGCAGAACTTTCGGATGAACTGGGCTTCTATGGGCGCCGGAGAGAGGCGTGCAGATGATGGCCCCGAACACTCCATTTTTGTTGGTGATCTTTCTGCCGATGTCACTGACTATGTGCTTCTGGAGACATTTAAAGCTGTGTATCAGTCAGTGAAGGGTGCAAAAGTTGTTACCGATATGAACACTGGCAGGTCCAAGGGTTACGGATTCGTGAAGTTTGGGGATGAACATGAACAGATTCGGGCTATGACTGAGATGAACGGTGTACTCTGCTCAACTAGGCCAATGAGGATTGGGCCAGCTGCTAACAAAAAACCTGTAGCTACTCAAAAAGGTATGTGGTGTATGGTCGTTACTAATATTTATTTTGTATTTGCTCCTGTCTTTGTTCTTCATTTATTTGGCTATTTTATTGGGTTGCTTATGTGCTAGTGTTGGATGCAGCATTAAATTCCTTCTAGATGTCCTAGCAATGCTACGTAAAATGCGTATAAGATTTTCGCCTTCCAGTTATGTCGTTGAGATCGCAAAATTAAGAAGTCATTTTTCTTCCAGCCATTACATTATAAATTTCGGGGCATTTAATTATATAGAACCTGCAAAAAAACTTATAGAAGTCATGTTGTCTCAAAGCAGGAAACAGAGGCTCTCATTACGGGGGCCTGGGACTGATTTCAGCTGAAATGATCCCAATTTAATGGGTGGCCACCTTTTGTAGGTCAGTGGATTTGTTTATGTCGGAAGCTTCAGCCCTTTAATTTATCGAGGCATTCTCAGGCTACATTCCGTTTTTCCTAGCTCATAATTTAAGTTCACCAGTTTCAGTGATTTCTTTAAGATTCTCAAGTTTGCTTTTAAATTTTTCTTTTTCCATCAATATATTTTGAAGTTAATCTAAATCCAGAATTGCATTTGTTTACACTACTGGGGTTACTTTCCTGTGTCAAGTTCTTCCCATTCACTTGCTTCTACTATGATTTTCGAAGTTGACCAAGTTACTGTTAAGAAATGTTTATGGTTGGGTTTTGCTAGTAGTTATTTCCCTTGTCTAGTTCTGTTTTACTTCCAGATGTTCTTGTTCTATCATAATATATGAAAAATCTCAGTCAAGTATTCCGAGTAATAGTTAGTGTCGATTGGATTATTGCTTCATTATTGATAGGCTATCCGATTTGCCATAATGTCTTCCCAACTTTTGTTATCAATATGGCATTTTTTATCATGTTTTACATGGGCGAGTTTAGCTTTTAATGCACTCATGCTGCCATCTTACAAAAAAATCATTGTGAAGTGTGAAATAATAGTTGGTGGTTCCACTTGGACTGTGTATAGAGTATTAGTGGCGTGCCTTACTTGTTTGTCCTTGTGTGAATTGAGGCTAATGTGATGAAATTTCATTTCGAAAAATGATGAATTGGTGCATGCTCTCCAGGAGGGGAGGGATTGGCACTTTGTTTTTTGTTACTCCCTCCGTTCCTATTTACTTGATCATTTGGAGAAAAAGCACTTTATTAAGGAATGAGGAGAGTTTACTAATATATCCTAAAAAAGTAAAAAAATATGTTGAAGTACTATTACTTTATTGAAGGGTAAAAAGAAGAAAATAACCTTAAAGTTGCATTGGGAATACAAACGATCAAGTATTTTGAAAAAGTAAAAAATTATCAAATGATCAAGTAAATAGGAACGGAGGGAGTATTTAGTAAGCTAACACTGGTATGTACTTAGATTCAAGCATGCAATCTTTGAACTTGCAGATATCACTAATATTTGTTGATTGCCTTTATAAATAACTCCTGTACTTGGTAGGCAAATGTTGCTCTCTGAAGTTGCTGTAGGTCAACTCTAGTATTTGCTAGCTTGTGTTTTTGTAATGACCATTCTTTGCTTAGGTTGTCATCCATTTACTTGTCATTTACAGCTACATACCAGAGTTCCCAAGGAGACCAAGGCGAGAGTGATCCAAATAATACAACTGTTAGTAGTTTACCTTGATGTTGAATCCCTTTTTCATTATTCAGTATAATGACATATTAGTTCTGCAGATATTTGTTGGTGGTTTGGACCCTAATGTCTCAGATGAACACTTGAAGCAAGTATTCTCCCAATTTGGTGAATTAGTTCATGTTAAAATACCAGTAGGGAAGCGTTGTGGATTTGTGCAATTTGCTAATAGGTAAAGAAAAAATATCTATTATGCCCTTCTATTTTCAAGGGTAATGTTGGTCAGGTTAACTCATTGGCTTTTTTCTACAGGAGAGATGCAGAGGCTTCTTTATCTGCACTTAATGGAACACAAATTGGAGGGCAGAGTGTTAGACTTTCGTGGGGACGTAGCCCATCCAACAAGCAGGTATATGAAGTTTTAACTTCTCAATATTAATATGTTAGTACAGAGAACTGTAATCTAACGTTTCTGGTCTACCTGGTTCAGTCTGATCAAGCTCAAGTGAACCCTGGATACTATGGGTATCCTCAGGGTTACGAGGCATATGGATATGCACCACAACCTCAAGACCCTAACATGTATTATGGAGGCTATCCAGGCTATGGCAATTATCAGCAACAGCCACAGCAGGTGTGCCAACAATTTTTTCTTGCTCTTGTTTATACGTTCACTGGTGGTCAGTAATGGGTGGATCATTTGTCAAGAATCTTTCCCTGCAATAAATAATCTATGGCACCATAACATTAAATTAATAAACAAACTGGGAAGGTGAATTTATAAATAATACTATGTACATGATGCTATTACATTAGAAGTTTACCTACTATTTACTCCATTCTCTACTGTCCCTGCATGTATATGTCGTGCTTCAGTGTGAAGCATGTATCATTGGTTATTCTATCATTATTGGTTGTGTTTCCAATATATAAATATCTCACCATGTTCATGCCATACGAGGATTTTCAGTTACTGTGATTCAGTAATTTACCTACTTCTTAGTTCTTCTGCCGAACACTAATTAATGGATGTTCTACTTGGCTGTGATGTTTGCAGTGAGTGGTTTACTACAGGAGTGCAGGCAAGCTTGCAGAAAGCATATGTTCAGATTGGTGCCGGTATAATCCGAGGCAGATTGGCGCAGCTTCTGTGAAAATCCCTGCTTTACGAGTTCTTTAGTTTTCCCCTTTTTTCATTATCTCGTTTATTAGATGCAAAAACACTATTAGATGCCCCTCGAGTGCTTGTATTTCGTAGAAGTCCTTAATCGCTTTCTCACTTTCTCACTATGTCGTTCATAAGATGCCTATATGGTGTTAGCTACCTTTCTCGCGGTTGTACTTTGTGGAAGTCCTTATTATGGCTTGCAATTTACGGTTTCATTGATGTACTTGGTGTAACTTTCCAGTTGACGGTTTTATGTTCTATGGTTGTTTCGTGAATATTTTCTCTGCATGTTTTATAATGAAATTTGTTTGGTTACATATAATTGCTCAACCACATAATACTCTAAGTTAAACAAATTGAAAAACAGTAGAAGGTGAAGGACTTATCATCAAGAATACATTAACAAAGTTTGCTCTATCAGAGCACTCGCATCAGTTGCCTTAAAAGTTATTTTAGGGAGTGAAAAAAATTAATAACATCAAAAAATGTACTTTATCAGCTCACCTATAATACATTAACTCCCAAAAATATTATTCACACAATGCAAAATGGTGAATAGATTCACACGGTGTATTGAGCGGTTATTTTACATTTCCCTTCTTTTCCCTCCAACCGGTATTGTCTTTATCATATTTTGCCTCCATTATTTTCCTCTCTTTTCTTTATCATATTATTATTAATTAATTAATGCTAAAAAAATTGATGCCATAAAACTTACTTAATTTGATAGTGAATTTTTTTTGATTCATCTAAATTTAAAAAAAAAAAAGAGATAATGAAATTTAATTACAACTTATTTAAATCAGTATGTACTTTAAAAAAATATAATTGTTGAAAATTTAAAAAGTATTGACATATTTGAAAATTTAATTTTTGAAGTTTGGGTGAACAATAGGGAAGCTGATAAAGTAGATGTATAAAAAGCTAGTGCCAAAAATAGAAAATTGACGGTTACAAGTGAATTATAGGAAAATTATTGGGAAACTGATGTGAGTGCTCTCAGAAAGATAAAATCTTGGCTTAATTTTATCTGGGCATCTGAACTTTTTTTTCTCAAATAGGCACTTGATGACTTTTTTATAACAAGTAGGCACCTGAATTCTAAAATTGACACCTGAACTTTCGTTTTTCCCAATTGATAGGGCAAGTTAGTCATATTGAAAATATGATTTGGAGGCAAAATTTTTTAGAATAGGTGCCATTACTAAATAAGATTTTAGATGCCAAAAATAAAAAATCACTCCCTAAAAACTAAAAATAAAAAATTACAATCTACCCCCGCCCCCCCGCAATAGCCCCGTACCAACACCCACTTCCTACCTGCAACAACAATTGTTTGGCCACTTTGGTTGCATCTATTTTTCAACCAAACCAACATGTATTCCTACCCCTACTGGTCTAAGATACCTAAAACAAATTTGGGCAATTCTCATTCTCGTTTCCTTATGTGATAGCCACAATTTAGAGTCTATATCGTTGGAAAAGGGCTAAATGAGCGGATCCGGAAGAACCCCCTACCTGCAATTAAAGGCAAAGCTGAGGACCCTACCTGCAACAATTGAAGGCAACCAAGCTTGCAATTGTGTGTCGGATCTGGAAGAAACCAAAAATCGAGAGAAATGAGCGGAGCAGGAAAGAAGACTGCTGAAAAATACTTTGCGAATCATCCAGAGCTGATGAAGAAGTTCGACTGACGAAATCGGTGGAGGACGATTGTAGTTCGTTATAGTGGGGTGTAACTCGTGTAAGGTTGAAGATGATGTTTTTAATGGGGTTGGGTTAAATATTTGAGGTTGGGTTAGTTTATAATTAGGTTGAGTTAGTTTTAAGTATAATTTGACTATTTTGCCCTCTATTTAAAATATAAAAATCTGAGAAATTAAAAAATTATGAAAAATGAAAGTTCAGGTGCCAATTTTGGGGTCCAGGTGCCTACTTGTTACAAAAAGGTCATCAGGTACCTATTTGGGAAAAAAAAAAAGTTCAGGTGCCCAAATAAAATTAAGCCTAAAATCTATGCTCTTTCAAATCTCATTACTTTTTCTTAGTTTATGTAAAAATGGCTAAAGCAACAACAACTACAAAAAAAAAAGCGACAACTATTTTCGAACATAAAATTGAAGTAAACAAAAATAAAAAGGACGGTAGTAGTAATTTTGCCATTATTAACAGAGTAAAGCTAAGATGTACAAGATAATCCCCTATATATTACAGACTGGTTTTTAATCAACCTATACTGTAATGTAATTTTGCACTGTTCTACATGCTACAATCTTGGAACTAAGATGTAACGTATCACGAGATGCATTCAACCTGAAACAGGGCATGGACAGAAATATACAAACTCTGCAGGTTTTAGCAACCCTCGGGCCGGTAATATTTTGGAGGTAATGACGGGCATCTTTCGTTCATATGTGGATACGGATCCACAGTGTTGTACCCCGGTAATTCCATCCGATATTGCCCCTTGATTTGACAGTAAGGAAGCTTCACTGTGTCCCCTTCATTGCACCAATTTGGTAAGCGACTCGAGTTGTTCTCGAAAAAATTGAGAATGTAGGCATCCTTTATCTGCAATTTTAAAATTTCAGATACTGAATCTGCCATTACATATTTCGGTAACGAAAGAAGTCTTTCTGCAACAGTATGTTAGCTTCAAATTCGTTTTAAGGGATATCAGTCGAGAACTTTATCAGTAACTGCTTCTCACGTTTTGTGGAAGGACATTTGGACTTTGGACCTGGAAATGCTGCTACTAATGTTCAACAGTGAGACCAGTTTTCATACCATGACAAAGTTATCTCCCTTTAGCAAGCCAAGTTATCAAGTTTGCTAGGGCAGTGTTACCAAACACAATTACACAATTAAATCAACTGTTGGATATTTTAAAAGAATCGTTAAATTCTGCCTTGTATTTATTATTCGATGAGCATAGAGACTAACCGTGAATTCAGTGCCTTGTATGGAGCTCGTGAGTTTGCCAAACAGCCCTGCTGCTTTGTAAATCTCCAGAATGTAAGCAATACATGATGTTGATTTTCCATCTCTATACACCCAATCATCATTTTCAGGAATTGCCAACAAATCACCAAAGGAAGATCCACGTCTTTCAACTTCTACTAGAATTTCAGGGAGTGTAAGGTTCTGCAATAAGTTAAAGTCATGTAAGAAGATTATGTACACTTCCAAAAATATATTGTGCTAAGCTGAACCATATGTCAGATAAAAATTGCAATGTCCTTCTAAATCAAAGTCTGTATTGATCAGTGCTGATAAATGCATGACGCTGACCGATATGCACAAGAAGCAGAAAAAAGTTAACCTCTGTTCCAAGTCTCTTGTTCATGGCTTCATTCAAAACATTAGAAGCATATTCAGGAGCCATTTGCGTCCAAACAGTCATTACAGATGCGACCTGTGCAATGAAAATATTCTTGTATCAATTAGAGAACGAGATTCACCTGCAGATACAGTGGAAAAGAACTTAAGTGTTCTAGTGGAGAAGAAAGATGTAAAATCTGATTATTAAAGTGGTTCTGAAAATTGTTCTCAAGCTCCTTAGTCCAGTCCTTACAAACAAAGTTCTTTAGTATTAAGGTGCACATAAATCACAGTGCTTACTAACAGAGAGAACCAAAAGGCTATGAGTTGCCAAGCTATATTGGTATGCCCTTCGTAGTGACTACTACTAAAATACATGTTCTTCTTCAGCAAGGCGCTTCATCTACAATGTATAATTTTATAAGACCCAGTGACTGTACAAATAACCCTGAACACCCCCTACCACCACTATACACAAAAAATATAACACACCACCACCACCAAACCTTGAAAAAGATAATGAAAAAAGAAAAGATCAAAATAGTTTCAAAAGAGTCATCGATCCAAAAATAGATTTATCTGCAAGAACTCATGGTTAAATGTAGTGGTAGCTATGCATGCTATTCACTATTGGGATCACGATGTAATTTTAGATTAAGAAGAGTCAAACAGACACCTCTTACCAGATTAGCATCCAAGGGCGGTGGATAGTTCTTATCTATTGTGTCTATCCAGCCAAAAATCAAGTTGTGATACCCATAAGGTAGGCCTTCCAAGCTCCGAGCATACTCCCATGCTGCAGTTTCATTAAACTTTGCCCGGAGGTCAGGATGCAACGGAAGCAATGCAATATGGGGATTACAATCATCTTTAGTCAGCTCGAATTCCCACCACTCTTCCCATGGCAAGATTGCAATAACGGTTTCACCCTACAAAGACGAGGCAAAATAAATAATTCATGAATAAATTAATACTGAACACAGGATCTCATAGGTCATTTCTGGGGTACTTAGGGAAACAGTGGATGCAGGAAAAAAACAACTCTCATATGAGTTCATATATGGTTCCCTTGATCATGTCAATACATTACTCAAGGTTCAGAAGGTCCGCGCAGAACATGGCCATCGTTGGATATGTACTGGATCAGAATTCGGTTAATAAGAATCGTGTCTCCAAGTTTCCTTAATCTGGGGATAAACTTATATAGCAATTTGAACAGATAAAAGCATGTAACTATCTGATTCCATATAGCTGTACACACTGATCTGTTATACACACCAAAACAGTGCCCAAATAGAGTTTTCTTAGTAGTGAAAAATGACTATATTGCCCCCCTTATTTGTAAATGTAGTGTATGAGGAAGTTCGATCCAGGGGCAATAAATTAATTTCACTCCTAAAAAAACACTATTTGGGTGTGTGTATAGTGTTTCCCCTGTACACATGCAATTCCTATGTAACTTCATTTGACAACTGTGGTACAGGGTAGGCTGGTTTGGGAAAAGAATAGTGCATGCAGACTGCAGTGAATCACTACTACATACATGAAAAGAGAGGCATTTTATACACAGGAAGCAATGAGAAAAGAAATCGGAGGTACTAGTATAGTAACAGAGGAGTGCTCACAGTCAAGGAAGTGCAAGGAAAACAGTACATAATTTATTTATGTATTGCAACATAACGTAATCTGGTTCAGCAAAAAGAAAACCTACTTACACAAATGAAAGGAGAAGATTGAAAAAAAAGAGCTAGAATAAACATCACAGTTAGAGTACTCAACCAGCCCCATGATTTCTCTTAAAGAGTTTGATTTCTTACCTCCTCGTTATCATGCCCGGATTCCGCCACCCATAGCTTTCCTTCGTAGTCCCGTAAGCAAACAGCGCTATGGCCGGCATAAGATCCCGTAGCCCATTTCTCTATAGTCTCAAAAGCACCCCATAGGCCCCGTATTTTCGATATAGCAAGAAAATCTCCAGAGTGAATATCCTCAGTTCTGATGTTTGTAATCCATGGTTGAGGGCGCTCTTCGAATGTTGCTCCCATATGCTTCTCGAGGAATGCAATATTTGACTTTTCTCCATATTTAGTATTTGTGAACAATGGGAATATTTCCCACAGTGCTGAAAGAGTACCCAACATTCCTGCTTGCATGAGGAATATCGCAACACCTTTCTGTTTAACCTGTTACCATCAAGATGGTAGTGTAAGAAAATTATATAACAAAACTAAGATCCCCCATGTAGTTTGATCTTAATATTTGGAGAAACTCACATATTCAAACTCAGCTTCTGATTCCCACTCCTTAAATTCTAGAGTATGGTCACGGGACAAAAAGTAATAGTCCCATGTGACACGATATGGAGTTGCAAACACATAAAGATCCATGCAGATCCAGCTCCGTGGCTTAGTAACCTGTACAGAAAACCTAACTATGAGAAACACAGAAGTGAATACGATAGCTATTTAAGACGAAGTTCTTTAGCACAGCAATCTAATAGAGAACTCTTATCACTGAGACCCATCCACCATTAAAAAAAACAGCTATCAGAATGCTGCAATCTAGACCAGTTATATATAAATTTGATCGATCTTTAAGCAATAATTAGTAGAAGCCCTCTGGCAACTTTTTTATCAGCTAGCTATAAGTTACTACAAAAATAAGCTCAGTGAAGGGCCTACCACGAAACTGGTTTTGTTTTATAGGTCAATAAAAGCAAGAAAAAATCTCCATTATTCTGTTAACCTACCAATACTACATAAAATAAAACCTAATCAAGTTAGATTAACAATACATATATACTTAACACACTATGAGTAAAGTATATACTAATATACTATCTCAAAAATGTTTTAGGTGAAACAACACAACACAGCTACTTGAACAGAACCATAGATCAAATTACAAACTTTTTCCAAACCGAATCAGACCAAGTCTTAGCCCGATAACCGGGGTTGGCTATATGAACACAACGATAACCAATCACTCGATTAACAAAGTTTTCTAAGCCAGAAAGAAACAATACCATCAAGAAAAGTAGAAACAACAAAATAAAAAACCACTTTCTTTTTTAGTGAAATAAATAAGAAGTTGACCTTTATATGAAGAGTCCCACCACCAAATTGAGTTTGGCTATTATTATTGAACTCCAACCAAGCACTGTTATTGTAGAAACAAGAACCTTTCCACTCCAGGGTGGCGTTTTCCGGCGAAGAAGAGGCGGCGCCGACGAAAGTGGGCAAAATGTCAACTGCACTGTTGAGATAATTGAGAATAGGCCATGAAACTTGGGCTGGTAAAAATGGTAGAATATCTTTGGGCTTAAAGGGTGTTTGAAAAGCTTCTAAAAAAGGGTAACAGAAACAAGCAATGATGATTAAAATGGTGATATATTGGTGGATCTTCATTTTGGTTCTTGAAGAAAAGCTTGAGATTTTGGGACAGATAATTCAGTTGTTGAATATGATGATTACTATAAATCAGTTCTAGATTGTCTCTCTAAAACACTGTAATGAATAAACTCCTAAGCTCCAGCTTTTTGAGCTGGTAATTGATTAGGATTGGTTTTGATTGGCATTTTCATTTTTTCATTAATTATTTTAATGTCAATTAATATTATTCTAGTAAATATGAGTACATGATTGGAGTATTCCGTCTTCAAAAATTGTCACATTTTCATTTTTGTTGGTCAAACATAATAAAATTTGACCATTAATTCTCATTAAACGGTAATAAATAATATCGTCTTGTAGTACCTTGTTAGGTTCGTCTCAATATATATTTTTGAAATATCAACTTCTTATAATTTTTCT
Source organism: Echium plantagineum (assembly GCA_003412495.2). NCBI lineage: Eukaryota > Viridiplantae > Streptophyta > Magnoliopsida > Boraginales > Boraginaceae > Echium > Echium plantagineum. The sequence continues at coordinate 19,840,235 of CM016567.1, read as the reverse complement.
CATGTAGAATAATAGACATTTACGTTTTAAATAATGTTTTGTTGACCATCAAAAGTCGAAATGTGACAATCATTTAGGGATGGAGGTAGTATTAGATTATAGCATAAGTATGGAATATATTATATATATAATTAATTAAAATAATTAACTAATTATATAAAAGAAACTTTATAGCATAAGTATGAAATGTATTATATATATAAAGATCATATACAATTGAAAACTGAATTTGAAGGAACATAAATATACCCAGATTATATACATAATTATACAATTAGTTAACATTACCTGATGAATAGTTAAATGAAAATTATTTTTAATATGACATGTCACTTATTAAGTGGTTACGTGAGAACATGGTGCTTCAATATGAGAACATGAGGCTTCATTTATGTAAATGTAACTTCCAATTTTCACATTCCCTAACTAAATATAGAGTAAATTTGTCTTTCAAAATAATTGTTGTGATGTTGTTTTCTTATTAGTTGTTAGAATATAATTTATAGTAATTGATGATTAAAACTTGACACAATAATACAAAAAAACATCAACCGAACTGAATTGGAGGTATTACATGTGAATGATTATGGTAATTGCTTAAGTGGTTATTTTGTGATAATTAGGTAAGTTTTGTTGGCATATATAGTTGAAATATTTAACCAGCGAATGAAAATAGAATGAAATATATAAATCGTTAAATGAGCAAGTGATTAGTTGATAAACAATACTCAGATGCCATTTTCGCCCCCAAAAACCCTTTTCTCTGCCCGTTAACGAGTGATGAGATAATCATCGACTATCACCAAATTGGTAGTAATGAGTTAAGATCCCAAGTAAGGTAATCAAATTAACTGGAGAATGAAATGATCATTTGTCATTTCATACCAAATTTAGGAATGCAATTAAATCTCATTCTATTCTCATATATTCCATTTAATTCCTCGTTATCAAACACCACATTAGTATTTTTTTTAAATTGGACTTCAAAGTAAATATTATTGAATCCTTGAATATTCTAGCATGGATATGCCTTAATTCCTAAAACCAAAAGGAAGAGTGAGGAGAAAACAAATGAAATGGTAGAATGAATACGCCTCAGTTTGCTACAATAATTGTCATTTTTATTCTAGGAATATCCAAACACACGATGCTGTTGGACCAACTTATGTTCCTTTGGAATTTTCAACTTATACGAATTTAGTGAGTTCGAACTTAGATGCTTTAACAATTTTTTAAATAAGGTACTTAAGTGAATCATGCACTATTGAATCATTGATTTGATGTATTAGTCTTAAATTCTTAATAATATTTACTTTGAAACAATACAAATATTTACATCTTGGAAAGTCGAAACTGTGTAGATTCACAGTTATGTTTTTTTTCTGAAGTTTTTTAGTTTAATTAACTCTAATTAATTTTATTTGCATATTCTCCTCCATATTTTATGCATCAATTTAAAAATCAAGTTTTGGCTCCATTGTTTTCGAATTTCTAAAAATCATTTTAGTTTTTCATATCTTATTTTCATGTGGTTTTGAAATTTCCGAAAGCCTCCAATTTTTTTCTTTCTTTTTTCTCATTTGAATTGCAAATTAAACGTGTATTATTCATTCTTATTCGGTTATTCCTTTGAGTCACTTTAATGTCGTGAAAAGATTGGGTACATCAATAATTCGGTGCATCAGGTGCATCAGGTACCCATTTAAAGGTTTCACGTGGATACTGTACCCACTTGAAACTTCATCATTGGTACTTGTACCCAAATTGTACTATAACAATGGTACAATACCACATATTTATCAATCCAAAATAAATATGTGGTATTGTATCATTGTTATAGTACAATTTGGGTACAAGTACCAATGATGAAGTTTCAAGTGGGTACAATACCCACGTAAAACCTTTAAATAAATACCTGATACACCTGATGCATCGAAAAATGCAAGCACGGCTTGGGGAGAGATTTTACTAATTTTATAAGGAAATTATCTACTCCATCCGACTAGTTCCGGGTTCGAATCCCGGACAACCCATCACCTAATCGAATTATTGATGCACCGAACCGTACTCTTAATGTCAGATCAGTTGGGGATGAGTCCCTTTATTTAAATCAACTTCTCCATTGTTTTATATTAAATTGTTTCCATGTTATTCATGAATTATTTCAGTATGATCTAGTGAAGTCTAAAATGTTTGGAATAGCCATTTAATTAATTTTATGGCAACTACATCCTCAAATTTAAACGAATATGGGTTCCGAAATCTGCAATCATACTGAACCATATTGTCTATCTGCATCCTTTGGTGTACAACTGTACATTCATCGAAATCAATTTTTCCTATCAAAATATGTTTTTTCACCCCTCTTTTACGTTCTATTCCATCTAGTTGTGTTAGGTCAAGGCTCACTATTTAATTGTAATTTTTTTTTGACATACAATATATTTGTATATTAGACAACTAACATTATAGAAACTTACTGTCATAAATGGATTCACTAGTATTGTGAAAGAAATTCGATAAAGCTTCAAAGAAATCAACAAACATATGAACATTCGAAAAACTTATCTGCATCCAATAACAATAGATACTTCAATTTAGTTATTTCAGCATCAATTACATAAATGGGTACTAGTAGTATTGTGCAATACCCGAACAGACAATAAACATTTATGACATTATTGGTTTCAAATATGTGCTTGACATTTAATTTTAGTATAATTTTGTGTTTTCTAATTTTTAATAATATTCCATTCCTACTCGACTGATTTAGTTTATTAGGAAGTATAAAATTAACTATACAAATTCATTGAATTATATACCACAAATATATAGTCATAGTCATAGAGGCAAAATAATCCTGTAATATCAACTATACCTATAGAATTCAAACAAGAAAAGTTAGTGGTTCCCATAATCCTATAATAATTTCAAGAATTTGTCAATTACTTGAACTTCTTGATTAGTGCCTCTTGATCAAACACGCAAACTAGGTGTCAACCATAGCTCACATACTTCATTAATTCATCACATACATTTCAACTTATAATTATCTCAAATTTAATATTTTTAAGTACTTTACCATATAAAATATGAGACAATTATCTTCAACAAGACTTGAATTCAGGACCTTCGACATGGAAGTTGAGTTAAATGCTACCAGACTATTAAGCCAATAACCGAGACTAGTATATAACAACTGCGATAAATAAATGCCACACAAAATTGAGAAAGAGCAAGACTAGCGGCTTCCACAGGACCACGACCTTGTGGAAATTGGAACCACTGAATCACATTAGCCACCACATAATCTCAGCCTCTCCTATACCACTATTTCTATATTCATATACCTTTTCATCAAACAAACTGTCTCCTCTGCCTTACTACCTGATATTCACTGCTTCTAAAATGTCCATCTTACCTCAACACCTGCAGCCTCTTAACCACTCGCAGCGCGCTCGCGTCTACCATCGACTCCCCTCCCCTTCTCGCGTTTACTGTTCCATCACCACAACTAAACCAATTCCCAGTGTTGATAGGCTCACCATCGAACCAACAAGGGACACGTCGAATACCCCTCGTCCTGCAGTCCCTTCCAGGTCATTGCTGAATGATCCAAGTTTGCAATCAACATGGTCGCATCGTGCATGGCTAGCAAGTGGGTGCACCACTGTGTTATATTCCCTTGCGAAGTCTATAGCAGCTTCAGCTCATTCGCATATATGGCTCGAACCACTTCTTGCGGGGCTAGCAGGGTATGTGCTAGCTGATCTCGGCTCCGGAGTTTACCATTGGGGTATCGATAACTATGGTGGCGATGGGACTCCCGTCTTCGGATCTCAGATAGAGGCATTTCAAGGTCATCATAAGTGGCCATGGACAATTACAAGGCGACAATTTGCTAATAATCTGCACGCTCTTGCCAGAGTAATAACGTTCACGGTGCTTCCTATCGATCTGCTCTGCAACGACGCTGTCCTCCACGGCTTCGTATGCATGTTCTCGGGTTGCATTATGTTCAGCCAGCAGTTTCATTCATGGGCTCATGGAACCAAGAGCAAGCTTCCGCCCGTTGTAGTTTCCCTGCAAGATGCTGGTGTGCTCATCTCTCGGTCCCAGCATTCGGCACATCATCGTCCTCCTTACGACAATAACTACTGCATTGTGAGTGGCGTTTGGAATGAAGTTCTGGACAACTCCAAGTTCTTTGAGGTGCTCGAGATGATCATTTTCTTCAGGCTCGGAGTCCGCCCGAGGTCGTGGAGTGAGCCGGACTCCGAATGGATAGAAGAAAACGAATCATCTCTCGTTACAAATACAATGCAATAGTATTTTCCTACATGTTACAGAGCATAAAGAACACCACTCATGCCTACAACTAAATTTGTAAACTACAATTTAGTAGATATCTTTATAATCTTATGACAGACATCAATATATGTTACATGATATTTGTTTAACCATCATCAATCAAACGATTCATAGATAGTTCGTCCTGAATCGAGGTTGTTTTATGTGATTAAGTAATATTTAAGCACGATGCTTACGAAATGGCAAATTAGACCCCCTAATTTTTGCACCCGGAACTAGAAAAACACTTTCATTAAAAGGGTAAATGAGTGCAACATCACATATGTTTATAAAATGTTTCTATTTCATCACCTATGTTGTAAAACGTTCTTGTCAATTACCTGTGTTTCAAAATATATACTATTTGATATCGCACGTTAACATTTTTATTAAGTGCGTGCTCATGGTGGATTATTTCAGATTCAAAATTGGGGTTGATTATTTCAAATGTTTTTTTTGATTTTTACCCCAAAATATATTAAATGAAATGACCGAAATAACCATATTGACAAGTCATGTGCCCGTCACATAAATATTAAGTATTAACGACGAGTTGACATTAATTGGATCTCTACACGAGGGCTCTTGATTTTTTCTTTCTTTCGTCGAATATGACCCACTATTCTTTTTTGCTACTCGACAAATAACAATTAACCAATTCCTTAAAATGCCAAATAAAAAAAAAATATTCCGACAAATAAACTGATTTCTCAACTACAAAAAGGAAACTTTTGGATCTTGTATGTACTTAAATTGAAGAAATAGAACAATGTCTTTTATTGAAAATACGTTTTAGAACGAGTTTTGAAAATATAGGTGTTGTCGTTTCCTTTCATTAAATTCATACTCCTTAAAAAAAAGGAAAAAAAGGGGTTAGCAAACGACAAAACAAAATCTCTGTTTTATTTGCTTACAACTATAATACTCAAACGACGGCAAAAAATTTGCCCCTTTTTGAGAAGGGATTGAGTTTTTGCTGTGAAAAAGAAACAAGACAAGAATTACTGGTGAGCACATTTTGACCATACCCTCCAAGAATCATCAACCTTATGTTTTGTAGCTTTTGGAGTTGTATAACTTCGTTAAACTATCTTACTACATGTTATTATGCAACTACTATTTTAATGCTCAAAGGGTTTTGTCAGAATTTATGTTTTCGTGTTCATGGACGTGATTTAGTGTGATATATGAGTTCAAAATGCATGTGGAGTTTCTTTTATTATGGGGAATTTGGAAATCAACGTTTGGAGGGTTTTGTTGAGTGTAGTGGTTTTGTTACTTATAATGTGTTTTGCTGAAATTTTTGGGAGCGTGTTATGTTTTTTGTGTTTTGATAAAATTTAGGGTATTTTTGTATAATGTGTGTGGATTTCTTTACATAGGACTTGTAAAGGTGATGTCTTTAGTTTGTATGAAAGGTTTTCTTGAATTTTTTACCTTTGAATGACACCTTTTTTTGAGTATTGACCCATTAAGGGCTCATGCTACTCTTAAGAGTAGATTATGGAAACTCCTGTTGGGGATCTTTGACTCGATAGGCAGGCGCCGAGATGTGCTTGGTCGTGGTGCCACAAGTCTTGATAAATAGTCTGGTTTTGTCGTTTAGAGTCAGGTGGTGAACCTCATCAACAACAATTGATGGAAACAGAATTAGTATATGTTTTGAACCATCAATTAGACTGAGCTAGATCCGTCTCTGTTGATAGGTGTCAAAGTTCTTACTCTAACTGTATCTGACTCAAGGTATCTTTTATTCTTTAGTGAAGAACAGTTGGACGATGACAATTGAGAGAGACCGCTTTATACGTCTTTCTAAGGTAAGAAAGACAACTCTGCTTTCATCTAAAGATGGAAAATGTATGTCCAGACCTCCAAGGTTTCTTACACCTTGTGCAAGGAATGAACATGAAGCTATTCGTATTCCGGACACACCTTTACTGTCTGAAATTGGGGATCACAACCTGCAAGAATGGTCTTTGAATGTTGTGTTCCAGGGATGGAAGGGGCCACAAAAGGATTGGAAAGGATGGGTGGATGCTTTAGAACCGAAATACAACAAGGTTTGGAGAATGAGTGGTATCTATGAGTCTATCAGGAGTTCGACCTATGAAATTCGATGTAATCACCAGCTGGTACATGGTTTGGCAGAGTTCTGGTGTCCGGAAACTAATACTTTTGTGTTTCCTTGGGGTGAAGTCACCATTACTCTTGAAGATGTTATGGTACTCGGTGGTTATTCTGTTCTTGGTAAACTTGTAACAGCCATGCCTACTGGTGATTTGATTAGCATGGTGGCTGAATTGGAAAACCAAAGAAAGGAATTTACAAGTACCAGGTCAAAAAAAGCATCATTCAGTTTATGGCTTCAAAGGTATAAGGGGAGAGGGGACGCGTTTGAGCATTTAGCATTTTTGTCACTCTGGTTGTCACGATTTGTTTTACCTTCTGATAGTACAATTGGGAAGAATGTGTTCCCTATTGCTGTACTTTTGTCACAAGGCAACAAAGTAGCTCTTGCACCTGCTGTATTGGCTAGTCTTTACAGGGATTTGAAACTGATGACGGAAAAAGCAAAAATACGATCAGAGTCCTCAATTTCTGTCATTGCACCATTTCAGTTGCTGCAATTTTGGGCCTTCGAGCGTTTCCCCCTATTAGGGCCTAAGACCCCGAATGTTCTCCATCGGCGTGATGATGTAAGGGTGGCTCGCTGGCACAAACTGATTGGAATTTCTAATCTACCTCTAGTGAGATCTGTTCTCCAGGTGAGGGAGAATTATAAGTGGCGGCCTTATGCTACTGATCTAGAAAATTGGCGTGTCTCGCCTTTCAGGGATATGGAAAAGTTTTATGCTGATTGTTCCAATTTAAATGGTGAGCTGAGCTCTTTTGCCAAATGCATAGAGGCTGGTGAGTTAGTTGGATTAGGCTTTACAGAAAAGTATCTCCCACACAGAGTTGCAATGCAATTTGGGTTAGATCAAGACCTTCCTGCAACTCATATTGATTCCTATGTCACCTTGCGACGGGTTGACCTTTTTGTTCCATCGAAGTTCACTGAACCTGGGATCTCCATAGAGTACCAGAAATGGTGGAGACGTTCTATGTATGAGCGCCAAGTAATGACTGAGAGACGAAGAAATCCAAGTAAGTTTGTGAGAAACCGTCTAATATCAGATACCCCAAAGTTTCAGACTCCTCTACATCAGAGAAACATTGAAAAAACCAACCGGGCGCCCCAGGCTCATTGGACTGGGAAGGGAAGACGTGACACTAATTCCACTTTTAGCTTTGCTAAGAAAAGGAAGGAGGATTCCGATCATGCTGATTCACAACACTTCTCCAAGAATATACTTCAATCAACCAAACCTGTTAGTGGAAGTAGTCATGGGGGTGCACAGAGGAAAAAGGAGGGCGGATCGTATGAGAAAGTGACTGGGAGGCTGGGAGGAAGACTTGCTCATGCAAATGTATCTGCTGAACATACGAAAAGGAAGGCTGATTATGAGTGTTATGGTGATTACTCAGATGATAGATTTCAGAACGGAAAGATGAAAGAACAGAGAGTTAAAGGATTGCTTAATAATTGTCGGAAGCAGGACTTGACACGAAAATTCACCAAAACAAGTGACCATTTTGGAGAATGTGCTAAACATAAAGCAGAGGCCGAAGACGAGTGTTCCGGTGATTCCCTTAATTATAGATTGCAAGGTGGAAGTATGAGCAAACAGAGAGTTAGAGGACCGTGTAATGATTGTGGGGACCCAGACTTAAAACGAAGATTCTACAATGATGGTAATAGCTGCAAAGACATAATTGACAGACACCAGGGAATTGAGCTTGAGAACAGATTGAAGAGAATTGAGAATAGTCTTGGATTTACCCCTCATGTTTAAAGTTAGTCAATCTACCCACATGTAAGTTCTTAATTACTTCTCTTTTATCATAGATATAATAATTTATCTTGTGTTGTCTTTCTGTCTCCATGATCTATGTTAGTGTATCTTTCCAGATATACTGTATCGAGCGTAGCCAATGCATTGGCGTATGTAGATTGTGTCTTACACTGACTAGTTATGATACTTAACTGCAACTTTTAAATGCTTACGATAAGTATAACTAAGCTCCTCAATTTGATGAAGAAAATGAGTGCTCGGCTTTCTTCTCTCAATGAATTTCCATTTACGATAAGATTGAATGTTCACCAAAAGACTGAGATCAGCAGCTATCGTTTGCAGGTTGTAGGAAGCCGCAGGTTGGCTGAACTACTTTATGGCTAAATATGGAGGGGATGGCTTTTGTGAAGACAGCAGATATTCTTGCAAATGATTATAAAATGTTGATGATATGAATTATACTATCTCTTGCTTTTGTAATGTTTATCTGCTAATACTCAAAGACTATTTATGGTGGAGATTTCAGTTAACGAAAAGCAGAATGAAGTTAGGGGTTTAGATTGATCAGTTAGTTTATAATCATGCCTTTGTAGAAAGTCTTCGTCTGAATGACACATTTTCGAACGCAATCCTTTTCGTGCCTTCGAACACCTTCGCTAATTGTTGTGGATTTGTTGATTATAATAAGTTGCAGCATAAACAACAGAGTAATAATGTGGGTGTTCCTTTGTCGAGTAAAAGAAAGGCGAAAAGTGCAGAAATAATGCCCACATGGGGGAACAGTATTTGGTGGTCATGTTTTTAACATTTACATCCAAGATGAATTATCCTCCAAATCCGGGGTAGATTCAGATACCAAGAATGTTATATCTGTTACAGATATTGCTCGATTCAGGTTTTGTTAGCCAACACAAAACCCTATTTGAAGTATAGCTGAACAAGCTTTTTGAGAATATCAAATACACTAGTGAATGGGTTGAGCTCCAATGCTGAATTTAACTCCAACTCAGGAAATTGATTGACTAAAGTTTGTTGCATACCTGAGGCAGACATCATAGCTGCAAGCTGACTATTAGACATCACCTCACTGTCCTGCGGAGTGTCCTTACTTTTGTTAGGATCATAACCGAATTTCTTCAACTCGAATTTGTACTTCTCGATGAATTCTGGACCAGGAGTAGGGGTCCTCGAGTAAATCTGGAGTATGTATATCAACGATTTTCTGATCAGTTACGGAAGGAAAAAGATTACAAGTCAACGTTGAGTCATTTTTTATGTACATGCTAATAGTAGAACGGGGGAAAGTAAGCTCTTGGCGCCGTTATTGGCCTACAGTAACAGAAGTTATTGGCGAATAGCAACAGAATATTGCTGGCAATATAAGACATAGTAACTCTTTGCGGATGAAACTAAAAATGTACGCTCTTCCATTTGCATATATTACCTAAATAAAACTTCTATCTTTAGCTCCAGAAACTAGAGCAAAATTGTCATAATTTGTAGCGATAACATCATAAGGCTCCTTAGGAATGAAGGGCAATGTAGGAAAGCGAAGATAGCACTTCTCCTTGATCATCTCTTGCCTTTCAAGCTCAGTCTCTTTCTTTTCCAGATCTTCCTCAGAAAGGCATTGTACTCTTCCCCTTATACCTGTCATGTACCCTGAAGGGCCTCCATGAACGCAGAACGTATCAACCTGGATTGCTTGTGCATTCATGTCAATTGTATATACACCCTGAAAAAACACCACTAAATCAGAATCTCGAATTAAGGTTTGTGTTTGTGCACAAGTTTAGATAAGGTCTTAATAAAGGGCAAAGAATGTTTGTGCATCTTAGTCAAGGATAAAAATGATCCTGGTCTTGGTCTCAAAATTGATGCCAATCTTGCTTTAGGCCTTCCTGGAGAATGCCATTCACATAATGCTCATGTTTCTGCATGTCCAAGTAAATTCAAATCCGACATAACGACTATTTGCGATTATCATTAGACCAAACATATTTTGGAGAGGATACTACGAAATCTTATGTGTGATAGTAAGAAGGTTGTTTCCAAAATTCATATTGACCCAAAGTAAAAGCAAGCTTGTTACCTATGATATGATGTGGTTCTTGGGATAACTTCTTTGCTCATTCATTCTTTGCTTTCCCTCCAAACCATGCAAACCTCTTGCACAATAGAAGAACATTCTTTTCGCTATAGATAACATCCATATTAGTTTGATCTTCAGAGGAGTAATTCGAATTAACCATTCTCCTCTTCGAATTACATATCAGTATATTTTAAAAATCGCGAGATCAGTCACTGCGTGAGTTGCCTAAGTTTGACAGCCTCACAATAATCAGAGTCAATTCTATTCCAGATTCCAGAAAGGCCATCATGGCGACGTGAGGAAGCTGATGGATGGTAAGGTGAAGCGGGTAGAGAGCAACGACGATAGTAAAAGCCCGATGGTGAAGAGGCTTGTTGGAAGATGTGGACGAAGTGGTTGATGATTTCATCAACAAATTCATGAATCAGCTTAAGCTTGAGAGGCAGGACTCTCTCAAGCGTTTCCAGGATATGATAGCTCGAGGGACTTAAATTTACCTACTAATGACATTTATTGTAACATGATACTTATAATGTTGTATATGTTGCTACTGAAGTCATGTATAAGCATAATAAAATAAGTTTCACAGAAACCTCATAATGGATGTGTTTAACTTCGTGTTAACGTTATTGTGGTTCTCGACTTGTTATTACTTACCAGAAAGTACAGCTTAGCTGGTACACGAGTCGAATAATGGTTGTTTTGAGTAACCAATACACAATGATACTTATGTCCTACTTGCTAAGTTTCCGAGGTTGTTTTAGCAAGAAATACAAAGTAACCTCTCGGTTATTCAGCCGAGCAGGTTTTAGATAACTCGACCAGATATAGAGTACAAAGTAATATGCAAATACGAAATGTAACCTTTCGGTCTGTTTTCGACCAGGGGACCGAGCACTTATCGAGTTTCTAGTACTCCACTGCCCAATTAAGTTGAGATGGCTAAAATAAATAGAATTTGACCACAGCGGAATCAAACCCACGACCTTCTGAACCGAAGTCAAACCTTAACCGAAGTCAAACATGCTAATCCTATGCGGTCAGATGTGAGCTGTCTTACGAACAAGTAATAAGCAGATAGATAGCTCAAATTGATTGATAAATGATATTGATAAATTTATGATTAGTTAAGAGTCCATCTAATAAAAACATCTAGATATATGACAACCCACGGGGTATAGCTCGAATGGAAATCAGTTTGATGCATCAACTAATAAATGAGTAATCAATGAGTAGAAACGATATGGAAATCAGGTTGTATTGTGTCATCATTTTTTCATGAAAAACACAATGAGTAGGCCACATTCCAAGAAATCTAAAATATGAAAATCAGAACATATTTGCATTGACCAGAGAAATCACTCCTAATTCCATAAGCCTATTTTATCCAATCACCCGCACATAAAAGTGTTTCAATAGTATCCCGCACATAAAACTATCAGTTAATACTAAATATTGTATATGTATCATCAAGTTAATCATTCTGCCTGTCAAAAACCCAAGAATCTTCCAGTTCTTCCTATTTGACTCAGCTGTTATGCTTCCAAGGAGGAGCGCAAAGTTAGAGTAACCTCTTCCACTTCAAAAAACCAATGAACAATGAGAACGAAATGCCCATGAGTACACCCGCTGTTCCCCAAAAAGCGATTAGGTTGTTTTCCAGAGAAGAGCGCATGTTCATGACGAATATGGCCGAAATAATAGCAGACACCATGAAACAGACTTTAGCGCCTTGGAGGCATAACTTCATCATGCGGGCCTCAAAAGCCCTCAACCTGAAACAATATGGCACACACAAAATTGTCAGACAAACACTTAATTTTATTGAAGCTCAACGAACACTTAATATTGACAAAAGATTGAAGCTCAGATACCTCAAGGTTAGATCAATGGTACCCGCCATATTGGACACAGTCACCATTTGTTCAGCTAGATCATCCTTCATTTCTAAGCACTTCACGAACTGATCCGCCAAAAGATCAAAAACTGCCCGTTCTGCAAAAACAACTATAATTAGCAAAGGCATATCAATATACATAAGAAATAGAGGGAGTATTACCCACCCTCTTCAAGCTGCTGATTGATGGGAAGAAGCATGTTAGACGTCTTCCTAATACAAATCAACGCAAGTTCATTGATCTCATTTTTCAAATCTTTGAGTCGTTGTTTAGCAGCAGCAGCTCGGGACTTTAATACAACCAATTCTTTTGTCCCGCCTGTGAGATCAACGCCATTACTTGCTACTATCTGCCCATAGGAATGTGATAAGTCCTTGACCTGCAGGTACAGAAAGTTATCATGAACATGTGAGCCATTATCGCAGATACACAATTAATAATGAAATCCAGAACTAACGCATATATAGAAAAACAATCGATATATCAATATATGGAACTGAGGTTAATTTTCGGACAATGGACTTACTGATGAAACGGCAACCGCCACCTCATTCGATAGGAATAAGAGCTGCTCCTGCACATTTTTCTGGAGAATTTCTAATGTGTAGATCATGCCTAATATAGTCATTTTAGAAATTTTACATTGATTAAAACAAAAAAAGGGAAAAGAAGCAAAACATAATCCGCAAAAATTGAAATCGAAAATAACAAACGGAACTCCTATTTAGACAGTCCTTGGATACTGAATAATTGGACAATATTGTTCATAAATTTAATATTGTTCATAATTAATGGTTAGCGCCAAAAAAGCCAACTACTCGTGACATCTCCAATAATAAAATATTGTTCATAATTTAATAATTGGACAATTTCCGATTTTATACCTCTTAATATCTTACTTGTAATTTTATACATGATTTAATCTCTGGATTTATAGAATAATTTTAGACATTTTCCTTTGATTAAAACAAAAAAAGGGAAAAGAAACAAAACATAATCCGCAAAAATTGACATCGAAAATAACAAACGGAACTCAAAATCAAATATAGAGATTCAAAAAGTAAGCAGAACTAATTTGAAAATTGAAAACACTAAAAGAAATAATCGAAACCTTCTTCGGACTCGAAGATCAATTAGGGTTGAGAGAAAGAGAGAATTATGGTTGGAGAACTCTAGGTTTTTTCTTAAAAGTTGGAGAATTAGGCTAAGGTTGTATTTGATGGACTGGAGGGAGTGGAAGAGGGCTACAAAAATCGATACAAAATACTAATTGTTTGGGGTATATATAATTTCAAGACCCTAAATTTTTTTTACAAAAATCCTTACCGAACCAGTGAATTTAAGTCCAAATTCACTGGTTCGGCTAAAAATTGAATTGTTGTTTAAAACCGAACCAATGAATCTGACCTTCCAACATTGAATTCACGGGTTCGGTAAAAGTAGTAAAAGTATTTTCGGAAAAAATTCAGGACTCAATCATAAATTACACAAATTATTACTGTAAAATTTAATACAGCTTTTAGTAAAATTAAAAGCAAATCTCTCATACAAAGGCCTAAAAACAATCAAACTAGACTTCAAAATCACAAATACTAACAATTATGGTCTAGCCTTCTAAATACACAATTAACAGATAAAAATAAAAATGAAAAAGATCAAAATAAAATTAATAATTTCACAAATCAATAAAATACACAATAAAATTAACTGATGCTTAAAAATAACACCAAAACCAACCCAAATCTCTAAATATAAAAACAAATAAATCTGGCAAAAAATGCTAATAATATCACTACAAACATACAAACTAAAAATTAATAACAAAAAATTAAGAAAAACATACTAAGATAAAGAAAAATGATTCAATATCACTCCAAAATTGAAAATTAGTAAAGAAAAAAAAGCTGGAAAACAATTATATACAATTAATAAAATAAACTATAATAAAATAAAGAAAAATTGCAGTAGAAAGCACTAATATGAGTGGACCTATAGCTTTTCATCACGTTAATCATGACTAGGACAAGAGCATAAGTTTAACTAATAATTGATCTACTTATTTTTATATATGAACATTATTATCACTAATGTCGATTACCTATATAGTGAATAGGCTATAGAAAACACTAGTTCTCTATATAGCTACACTACTAGCAAAAGAAAAGCTATCAATTTAGATAAGGATCATGTTATATCAATACAATGTTCAACAATTCATATTTAATTATGGATTTTATGTATATACCTTTGAAGTGTGATAGAACGTGTAGTGGAAGAGCAATGTCTGTTCCTCTCTCTAGTTGGTCCACCCTGAAAGTAATAATTGTATTGAATTGAATGATTATTATATAGTTTGATGTCTCTATTTATATACAACAGACTATTCTAGGTTTTACACTAATATACCTTGTGGGTTAAGCCCAACACAATAATAATAACCTATTACAATATAATAAACATATACACTAATACACCCCCGCACTCTCAGCTGGAGGAGGTTGAACCAATATAATAAACATATACACTAATACACCCCCGCACTCTCAGCTGGAGGAGGTTGAATGCTGAATGCGCTAACTATGGATATGATGCCGGAAATAGACCGATTTTATATCACCCTTCAATTCGAATTAGCAAGTCCCGAAAATCATTAAACAGAATATGAGGAAGGGCTTTGGTGAATATATCATCAATTAGGTATCGGGAGGGGACATGTAGAACCCGAACTTGACTGAGAGCAACCTTTTCACGGACAAAATGTATATCAATTTTCCACATGTTTCGCCTATGGTTGGCCATGGTCCGGACACGTGTTGGATACGATTGGGCAACGGTCCGGACACGTGTTGGACACGGTCTGAACACGAGTTCGCAATGGTTGGGCCACGGCCCGAACTCCTGTTGGACACAGTCCGGACACGTGTTGCACACATAAAAGCTACGGTCCGGACACTTACTAGACACGGTTTGGCCACGGTCTGACCACGTGTTTGCCACGGTTGGGCCACGTGTTCGCCACAGTCCGAACTCGGCTGGGCCACGGTTCGGACACGGTTTATATTTTACGCGCTTTTGGTTTTTCCACGCGTTTTCGGCTTTCTCACGCGTTTTCGGCTCTCTCGCGAGTTTTTGGTTTTTTAATTTAACGCGGCTTGCCGGTTTTTTTCAAGCGCTTTCATGTAAAGTGGTGCGATTTTTTACGCGGAAGCGCGTGAAATTAGCCAAAAACGAGTTTTAAATTAATGGGCCAAAAATCTAAATCACAAACTCATGACCAAATAAACTGAATTTAATACAAATCTTTAATAATCATAATAAAATTAATACAAGTCTATAAAAATCATAATATAATTAATACTTCAAAATCAGTACACTAACAAAATTAACATACTAAATAATTAATTACCAAAATCTATAATTGAAGAAATTAACAAATACATCAAAATCGATACAAAATACTAATTATACATATAATTACTCAATCATAAATTACACAAATTATTAAAATTCAAACCAACTTTTAGTAAAATTAAACCCAAATCTCTCAGATAAAGGCCTAAAAACAATCAAACTAAGCTTCAAAATCACCAAAAACTAATAATAACGGTCTAGCCTTCTAAATATACAAATTAACAGATAAAAATAAAAATGAAAAAGATCAAAATAAAATTAACAATTTCACAAATCAATAAAATACATAATAGAATTGACAAATGCTTAAAAATAACACCAAAACCAACCCAAATCTCTAGATATAAAAACAAATAAAATCTGGCAAAAATGCTAGTAATATCACTACAAACTTACAAACTAAAAATTGATAAAAAAAAAAAATCAAGAAAAACGTACTAGTTTATAATGATGCCTTTGTAGAAAGTCATCGTTTGAATGAGACATTTTCTAACGCAATCCATTTCATGCCTTGGATCAACTTTAGCTAATTGTTGGGCATTTGTTGAGTATAATAAGTTGCAGCATAAACAAAAGAGTAATAGTAATTTTGGTGTTCCTTCGTCGAGTAAAACAAAGGCGAAAACGTGCAACAATAATGCCCACATTGGGGAAACTGTATTTGGTGGTCATGTTTTTAACATTTACATCGAAAATTCTCCTCCCAAACCCTGGGTAGATTCAGATACCAAGAATGTTATATCTATTACAGATATTAATTGCTCGATTCAGGTTTTGTTATCCCGACACAAAACACTATTTGAAGTATAGCTGAACAAGCTTTTTGAAAGTATCAAATACACTAGTGAACGGGTTGAGCTCCAATGCTGAATTTAACTCCAACTCAGGAAATTGATTGACTAGAGTTTGTTGCATACCTGAGGCAGACATCATAGCTGCAAGCTGACTATTAGACATCACCTCACAGTCCTGGGGTGTGTCCTTAATTTTGTTAGGATCATAACCGAATTTCTCCAACTCGAATTTGTACTTCTCGATGAATTCTGGACCAGGAGTAGGGGTCCTTGAGTAAATCTAAAGCATGTATATCAACGATTTTCTGATCAGTTACGGAAGAAAAAAAACAACGTCGAGTCATTTTTTATGTACATGCTAATAGTAGAAAGGGGGAAGTAAGCTCTTGGCGCCATTATTGGCCTACAGTAACAGAAGTTATTGGCGTATAGCAACAGAATATTGCTAGCAATATAAGACTTTGCGGATGAAACTAAAAATGTATGCTCTTGCATTTGCATATATTACCTGAATAAAACTTCTATCTTTAGCTCCAGAAACTAGAGCAAAATTGTCATAATCTGTAGCGATAACATCATAAGGCTCCTTAGGAATGAAGGGCAATGTAGGAAAGCGAAGATAACACTTCTCCTTGATCATCTCTTGCCTTTCTAGGTCAGTCTCTTTCTTTTCCAGATCTTCCTCGGAAAGGCATTGTACTCTACCCCTTATACCTGTCATGTACCCTGAAGGGCCTCCATGAACGCAGAAGGTATCAACCTGGATTGCTTGTGCATTCATGTCAACTGTATATACACCCTGAAAAAACACCACTGAATCAGAATCTCGAGTTAAGGTTTGTGTCTGTGCTGAGTGATTACTAAGTTGCCATGACGAGACAGGACACTGGACATTATATGCAAACAATTTACACTGAGGCAATACAATCCAAAGAGAAACATTTCTGTTTATGTAACAGTTAGTAATGGTGAACTAGCTCACGACGCGGCTCAATTAAGACCAAACCAAGCCCAGTGACCTGTGACCCTCTCGATTTAGCTTGGCTCATGCACAAATCGAAATCCAATGAAGGTGATTCAGAATTTTTTTATCTTAGTTAAGGCGTGCAACTCATTTGAATACCGTACCGTAACCAAGTAAAAGTAAAATCAACATTACATCATGCATACTGCTTAGTGAAACTTTGTATGGAGGTCATACTTGGGTGCAATGGCAATCTTCTTGACCTTGTCCAGCAAACCCACGTTTAAGAGAGGCTACTTCAAACCATCTTCCAGAATATCTGATGGGGTCGAAATTATTTGTTGTCATACCCCTCATCATCATCATCATCATTGCTCCCCCTTTATCATCATTATCAATTGGAAGAGTAGGCAGGCCGTCTGAAGCGTTTGCTAGCTGACCTATATTATTCCAATGAGGATGTTCAATGGCAACAGCCTGTTCAAGATAACCTAGAATCAGTCGTGGAACAACTAGTCTTTATAATTTGTGATTGAACGAAGTTCACGCCTTGCAATGACCAATGAGACAACATTCAGATTTGGCCATCTTCCACAGGGTATACAAATCTAATGATCTAATATTACGACAAAGCAGATACTGTAAAATATCATGCCGAAGCACTATATATTACAGAAGCAATGATGGAAAAGCATATTACAAGAAAAAGGTATGGAAATGTCTTTTATTAAATTGGATGGCCTAGAAAGTACTATTGAACACATTTTCACGCTCGAGATAGTGATTCCAATCGATTCCAAATCCATGATCAGATATTAACAAAAATTATGTTGCAGATAATATGTACTAACCATGTTTGCTTGAGACACTAAAAGGATCGATGCTGCCAGACCCGATACCACTTGTCTAATACCAAATTTACTTGATATAGGGTGGTCAACACTACAACTTGGTAGTACTTGGACAGGCATTTCCCTTCAAGGAGAAACACATTAGATTGTACAACAATGTAGCTATACTTCACAAGCGTATGTCAAATATTGCAGTCAACAATCAACATGTCCAAATGCCTCTGAATAGACTCCCACCTAAACGGGGTAGGGGGAGTCAGGTAGTACGTAGCCTTTGTTACTGTAATAATTAGACGGTGACTACTTCCTAATTGGTGCAATATCAGAGATTACATCAAGTGCAACAGCACAGTATATAGTAAACCCCAATGTCGCAGAGTCATGAATAATCCACGAAACTAAACATTATTACTCATCAAACAACCTCGAAATAATAGGAGGTCATTTTCCATCCAACTAGTTCTCATTTCAAAATGGCTCACTACACCACCTACGCTCCTCATCTATTCTATTGTGAAAATAGTAGACAGTGTTTGCACTCCACTCTTGGCTACTAATAAGGATTACTATCCGACCCTCATAGCCCGCTTAAGCTTAAGCGGGAGGCTCTTCAAAGACATTAGACATATTAACGTTGGTGTGATAGTACCCTGAGCAGGGCAGTTTGAGAAGGAAAATACCCAAAAAGCAATGGATCTTGAACCACAAAAGTAATGAAGAGTAAAATCAAGAATGGAAGGTGAAATGAGAAAGGCAAATTGAGGTACCTTGATTTGAGGGGCGAATGTGATTGAGGAAGTGGGAGTGGTGGAGATGATTGTCCAATTAGCATAGTGCTCTGATAAACCATTTTCTTGAGAGTGGAAGTAGAAGAAATTATGTGAGCTTGTCTGAATGTAATAATCTGACCATCATAATTCATACACGTGTTGAGTATATAAAAAAAAGTTCCGTCGACAGCAGGGTTCGAACCTGCGCGGGCGAAGCCCAACAGATTTCAAGTCTGTCTCCTTAACCACTCGGACATATCGACAACTGATAAACAATCGCTTCTATATTGTCATCAACGGTAAGAAATGGTGTAAACATATATTTTTGATCTGAGATTATGTCAGTTCACTTGTGAAATCATCATCATCATCATCATCATCAATGGTAGAAGGAGATAAAAATGAGTTTGAAGCCCATCTACGGTCTCTCTCTTCACTTGCTCGTGACCCCAATTTCTCTATATCCGATCCTTCTCTCCTCGATTCGGTCTCTCTCTCTCTCTCTGCAATTTTCTCTGGATTGTAATTTTAAAACATACATTTGGGTTTTTATCAATCAAGATTAAACCTTTTTCATTAAAAATAGATGGGTTTTGATTTTGCAGGTGAAAAGGGTGTGTGAATTATGCAAATATGAAAACTCAGAAGATTTAATAGCTAGAGTTTATCCACATCTTAACAAGATTTTCCAGCGTACTGTTTCCTCAATTTCTCAGTATCAGACTTCTACTTCTCTGCTTCTACTGGTATTCTCTTCTTCTCAGCTATTTACCAATTGAGAACATCGAATGAGATAGTAGTTAGGAGGTCTTTCAGTGACTTAGATGTTGGTTCGATTCTAATTGTAAGGGGCGATGGGTTGGGGTTTTAAGAAAAAAAAACCAATTGTGCTTATTTCCCAAAAAGATGTCCAACTTTCCTTTTTAATGATATACAGTAAGAAACTTTATCGATGCACTCAAGTTTGATTTGAATCAAAAGAATACTGTATGAATAGTAAATTAAATTATGTTAGATATACTAGCATTTGATAAATTTCCACCAAATATTATTCTGTCTCCGTACATTAATGTCCTCAATATCTTTGAAGAGGCTCTTGCCTATGCGGGGTATGTGGTGGTCGGATATTGTACAAATGGCAAAGAATACAGTACAATTAGTAAAGTTGGAAAATTGTTTGTGAGATGATTAAGCTCATCTATAAAGAGAGTATTTGGCTGAACTTCCTCTTGGGTGACTAGAAGTAAAGTATATAAAAAAAAAAAGCTTGAAGCTGAAATTTTATTGTCATAGGCGTTAGCGAAAAATGCTTAGCTGACACCACATGCAGTCAGGGTGTCTAAATGTGCCAAAAATTTAGTACTTGAAAGATATTCCGGTACCAACAATGACTAGGAATGATTTATCACTTCTTGTTGGGATAAGTCAAAGGTTGTACTGTTGTATTTGTTTAATGACGAGTCTTGTGAAATTGAAGTGCTGAGATCATGAGTGTGGAGAAACTGTGACCACATGAGAGTTTTAATCTAGGGAAGTTTCTGTCTCAATTTCTCCGTTTTTAGTAAGTTACTTACTATATTATGAAATCATATCTTTTAGATTTTACATGGTTTAAATTTTTGTTGAAGAAGATAATGGCGAGTCAAAAGACATTTAAGACAGTTGGCCAATTCATCTTGTTAGAACTAGGGGTCGAGGACCTAGTTTGTTGATACAATTATTAATTCATTTTATGCGATAGTCCTGAAAGTTTCCCATCTTTACTGGTAAGTGTATTTCTTGATCTCTCAGTAATTTTTTGAAGGCTATACTGCAATTTTTTCTCGACTTCGCGGATGTGGTTCTTCATGATCCTGATTCCAGCTTGCGGATATTCTTTCGTTCATGTCTAAGTCGGTAAGAAGATATATGTTCATTTATCCTACCCAAGATAGAAATATTAGTACTATAACATCTTTTATGCTTTAAGTCCTGTTGGTCTCTTCTCTTTTCATTTCCACTCTTCCCTTTCATGTGTTGATATATTGGAATTAAGTGTGGTATTATTCTATGTAAGTAACTTATTAGCTCTAGTTTTAAGAGTTACATATTATTGTAACGTGAAGAAAAAAGCGATAAGTAACAGAACATAATCAACATTCACCATCTAGGATCTTCCATGGAGTTACTTTTCTTGTTATGCTTATTAATTCAGAAAAATGCGTCTTCAGTGGTGTTTGGAGGTTTCATGCTCAGTCGATTTAAGTTTTATTTCACTTTCATCAATAACTCTCCCGAGAATGCGAGTAGGGGTACTATGTCAGGATGTAAATCAGTAGTGGTCCTCATGGAGTTGATTCAGAGTTATTTGTTTTGAGAGAGCCAAGAGCTGATAACTGCTTGATTTCCTGTTGATAGACAATGGAATTTTCACTGTTAGAATCAGTTGCTACCAATATACTATTATAGAGTTTCACAGTTTTGCATGAAGATAAATCGTATTTCTTCTGTAAAGATGGACTTAAATTTTCTGTAAGAGTATTAGCCTTGGAATAATTATTACAGAATGTATTGTGGATATTTTGTTTTAGTTTTCATGATTCAAAGAACAAGTTGAACAAGCTTTAGTCGAAATATTTATTTTTAGTCATCATTAGCCTGTACTAATGTTTTCTACAGTGAGTTTGCAGACCCTGTTGTTGCCGAAGCAACACTCCACTTTCTGAATGTGAACAAGAACAAGTTCTCTAATTCATTTCCATCCTTACTACCTCAAGTATGTAGCCTGAAATAATTTTTATGACTTCTGTTCTTATTATCAAACTAGAACATGTTTGTACGTACATATTAAGTTCATCACTACTATCATAATAATGATTTCAAAGAATTTTCAGTAACTTACTATGATATAGTAGGTTGTCACTGCATATTAGGTCATAATGAAAAAATAATTGCTGCTTCTGATGATCTGAACTCTATCATACATGTACAGTACTTCCCATTATTGCTGAAGTTGGTTGCTTGGAATGGAGAAAAGTGAGTTTCTTCATCTCTCTAAAAAATGGACCTTTTGGCACGACGTAACTTCTGATTTCCATGCAGATTAGAGCAGTCATTCTTGAAGATATTTTCTGGATTGATTTCTAATGGGTCATTTCTTCCCCTGTTTCCATCGTTGGTTGATCTTCCAAGTTAGTTTCCATACTGGGCTCTTTTTACCCTCATTTTTATTCTCTTTCTTGTATGAATTAAAAGTTATAATTTGTTTTGGACTATAAAACTAGAACATAGCTCTTCCAGTTGAAAACTAGATAGTTTTTTAGTTGCCTTTATAAGCTTCAAAAGGAAGCTAAGCCAAACAGCTCTGGGTCAAAGATTTCCAATGTACACCCTTTGTATTTGTAACTTGGTTTTTTATGTCGAAGTGTTCTATTTCCATAAGAAGAAAAATCATCTCTTAGTGTAACATAAAACTTACACACCATTTATCCTATTTCTCTTCCACTAGTTCTCATTGTAGCATTGGAGAAAGTGGAGAAAAGCTCAGGCTCGTTGGTTGGAGACAGTATAGCTTCGATGCAGAAGAATAACGCTTCTGAGGTTATCTTTGAAACTACTTAGAATATACATACAGTTAGCTACCCTGGTTGCAACCTATTTCCTGAATTTTGGTGCAGATGCTCCTTGCTTTCATGGATGAAGCCTACACTGGATCAACCATTGGAGATGGAGGGGTTGATTCTGGTTCTGAGGACAATGATACTATGGGTGTCGCGGATCCACTTTTCCTTGAACTTCTTAAGGATGAAAATGATGGCCTCGCTGTATGCTCTTTCTACTAAGCACTTAAATAGTGCTTTTGAATAGTACTACCTCCATCCTTTAAAGATCGTACATGTCGATTTAATGTGGCCAAATTTATCTAACTTTGAGGATATAATTAGCAAACATAACTTTGATTTGAATAAAAATGGCGATGTCAATAGTATAATAGTACACTAAAAATATACATATTTTTCAATAAACATTAATGTAAAATGGTATGAGTGCAAAATATAATAGTTCAATTACCAAAGTTGAAACTTATCTATCATTTTGTGAAAGAGGGCGTATATTATTGCTATATGAGCAACTTTTTAAATTGCATTTTTAGGATGAGTTCTGTGATTATGAATGAGTTAGAAGATTTGTTCTGTTCGTTTGGTGTCTCAGTCTTGCATTCTCCAATTTGAGGTATATGCAGAAGAGTAAACTCCATGGTGTTTGTTCAGTTCTCCTTTTACCCATCTCTTAACAGCATTCTTCTCTAGTAGGTCCTGGAAATCAAATGAGTTAGAAATGAGAGACTTGATTGCTATGGAAAACAACACATCATTACGTTCTTCTTTCAGTTCACCGTCTATCTTTTATTCTTAAAATATTGTGTGCCTTAAGAGTTACTTGACAAAAAAATACGTGTGCCCCTGAACTGGTTTGGCAGAATTGTAAAATATGCTATAATCAGATTCATATACTTCCCTCCTACTTTCGTATTAGTAAATCTTCATATAATTTGTTCTAGATATTTTTAAACATGCTGATTAATAGGTCTCACTTCTTCAGGAACGACACTGGACTTCTCCTGCTATGGCTGCTGCTCTACAACAAGCAATAATGGCATCTCAATCTACTAGGAGCAAGCAAGCACTCAGGATGGCTCCTCGTTTTCTTGATGTCTATTTTGCTGTAGCTGTTCGTGATGTTGATAATTGTAAGCACTAAGCAAGCACAGATCTAATACTTCTGTTTCCATGAAATAATAGTTTCTTTGATGGGCTTATTCATCTTTCTTTTAAGAATATACAGTTTCTTGTAGTTCAGCATAATTTACATTTTTAGATCAATGGTGCAGCTCTTATATGTGCTCTAATTCCACTGGTAATGGCAAGATTTTCAACTCTCTTCCCAGACAAGAATTTTGTTTACGAGGTAATGAAGTGTTATAGATTGAAATGCACAAGCGAGTCATTTGGTTGTGAAGTGTTTTTTGATGCTGGAAAGTAGGATATAAGAATGCATGAATTCTAAGTGATTATGTACTCACATGAGGAAAAAAGCAAATTCGTAGTAGGGTCCAGTGGTTGGGGGCATAACATGACAGGGATTTTGTTCACGATGCACACAATTATATATACAAATCTATACAATTTTATTGAATCTGACAACTTCATATTGTATTTGTTAAATATTCACATGGAATTCCTCTTACTGTATGTAGGTTCAGAAGAGGCTTATAGAATTCATGCTTTCTGGCTTTCACAGATCTCCCGACTTCATTGCACTATTGAAGGTATTAGCTACCTCTATACTGCAACTCGCTGGCAGTCCTTCTATAGCTTAACAACATGTATCAAAAGTAAGGCTGTGACTACTACCAGATTTTGGGTTATTGTTATTAACTCACATGGGTCATCCGCTAGTACCACTATCAGCCATAGAACATAGTTACATGATGCAGATTACTACTACCAGATTTTGGGTTATTGTTATTAACTCACATGGGTCATCCGCTAGTACCACTATCAGCCATAGAACATAGTTACATGATGCAGATTTCTTAGTTTTTCATTTTTCACCCTCAGGGGGTTCAATTCATGAATAAGAGAGCACTCTAGAAAAGAGGAGACTTATGAAGAACACATGCTTCACTGTGAAACTTCAGGGACTTGTAAATCCATCATAGTAGCAAGCTATGCAACTTCTTAAGATATAATCTTTTCACGTTATCTTGAACTTCCATCCTCACCAATGAGAAGTATTTGCATATTTTTTCTTGTTCTTTTTCTGTGTTCACTTTCTGTCTTCATGTGGCTATCACCTTCCCCTTGAAGGGTTTTTAAACATCAGTGGTTCACTGCTCTTGCATTTCTTTTGATGATGGAATACTATATTTATTTCCATCCACTGCAGAAGCCAATAGTAGACAGGCTAGGAGAAGCTTACGATAGCCCTTCTAAGGTCAGTCTGCAGATAAATTCGAAGAAGCATATGTATCTACTTACATAATGGATTGCTAGAAATGCTAATTTTTCAGTATTGAGATTATAGGTTTGAAGGTTATATTTTTTCATTATATGATTAGAAAATTAAAGAAAAGAACATGTTCCAAACTTTTTACAGACTGAGTTGGCATTACAATTAAGTTGGGCCATTGGAGAGCATGGAGGTGGCGGCAAGTCACATAAAAATGCTGCTCGCGAACTTTTTGAGAGTTTAGAATTGTTACTCTATGAAAATCTTTCATCCAGGTAACTTTCGATTACCTTGGCTAAGTACACAATTGGTTGTTAATGGCTAATTCGTTTTCCATTTGCTGTTCATATGGAAGTCGCGTTGGTCGACCAGAATCTACAGTTGGATCTGGTGGTCCATTATTTAGGAAGGCATCACAGTCTAGGCTTCTGTGCTTTGTTGTGACTGCAATTGCAAAACTTGCAACCTACCATCGTGAATTATTGCCAAGGGCCCGTGTATCCTTGGCGAAGGTCAGTGCTCTTAAGATGATAGATAACTGTAGAATGGTTTCGTTCTTTCACTCGTATATCTCTTGATGGTATAATAATTGATAACCATTCTAGGTGGCTCGTTCACGGATTTCAGATGAGGTCTCTAGGCGGGCTTGTGATTATTTGGGGTTAATGAATGAACCACCCATATGTTTATCCATATTGGGTCCTTCTAAACCTTCAGATGGATCTGTACAAGAACCAGGCACAGTCAACTGGAACAAGTGCGACACGGAAATGATTGCCCATATACCGTTTCATATATTAGGTGCCCAAACAGGTATTCTTGTTATAACCATTTTCTTACACGGAAATGATCGAGTAATCAGTAATATTAAGAACATATTCGTGGCTATTAAACTGTTTCTTTTAACCAGTCGTTAGAATGTGCATCTCCTTATAGAGCTTTAGTATTTGGTCTTTCATTAAGATGTGCTGCTCATGTTGGTAATGCATTGATGCCCTTCCCTTATTTCAGGTCCTCCCTATCATGATTTCTCTTACGCGGATATTCTTCCAAGAAAATGACCTGTTAATCCGCAAGCCTCTCATGTACCTGAACAATTTATCTCTTTCACTCATGTATCCGGTATCCCATCCTATCTGGTAATCGTTTCGTTGAGATATTCTAACCCTTCGCCCCTGCCATCTCAACTCATGGAATTCTACAAGTAGTTTTATTACTGTACATTGAGAACGCATATCTGATAATTCTCAAGTGTAGATCGATGATTGATATTACGAATTTTGTTGTACAATTGTTAATAACAAATAACCTGCTCTAAAGTTGTTCATTACCATACCAAATGCTCACAATATGCAGTTGCACTCAAGGAAATGTTTGTCCACCCACATTCCTCCGCCCCCCTCCCTTATTACGAACCTGTATTTTTTTTCTCGGTTAACTCGATGTTCTGCATTCAAACTTGTAATATGGAATTACCCCTTTTCAAGTCAACATGTGAAATAAGATGAATATGGTTTGCTTTCACTCGAAGAATATACCGCCCACCCGAACGATATCGCTCTCTTTCAAGAATTCTGTTGAAGAACTTGACAGGTGGGTGTGATATTCTTTCAATAAAACCAAAACAAGTAGGAGTATAAATTTACATCTTAATATTTGTATTAATTTCCTTCAGTGATTAGACATTGATATTGGTATACTACTAAGTAGTCTATATATCTTCTAGATACATATTGCTTTCGAAATAGTAATACACCACATTTAAAATTTTAAATACTTGGACTAAGACATTCCTTAATTGAAATTAAAGTAAAAAAAATGACGACATTGTGATAATTACATGTTGAGAATAGTCATTAAATCCTAAGTGGATAATGCTAGTATATACTATGGAGTATCCTGATATACTGGGTATATTTTCAAGCTATTCTATTTATTTATTCCATACAACTAGTTATTCATTAATGTCGAATTCGGCCGGACGAATTTCAGTGGTCTTTTAGACTTCTTACATTCTAATTCATCAAACTTCTCTTTAAATATTTATATAAGAAAAAAGAAGGTCCATAATGGTAACTTAGTCTCTAACACGGCATGAGTTCGAGTTCTGCAAGAGGCAGAATCTCGTTGGAGTTTTAAAAAATGTAAACTCACGTTCTCCAGTCGTGAGACACATCCCGTAATTTACCTCCTCGTGATGATTCAAGGTAAGGTGCGACACGACCCCTAGAACGAGGCGTGAGGGTATCATGTACAAAAGATCAAACGACTATAATTATACAACTATAAGGTGATGGAAAATTAATGAAATGCCCTCAATTATATCCGTGAGTTGATCACATGTTTATAATTAGACTGTCCATATTTTTAATTGATAAAAATGTTTGCTCCTGGAATCTTTTAAGTGAACCCCCACTATTCCACTATTCCACTATTCCACTAATACTAAGATGAGGGCTTGATTATTCACTTTCTCCACTAAAACTTCCCATGATGATGATGATGACTTGATTAAATGAATCAAGAAATTATAAACCACCGGCTAACCACGTTTTATCAAGAATCATAACCACACATTCAATTCAAACATGCTCAAGTATATATAGCCGTCTATTGAGTGTTATTATTATATTTTATGTTTTTAATTTGTTTTTGACCAAATGATATGGGAATCATCAAGTTTGGTGAATTTGATGTTGATATGAATAGTCATATTTTTGTGGCACATAATAAACTTGCCTTCTTTTCATCATCACAAGTCAACTAGTAATAGAATGGTAAAGTTCAGCTTTAACATAAAAATGGAAAATCTATTTGATGTACTAATCAATCGACGTATAAAGTTATGGTCCTATTCAATAGTAAAATCCGATTTTTTAATTAATTTCTTTATTTAGATGATAATTGAATTGATTATCTTCATTTTATGTTGATATAGTAAAATCTCTATAAATTACTAATGTTGGGACTAGCAAAATTTATTAATTTAGAGAGTTATTAACTTATCGATAAATTAATAATTTATTAATTTAACGAGTTGTTGCGTGAGATGACATATTTTTACATAAGTATATATAGATTTTAATGACATGAAGAGTTTAGTTATATTACTAGTATATATATTCAACGTATTATACATAATTTATAGAGTCATAATTTAATAAATTATAATAATATAACTTCTATAGAGTCATATTTTAAATAAATTATAATAATATTATTCAATTTCTAAGGGTTATTAATTTATAATTTTCATGGAGGAATTTTCTTTAAAAAGTATTATCTTATCATTTTATTGATTGACTTAATTTTTTAAATTAGCCCAAGTTAGGACCGAATAAATTTATTATCTTAGAGTATATTAATTTATAGAGTATGAATTTATACGGATTTTAGTGATGCATCACCACTAAACTGGATCTACATTTGTAGAATATTTTTACCAAATATGTATGTGAGCCTACCTTGTTTGGAGTAATAATTTGTAGCAAACCTCCTTACAAAATCAAACTTCAAATACGCACCAAATTTCTTTATAGTTTTAGAATATTTTTTAGTATAATATTATGTTTACATTAAGATTTAGTAAGATTTATTCATAATAATTAATTGATTTCAGCCGATAGCTTAATAACAATCTAGTGACATCTGACTTAACCTTTTAACTAGGAGGGGATGTCTTGTTGGAGATATATTATACTACCTCCGTCCCTAAAAGATTGTCACATTTTGACTTTTGGTGGTCAACAAAGCACGATTTAAAACATAAATATCTATTATTCTACATGTGAAAAAATTATAAAAAGTTAATATTTGAAAAATATATATTAAGACGAATCTAACAAGGTCCCACAAGACTATATTATTTCTTATCGTTTAATGGGAATTCATGATCAAATTTTGTAATGTTTGACTAACAAAAGTCAAAATGTGACAATCTTTTAGGGACGGAGGGAGTATTTCATAATTTCTCTATTTATTAATTGTAATCTTATGTATACGAACTCGACGACTATTTTACAAAAAGAAACTCATTGACTTACCAAGGATGACTGATTTTTTTTTTTTAATCTCCTAAATAAAACAAAAATAACAATCGCTTTTAAATCTGTAGTATGTCTGAGAAGCTTACACAAAAACAGTATACAAATTGTACAAATGGAAGAAAAATAGAGAGTAAAAGAAAGAAGAAATAAGTAGGGCTAACGAGAGGGCCAATGATGTACATAATCTCCTAACTCTATTGTCTTCCTCCTAAATTATTGGAGACAATAAAACAGTTTCCTTATGTCTACGAGGCTCACTTATATGGAAATGATATGTCCTTCCACCTTCCACACCCTTTGTCATGTTATTTTCTATATTCCAAAATTTTACAACAAAGGAAAAACTCTTCTCGAACACTTACACATTTCAACTTGGAAGAGAGAGGTAAAAGGTAAAAATATGGAGTAATAATGAAGAGGTAATTGCCGAAATGGTCCCAGTAAGTGGGTGACCGTTTCATCTTAGTCCCCGTAAGTGGTAACGATGCGCAAATGGTTCCCGTAAGTGTGTATGATGTGCGTAATTAACACCATCATTAAAAGTTAACGATTATATTTACTTTTGGATAAATTTTACAATTTTGCTAAAACTTGAAGTTTTTTTTTTTTTCAAAATGAGCGCAAATGGTCCCTAAAACAGATTTAGATCTTCTCTCTCCGTTAACATTTAACGAAAGTGTTAATTTACGGACCATTTGTGCACACGAAATACACTTACGTGGACCATTTGCACATCGTTACCACTTACAAGGACCAAATGCAACATTTACCCATTTACTGGGAGCATTTCATCAATTATCTCTAATAATAAACATATATAAATGCATTAATCGGTATTTAGATATTTTAAAATGTGTATTTATTTCGAGACAACTAAACAAACTTTTTTTGGGGTAAATTAGCGATGAATTATGAATATATTACAAATAACGAATACAAAAATTTCTAACTACTAATAGACAGTTAGAGTAAAATATGAAACAAATTTGTTTCCAACGAGGTTCCAACCCAATACCTCTTGCATGCATGACAGGTTGAACCAGATGTCAGTGACGGATCTAGGAGTATGAAAGTGTCTGTTCGAAATTGTCATAATTTTCAAAGTGCCTGACATACACTTAATATATTCAACTATAGTTTTATAATTTTTACATTAATTTTGTCTTTAAATATATATAATGTTTTTCCAGAAAAGTGCTTGTTCGAGTGAACAAGCGTGAACTCAAATAAGTCCGCCACTGCCAAATACTATCATACTTAAGCCATCGCGAATATGAACAAACTTGATTATTTCATCCTTGGTACAACAATGCTATTCTCTCATTTTGGTAAAGATGCAAGATTAAACTTCCTTGATTACAACTAAAAAACAAGTCAATTCAACCTAATTGGAATACGGTAACAATAACGTTATTAACGTTGACGGAGCATCTTATAATATAACTATTTGATCAGCCTTATAAATACTTATATATTGATAATTAGAAATTAATTAATTAATTAAGAGGCATACATACATACACTTCTAACTAGCTAGTCATTACTCGTTAATATGCTATTATAAAGTTTGATTGCAAGAAAGTTGGGGATAACAACGATGTAATAGAAAAGAAAGAGTGTTAATGTCAGAAGGTATCAAGCAAATTGAGTTAATTAATTGGCTTAGTCAGAAGCTTATATATGTATAAAATTAAATCTCAACCAATAATAGATGTTTCTTATAAGCTTAAGTCAAATATATGATTGAATCCAATGATGAGGTCTCGTTTACTTATCACTTGTCAATGGGGGCTTGACATTATATTTAGCAACCTCCAACATAAACTATAACGTGTATGCTCATCAGGAACGAACGTACCATTTTATTTTTCTCATCTATCTAATAATACTCTTCTTTAATTTATTTTCAGTACAATGCGGTATGCAAGTCGAGAAGGTTGTGATACAGAAGCTAGCTCACCCGAAGAGAGGCAAAAATGTCGGATTTCGACAAATGGCTAGTGTTTTTCATGCAGGAACGGTGCTTCAAGTCAAACTCATCGCTTTGCCATGATGTACGATAGATTTTGGCGATCGGAGATCGTTTGAAAGGTCAAATCACAATTTTATAAATTTTGGTGCGTTTTTGCTGTTTTAATAATTTTAGCCCGTGTTGTTTTGGGCTTCTTTTCCAGCAAGTTAGGTGTTTACTATTTAAACACTTTCAGACATTTTTGTTATGAAGTTAATGATATTTTATAAAAATCGAGGTTTCTTCAATATCTATCATCTTTCGGTATTCTTTGAATCAACGAATTTTGATAAAGAATTCGTCCTATCACATACGATGCATCAAATACACCCATCTACCTAAATTAATTTCAATCTTTTATCTATACTAATCTAAAAAATATGTACCTTGTTTGATGATTTTAGTGAAAAGATCGAACTCATGATATTTTGTTCTAGACTGTAATAAATTGGTAAACATTGATATATATATATATATATATATATATATATATATTATTCATAAATTTCGTTGAGTCAAAATTATCTTTGTATGAGATATGTTAAAATATTATCTTTAGATATATTTTTATAAAATATTACACACGAGTATATTAATTCAAAATGTGAAAAATGAAGTTGTTGGAATATAAAATATTTTCATATCATTTGAAAATTAAAGTTGTTGGTTTTTTTCTTCATCCCATTTAGAGTTTAGGTATACAATAATTGAAAATATTACTCTTAACAGACTTGAGCCAGTTACAATTCTAGAAAGCTGAAAATTATGTTTGGCATACATTCAGTCCAACTTAAAGCATGCCCGCCTGCCTCTATTTTATATTTTTTCATTGTTTCTTTTATCCTCTCATCTCATATCTCACCTCTCTATTCTTATTCTTAACTAATAATACCTCCAGAGACATACTGCCTCATTTAAAATTTTTGTTTCAAATAGTTATAGTAAATGGTCTGAATGAGTGATCGTTGCACTTTGGTTCCCGTAAATATTAAAGGTGTGCAAACGGTTCCCGTAAATGTATATGATATGCATATGGTCCTATGGTATGCACAAATAGTTCCTAAATTAATACCACCATTAAAAGTTAATGATTATTATACTTACTTTTAACTTATTTCTACAATTTTGATAAAAACTTAGAAAATTATTTAATTTGATTTTTTTCCAAAATGAACGCAAACGGTCCCAAACTCTCAATAAAGTGTGTATTGTGTGTGCAAATGGTCCCTAAAACATATTTAGATCTTCTTTCTCCATCAACATTTAATGGAAGTGTTAATTTATGGACCATTTGTACACACGTTATACATTAACAAGGACCAAAATGCAACAGTTACTAAAATAACTTACTGGACCATTTCATCAATTATCTCTCCTATTTTACTACTCTAGAGTATGTAGTAAATGTTAATTCTACATTTTTAATGTACATTTTATATATTTTTTCTATTTGAATTATCAACCTCCTATATAGTTTCAGTCAATTTTCATTTTACATTTTTTCAATATATTTATAACAATTTTTCTTAATCTACATGAATATGACTAAAGCACAATTCCAAAAATGAAGAGAGTACAAATTAATATTTATTTAATAAGATTTCTCATATAAAAAAAACAAAAGCTATTTCACAAATATTTAAAATGGCTTTTATAACAACCTAACGGAGTAAAATTTTCTGAACTTACTTTTTTCTTAAACTATTGAAAGCCCCAATCATATGAACTTTAAACGTTAGCCACATTAAACAATAATTTGTTGATATATAATTATATATACTTGTCCAAAAGTACTTTATCTTCTTAAGACAAATTTTGCATAAAACCTAATCATGCACTAATAATGACTAAACCCACCCCCTCCCAATCGTACCCAGGTACTTCAATTAGTCTTATTATTCTAAACGTTTTTTTAAGTAACCAAGATAATATAATATTTTTCGTACATGAATATAAAATCTTTAAATTCTCATAAGATGAGTAGACTACTAAAAGAAATAGTCCAAAAAATCATTTGAACATGTCCGAGACTCCTATCTACTAAGACATCTTCAAATAAATATAGAAAGCCTTTCAAACTTAAGATTTAGTGAATCTTTGTAATTTGTAATTAAATCACAAACCATTAAGTCAATTAATTCTTTTCCAATTTTTCTATATTTTCTTTTTTGCATCTATTCAATCATATGTCCCACAATTAGATTCCATAATTTATATAGGCGTCACTCATTTTATATTACTTCTATAAATACCCTTCCAAACTCCTCAAAACTTACCAACAAAAACTTCCATTTTTCTTCAATCTCTTTTTAAATGGAGAATTCAATGAATTCTATGAATAATAATAACAATTTAAGAGAAGATAATAATCATGATAATTCTCTTGAGGAGAGTGGTTGGACTTTCTATATTCAAGATTTCTTATGTGAGCATAATCAACATGCAAATCATCATAATAATTCCTTCTCTTCTTCTTCTTGCTATGAAATGAGTGATTCGTTACTTTCGGACGCGGCTGCTCCAGCGATAAAAGTTGCCAATTATCAGGAAGATGGAGGGTTACATGTTAATCATGAAACAAGTACGCGAAAATCGAAGAAAACGATTTTCAGGAAGCAAATAGTAATTCAAGAAGCAGCCATGGATGAGGATCTTGAAGATACTGCTAGTTCACCTGTTAATAGTCCTAAGGTACGTTAATTAGTTAGTTTTTAAATATTTCTACAATTAGCATAATAATGCATGAATATTTATTTGTTATGTCCTTTTTTAAAATGAATATATATAGCAGGTCTCGTATATGAATGACTTCGAAATGAAACAAAAGGAGTTGCCCAGGGGTTATCTCGAGGAGGTAAATAAATAGTTCGATTCATCTTATCTAAATTCGTAAACACGAGATAATATAATCATGGACGATTACTCATTATTGGTGGAATCATTTGGAATATGTAGATTGGAAGGAAAAGCTCATCGTCAAGAAATGAAGTTGAAGGAGATATGAATGAGTTGAAGAAAAGAGGGCTATGTTTAGTGCCTGTGTCAAATGTAGCAAATTATTTTAGTTATTAATCAAGTCGAAATTTAAATAATTGAAGGATTATTGGTAGTTGATAGTTTCTCAATTGGCCAATAACGTTTGGATGCATGTATGAGTGTTATCCTTTTCAAGAAAGTGAATTGATGATGTTAAATTTCTATCAAGTAATTCTATCCATCTCATTCTCACTGACTTTTATTGTATAAGTATTTATATGGTCACACTTGCTAGCTTCTTCAAACTTCTCCCAATTTCTTTTAGCTAGTCATTTTGGCTCTTTTCATGCAGTGTTGATTTGACTTTTACAAAGAATTAACCTAATCCCTTAATCGGTTGAAATATATCATGTGATTTACCTCCTTCGTAATATCTTTTTAGACATGAATGTGCGAGGGTCATTACTAGTGTGATGATTTGGCCCTTTCAAAAAAACATTTGGCATGCTCTAGTCTAATTCAATTTGTTGATGAATGTAAATATCACGATATCAATTTTCTCAATAAATGATTATTAATTAAAAGATAATGTAAATTAAACCTGTT
This sequence comes from Echium plantagineum, assembly GCA_003412495.2. NCBI lineage: Eukaryota > Viridiplantae > Streptophyta > Magnoliopsida > Boraginales > Boraginaceae > Echium > Echium plantagineum. Next base: position 19,805,579 of record CM016567.1, on the reverse strand, counting down.
ATTCACAAGTTTCCAATCATGTTAATTTTAATCATAAACACTTGGAATTATCCTAATAATAGGAATGTGTGTGTTTCTAATAACATTAGAACACGCATTAAACTCGCTTGTACGTAATAGAAAATGATAATTTAATTTGTTTGATTTATTTAGTCTATAAGAAATGGAATTGGTGGTATTTGACTCAAGTATCTATCAAAAAGTATCGGGCTCAACTTTTGATGGAGAAGTATTTTCTATTTCTTTGTAGCTTTCAAGCATCCATTCTGTGAGATACCCATGCACTGTTGTAGTAGATTTAGCATCCACTTTGTGCTATTTTATGCCGGTTACGTGGACTCCTATTCACGAGAAGATATTTTATACAACATCGTAGTCATAACGAAAATGCAACTATTTCTTCCTATCTTTGAAATTTGTAATTCCTATTGTTGAGGAGAAAACAGTGGAATGTACAACATTACAGAAAATAAAGGGATACAACAAGTAGCATGCATAGAGTTGTTAGAGAGTCGCGTTACTCGGGACTTAGATCGGAACTCGCCCCGAGAAGCCGGCCCCATGATACTCCCGAAACAATTTCAACTTCGATTCTAAAGTTGGACTCGGAATTGAATAGGGTATACTCAGGACCGAATGGGTAATTTGGTTCATTTGTTAAAGTCCTCATACTATTATTCATATATATTTCATAAAGTTGATTCAAGCCGGTCCTGGGCGATTTTGATTCATTTCGAGTCACTTTAGGCGGTTTCAAGCCGATTTGAGTATTTAGTTTAATTTTGGGCCGGTTCCAAGTTGAGTGCACAACCAATTTTTCCTATTCCTGGTTATAATTATTTTTTTATTTTTTTCAAAACTAGGAAGCTTTATTGATAACAAAGGAAATGTACAGGTATACAAAGAAAGATCAACTAAGAATCGACATACTAAACGACCACTCTAAACAAATGCTCCAATTGGTTCTATTCCTCTTAGTGTTGCTCCAGCCATTGACACAACTCCGAATCGCCTAGAAACACTTTGCAGTGGCTCGATCAATGTTGGGTTGAGTTTGCTCGAAAACACATCTATTTTTTTCCATCCAGATGTGTTACACAGCTGTGCAAGCACACAATCTGTGGAGTCTGCTTTTAAAGGACTTGTCAACTCCTTTCTCAATCAGCCATTTCCTTTCATCTTCCCATTTTCCAGGGGTATGATATTCGTGCAGATAGAGAAGGATTTTCCTCCATATAACAATAGAGAAAGCACACTCAAAAAATAAGTGTTGAGTGGTCTCACAGTTGCCTTGACATAATGCACACTTTACACCTGTAACTAGGCCCTAGTGGTGAAGTCTATCTCTTGTAGTAAGCCATAAAATAAAGCCAAACCTTGGCACCTGACCTTTATACCAGATGAGTTTCCACCAATCCATTCTAGCTCCTGGACATCTTAGCTTGTCCCAAACTGCTGAAGATGAGTGAGAACCAAACCAAACCAAATCATTCTATCACTAGAAGTACTCTGTAACTTAGGGAAGCTAGCAGCAAAACTGAGACCTCTGCTGCTGAGTCTTCTACTTTCAGAACTGAGAATCTTCATGCTGGTAGCAGCAATAATATATGTTGGTTCAATTCCCAATCTCCTGATAGTTGTGATTGATAGAAAATCTGCAGGGATCCCCTAACTATGTCAGTTATCATGCAAGCAATTAGTTGACATCCCATTCTTCACCTTCATTCTAACATATGGTCTGATGAAGTCTTTGAGCTGCAAGAATTTATTGCATATCCATGAAGTGGTGCCTTTAACCTTGAGGCTCCAGATAGATTGCCCTTTGATCCTATATGTATGGATCCAATTAACCCATAAAACACTCTTGTTGCTGTAGAGATGCCAAATGTGCTTGCTCATACATGCTTTATTCCACTCAACAATGCCTCTGATTTTCAAGCCCCCTTCCTCCTTCTTGAGCTTAACTTTCTGCCAAGAGACCTTGGCCATGTATCTACCATTGTCTTTGCCCCCCCTCCCCCCAGGAAAAAGCTCTAATCAGCTTCTCTATGTCCTTGATAGTTTGCCTAGGGAGAAAGGTGCTCTGGCACAAGTAGTTATACACTCCAAAAAGAATAGACTGAATGAGGACAATTCTCCCTGTAAAGCTCAGCATTCTACATCCCCAGCCATTGATCTTCTTCTTGATCTTCTCAACAAGAACGCTGCAGTCTTTGATACTGATCTGTTTAGTGGTCAAAGGCAAACCTAAATATTTTACAGGAAACTCAGCAAGTGGAATGCCCAGGATACTGCTAAGTTGTTGAGCTCCACCATTATCAACACCAGCAAAGAAACATGAGCTTTTATTCAAAATGGGAAACAAGCCAGAAACTCTCCCAAATCTTTGGAGTACATTCTTGATGATCATTATGGAATTCCCAGTAGCAGCAGCAAGGATAAATAAGTCATCAGCAAAGCTGATATTGCTTATTTGCAACTCGTTGCACCTATGATACTCGAAGCTCTCATTGACCAGTATCTTAGTAAAGCACTCCATTGCAAGAATAAAGAGATAGGAAAAATTGAGTCTCTCTGCCTAAGACCCCTGGAACTTTTGAAATACTCATAAAGGCTACCATTATCCTGGTCATAATTATGAATCTTTATCAGTGTTTAATGGAGAAAATTTTCTGGATTCATCGTGAGTATCATCGTGACCTCAGGACAGGATGACAGTCACGATGGATGTGTTTAAGACACCATTTTTTGCATCTAGTGACGTTTTTTCATGGTGGGTAAGGGGGGCGGACTCGTTTTTGCAAGGGACTATTTCACGCGGAGCGGGAGGCTGTCCACGCTAGGGAGGGGTTGAGGAGGAAGAGTTTGGTATGTGATGGTGGTTGGTGGTGGTAATGTTGTGAAGAAGAAGAAGAAGAAGAAGAAGAAGAAGAAGAAGAAGAGGAAGACAATGATTGAAAATAATTAGATGTGCAATTCAGTTTGATGTAGGGTGTTTTTTCTTGTTGTGGTGATGATTAGTGGTGGAGATATGTGACATTGTTAGTTATGCTGGTGGCGGTGGTGATGGGATGGTGAAGAAGAATAAGAAGAGGGGGAGGGGTAAAGAAATCTAGTAATGGAAATTCCGTTACTAGCAATTTTTGGGGCAAAAATGAAACCTTTTATAACTTAATAGCCCATTTAAGGCCTAAAATATAAATAACAAAAAGTTAAGGCAAAAGTAACAATTAAATATATTAAAACTAAGAAATCGATTCAGTTTAAACATTTTCATATCCTCAAACGTTCTTCTAACACTCTAAAACAGCCGAAAAAAATTCTACAACATCGATTAAGTTATAAAAAGTTTTGGTTTTGCCCCAAAAATTGCTATTCATGCTTAAATTTAACGGAGTTAACGGAATGGAGACCAAATCGCACCAATATACACACTTTCAGGGACCATTTCTGCAACAATGCCACTTTCAGGGACCAAAGTGCACCAGACCCTCATTTACTGGGACCATTCCGACAATTAACTCTAATTTAGTCCATTCAAGGAGAAAGATAGGAAAATTAAAGAAAAAAGGGATAAAAAGAAAAAAAGAAAACAAAAAGAGGGGAAAAGTACTCTTCCAAATTTCTCGCCTAACTCAATACTGTTGAACAAATATATCACTATTTATTCTAATTGACAATTCAATTCAATACTAAAACATGAAAAAGAATGGCAACAAACAAACTTTAATTAAACATCAATTGTCAATATAAAGAAAAAGCGAAGGCCTAAGATAGCAGATAGAAGATTATCAGATAGAAGATTATCAGTGAACAACAAGTTTGTTCAATTTATTTTTTTCGTAAATTAGCGACGAGTATTATTATAAATAATAAACATATCAATTACTAATTAATGTAACAATTAAAACTAACATGCATTAAATAAAGTATGAAATAATATTTTTTTTTTTACTAAGCATTCTTATTAGAGCCGCTTGATAGAAGCTCGAGCTAGATATCATCAGAATATTAATTTGTGTGAGTAATTTTGTTTTATTTTTTAAACCCAAATGCCTTTATTGAATCAGATCACTGTTGCATCAATGATGATTGTTACATAATATAGTAATGGCTTTAATTAGTTAATGCTAGAAATGTTATATGAACTAATTATTGCCACATATTTTAACAATTCTGCTAAAAGTACCAAATATATTCCTCTAGGAGCTCTAAAGAAAACAGATAAAATATTATTTTGTGGACATTTGGCAAGTGTCTGTGTCACTCAACTTAGTCTAATGGTGACACCATCTAATTAATTATGGATAGTTTTAATTTTGTCAACATGAATAGTTTTCATACATGTATGTAGTAAGATAATTTATTTGTTTATGTGGTGAAACTAATTAGTTAGGTGCTTCTTGGATTTATTTGGCCTTCATAATTGAAATTATTTAGTTAGGCAATATAGTAAGGTGCCCATAACAATCAAAAGCCTGTAAATTTATATATCTATAATCTTATATTACTATTTATCTAAATCTATAAGTTGTTTATCTATATTTATATCTATATCTATATATATGGGTTAATGACATCATCGATCATACATACATATTTCTTAATATTCTCCATTCAATAACTCATGTTTCATTTTGACCTTTTGATATCTCATGTTTTAATATCATATTTCAGTTGGTTTTGAGTTCGGATTTCGGTTAAGTTGATATATTAAAATTTATAGCTTTCGATTAATAAAATTTATTAAGTTTGAAATAATACTAATTTCATGTGTTGAGAAACATTTTCATTATCCGGTTATATTAAACTTCTAACAAAAACCTAACTAATTTATTATATCATTCTAGATGATTTTCATAATATTTTCTTTTATTTGTTAAGAATATTTATGTTGCTCATAATATAGTAGATGATTTATTCTCAAAGGCGTCTAGTGATCATTTTTTAACGAAAAAGTGCATGTAAGTGATCGGATATTAACAAAAGTGAAATAAGATTATCGAAGCGGAAATTTTAAATATTTTGAGTGATTGATGGCGTCGTTCACCCTTTTTCACATGATCTAGTCGATTGACAATTGTGCTCAATCGGGCAATATCTTTCTTCATTTGCTTGCCTCCTTCGGGCTTAAAATTCCATGTGCCTATCATATATATATTGGAAACGTTTCAAGTTCTAACAATACAAGTTTGAGCTAAATTGTTTTAATTCATTTTGTAGTGAAACAAAACCAAAACATATATATATACTTGAGAACTACAGAAATGTAGTAATTGCTTCTTATTAATAAGTTTAATCAACTTACTAACAACCCATGTTTGAGGTTGATAAAAGAACTACAGAAAATGTATGTAGTAGTAATTGTAAGAATTCTTTTCACTCAGGATCAATATAGTTCAAGATTTGACACTGTAACACATCTAGGAAGAACTATATATTCCATATATCGATGATGATCGCGGCTGATAAATGATATTCATCAGTTTATTGACCCATCAACATAAATGTCAGGACGGCAACAAAAAATGCTGGCAACAAACCTATCTGAGATCGGATGGCTCCGTTTCTTTTAGGGAATTTTTTCGGAAGAGCACACTCTTCACCGTTGAAAAAGACTTTTGTTGGGAATCCATCTCCTTTAGGTACATTAATCGCCTTTATGCCACTCTTTGAGAATGAAATCACAGATTGTTGCTTTCCAGGGATTAGTGGATCTCTATCGGGATGGGTTCCGTTAGTCTCAGCAATTAGATAGTTCATTCCAGGCAGGCCTTGCATGAAGATCATGTTCTTGAGTTTATCACTGTTAGGCATTCTTGTTCCGTTGAACGAGTAAACATTCTCATAACCATGATAACCTTTGGGTGTTTGTATGGCAGTGAACCAATCTTCAAAGGGTAGTTTTCCCCAGTTGAAGAGTGTGAGTCTTGCAGCCCAACCAGACTTGTAGTCAGACTCGAGATGCCAATTGATAGTCACTCCACAATTATCGGGGCATGGTAACTTCTTAGGGAACTGAACATGGTCTCTCTTGTGTAGAAGGCGCCACCATTCTCTTGCCATCTTTGTTCGGTTACTGAAAGGAACAAGAAGACCATTTGGAGGGAGTGGTAATGGATCGGCTTTGGCGTTGCAACCAGGGAGGTTGTCTCCACAACCACAAGCACAAGTTGGGCAGGGGACTACTGATGGAGAATAGAAAGCTGAAAATGAGACACAACATTTGGCTTTTTGGGGCTTTGGAGCAGTCATATTACAACTTACGAACCATGATGCCACAGCTAATACGGTTGCATCAAGACCATCGGGATCAGGGAACTCTGAGGGATCGACTCTGACTGGAGGGCCACATTTGTAAGTTGGATTTAGCTGACCAGTAATTTTCCAATTAGTCGGAGGAGTAATATCAACTTTGTCCTCTGTATCTGGGGGCAATTTCATTACATCCATTTGGAAAATTGCCATTGATTTAGTTTCGTTCATTGATTTTGGCAAAAGGGTGCCATTTGTGCAACAGAATGGTAAGTTTCCGATCTTCTCATCTTTAATCTTCTCAGGGGGGAGATCAGATATGATAGGCTTCTTTGCACAACTTTGAACATTGGTGAAATCAAAATCTTTAAAGGCCTTCCCTTGTGGACCATATATACATTCTGCAGGATCTTTTTTGCTAGTATGTGCTCCTCTCATGCTGTTAATGAACTCATTCTTCTGCCACTCCCATGTCACGTTCCAACGATCAAGACGACTTAAAGGGTGGTTGTTATTGATAGTGACTTGAGCAAGGTATTTGGAGGAGAAAGCTTGAAGAACATCATATGTGAAAGTGAGATCACCATATGCGCGAGGCATGAATTTGCCTCTAGGATCTTTCACTTTAGCTTTTGGGTCCCTTGTACAACATACGTGCATATGTTGTTCTCCTGCAACCAAGGAAGAGATACATTACAAACAAAGCCAGGGGGTGACATTCCGTTGCTGTCATTTTATATGTATATTCTTATAATCGTCTATGCTTCCAATATGCATGGTTACCAAAGATGAATCATACAAAATAAAAAATGTACTATTATATGTTTAACCCTCTACTAACCTTTTTTTGTTGTTGCAGGGCATCTAAATCCATCATTTTGAAGTTTAATAGTCCTAGGCATAGGCTTAGACAATGCTTTGCCTCCAAAGACAGTACCCTTAAAATTAATCATCACCTGCATTTGCTCATAATCTCCGGCAGTATCCACGCCAGTCTTCAAATCCATCTTAGGATTTCCAATTATGGTTGTCCCATTTTTACCAATCTTATACGGTGGCCCATCCACATCAACGATGGAAGCACCATCGAGCGATACAATACTCTCCCCATGTTGAAACCCAATGAACATCTTCCATGCCTTGAGCTCATACAAGCCCATGTTAACAATCGAGGCTGTGGACATAAACGACCATGGTTGAGCCGAGGCATTCTTCAAATGTGGGTAGAGTTTCTCCTTGCTGGAGAAATCATATGTAAGGAATATGCCATTGCACATTTCTTGTTCTTTCGAGACTTTTTTGGGTTCCTCTTCTGCAGCTGCATCAGTAGAATAATCTTGTGCTCTTGCAAATAAATTATTTTTGTTTACAGAGAAACAACAGAGGATGAATAACACAAGGTAAACACATAAAATGGAGTTGAAACTCCTTGACATCTTCATACTTGAGTTATTTATCATCATCTTCTTTTCATATGTTTTTTTGAAATAGGATATCACCTGCTGAAACCGCGTAGAAGCGCGGCGCAGGTGGTGATAGAGAAGAGATGGAAAATGAAGGTAAGATACAAAGCGATACAGATTGATACAGGTCGAAAACCTGCACAAAAGAATCAACTTGTTTCATTTATGGATTCTAACTTTAAAGACCAATTATGTCCAAGACATTCTCGTTGCCTTCAGTTTTTGCCTATTTAAGCGGAATAATTAAGGACGCCATATATATATATATATATATATATATATATATATATATTATTTTCGTTGGATGATTAAAATTAGTCGTCATATTTTTGGGTTATTTCATTTCATTACTGTTATTATCAGCTTAATTATAGCATGCATGGACTTATGGTATACATTCTCTTTATATTTTCCAAAGAATAGTCAAAACTGAGTATTTTTAGTTTTTGAATAATTGTAAAGGTTAAATAAAGTATAAAGTAATTACAATTAAAACGCTACAAATGTATTGAGAAACCAAATAAAGTTACAATTAATTTTTTTTTTTATGTAAAATAGCTTCCATTGATTTGGACATTGTACGAAAATTAATAAAACGCTACAAATGTAAAACTAAGCAAAAATAAGTGATGGCAAAATGGAAGATGAAGTAACAACAACCGTATATAGTATCATCGCGCAAACAGCATAAATTATTAAGCATTAACGAAGAGACCATGAAGTCTCGGAGAAGCATTACAAGTCAAATGGAACTCCCAAAACATAAAACAGAAATTATGGTTCGCAATTTCAGTCAGGTAGGCAAAACACAAAGACAACAGAAATAACACGGGTACTATGAGAAGCTTTTAGTCGAATGTCAGCAGATCCTGATGCTCAGAAACCATGAATCTTGATGCTTTCCTTCTTCACGATTCCATTCTAAACATAAAGAAAACAGGGTAAATATAGTCTCCAAGGGATAGTGTAACTTACTACATAATAGTACAACGAAGAAAGAAATAACATTATGTCTTCCACACTTTCATGACTATTCATTAGAAAACAGAAAAGTAAAATGATGGCCTAGGGTACATTTTTTGAACACCTCATATAGCGTATAAGAGGTACATTACCTCGATAAGGAAACTTGAAACATTCTTGCGCTGATCCCCCTGTAGCTGAATAACCTGAAAGAGGAATAAAAAGAAAAGCATCAACAGGCAATCACACAGGCCAAAAGTAAAATAGATACGCGACATGGAATGAGCGCGAACCTGTCCAAGCTCTGGGTCCTGAACTACAGTACCATTGCAGCAGAACTTTTGCTTAAGATCCTTGAGTATTCTATTATAGCTGAATTCTTTCTTCAACCCTTGGACAGTTGTCAAGCTTTTCCTACCATTGCGTTGTTGTATACGAATGTGGATATACTCTTTTGTCCCAGCACCAGAATTTTCAGCATTTGCCTCAGCAAAAGGATCTGTGTAAAACAGCGTGAAGCTGACCGATCAGTACCCAAATAGTAATGCAGAAGCATCAGATCAGGGTAGGTTTTAACCTGAATGAAAACCCAACTTGCCACTCTTTTTATGAGATAACTAAGTATATTCGTTCTATTTTCAATTTTTCCACTACTAGTTCTTATGTTCCTCACCATATATTAAATCATTCAGTGAGAAAAATTAAATGCACAAAATCAAAACAGGGTAGCCCAAGTGACTTCCTTACCAAAAGCAGACGGAACCTGGATGTCGAGTTCAGACATGAAACTAGGCTATTGACCAAAGGCACTAAGAACAACAAATCTCTTCAGCAGAATATAGATGGTAGCAGTGTAGTATCACCTGTACAAAATCTATAATGATAAGAAACACAAAACGATATACTCCAGGGCAGGGGTGCGTGGGGCTGTTAGTGTGACGGTTTCATACATTTTTTTTAAAACACAAATCGAAGATAAAACTCAACTTGAGAAGAGAGCAATTACAATCTGAGAAAACCACACTTCCTTTGCAACATGAAAGGCCATCACTATTTATCATATTCAAGATCTCTTTACTTAAAAGATAAAAAGAATCCAGTCTCATCAAATTAAGATAGGTGGTCGTGTCAACCACGAAAAAGAAAATCACAGCAGGGAGAATTTGGGAACAACGAAAAACATATGATTATATATCAAAGGAAACTTTATAATGAACAAAGAAAAATCCTATACTTATATATCAAACGAAACAAGAGTAAAGGTAACACATAAAGCCACAGTCACAGATACAACTTGCATAGACAATAGCTTGAATAATACTATCATTTTGAAGAATGTAATTGATGCATATCATTAGTGATAGATCTATACATAAATCATGATCACGTATACTATCAAAATGATCACTCCCTGCATAAGAAAAGATTGTCTATCTTTCATGGATTGACTTTCTAAAGAACTCAAAACATATTTGTATATGTTCTACTTGGTAAAAGATATATCAAGCGATACCATCTTTTACGTATTTTACCATTAATATGATAAGAGCTTTCACGTGTCAAAGCTACAAACTTGTTGATTTTGAGAATTGGAAAAATAAACTTGTTGATTTGATTTTGATAATTTTGGTATCAAGATAGTGCCATATTTTCCTAAGTAACAACTGCAACTAAAGAAACAGTAATCAAAAGCTAATGGTAACAATTGTAATCAAAGAATTGATCATAAAGACACTATCTTTACCACAAACAAGAACTCAAAGAATTGATCATAAATAGTACACCCTCCGTTTTTTTAGTTGTCCTTCTAGCTCTTTTCCCGTCAATTAAAAAACAATAGCATTATATACATATACCCTAACTAATCAACAATCAACTAAATAGGGGCTTAACAGGAAGAAAAAAAATCATTAAATATAACATTGAAATTGTAAAATGTCAACTAAAAAAACTAAAAAAAAAGTCTAAAACCTCAACTAAAATATAAAAAAAAACTAAATAAATAATACTCCAGCAGCAACCCAACAAAGGGTAACAAGAGAATATCGTAAAGGCACGATCTTTACTACAAACTGCTAATGAAATACTCCGTAGTAATCAAAGGCTGAAAATTGAAAATCAAGTAGATCTAAACATAAACAACACGATCAGTTCTAAATAATAATAAATAAAAATATGAAGGTATATTAAAAATTAACGCAAAAGGGTGATAATCATGAGTACTTGATCTGAAAGAACACAAACAACTCAGAACTCCAAACTGAGGTTGTCTCGGTCTTCTCTGCGACTGCTACAAGGATAAGATTCTGAAATCTCGCAATAAATAAATATTTGGGTTATTTCCCTATTGCCCCCCTTAATAACGGCGATATTTTCGATTGTTCTCTAAAGTATTACGGACTAAGTTCATATACTTTTTGTTAATTTTTATTATGGCCCCTAAACTATCCGGCTGCTTAGTAACAAGGTCGCAGCTATTTGTCTTTTCAAATTGGAGATTCAACTATAGTATAGTTTTGGCTTATTTTTATTTTGCACCCTTAATTATTGCCGAAATTTCAAATTGCACCCTAATACTATCCTAAGCCTCAAATTGCACCCTATACTACGGTTTGTCTCATTATGCACCCTAAACGCCAATTGTCGACTAAATTTTTTTTAAAAAGAAGGGCAAATTTGGATTATCACATATATTAAACTTTTGGGGCACTTTTTACAAATAACTAAACTTGTAAATAAAAAATGAACCCCCCTTCATCAAACACCCCCCCCCCCCCCCAACCCCAACCCCAACCCACCCTAACGGATGAAACAACACACAAACATACCTCTTCAATTCACCATCACCATTCATATCCCCATCTCCAACACCATTACTGTTCAACTTACCATTAAAAATCAAATCTTTGACCTCCTCTAGTTGTTCACATTCCCATTCACAACTCTATGGCTATTCAACTTTTCATTAAAAGTCGAATCTTTGATGAATCAACTGTAAGAAGAACAAATTTTCATATGTTAATTGAGAACCCATGATGTCAATATTTTGATTTGTATGAAATTTATGGCTATCTAAATTGTGCTTCTTTTATTATACACAATCATTTTTAGTAATGGCTATTGTTGTCTATCACTCAATGACATTAGTGTTTCTTAATGTAAATCTCTTCATGTTGATGATTTTCTTGAAAAATTAAATTTGTCGAGTAAACCATTAACTGCAAGTTACAACCTCTTACTTTGGATGTGCTTGTTTGATGAATTTATTAGCATTCTTGGAGCTACATGGCATAAACTACTTAAGCTCCAAAACTTCAAGCCTTCATTGCAGACAACTAGGACGCAAGCTACACAAGAAGAGAGGAATTACTTAGCTATACAATAACCTTCTTGTTGTGATATTGATAAAATAGACTAGTGTACCTCTTTCTTGACCGACTCTTCTTTCTCGGACAAGGTCAATTCAATGTGGCAAGGATGCGACATGTAAGCTGCAAAGCAAATGAAATGATGAGCTTAAACTGAAAGGGTTAGATGAAGGGTGCGTATTTTTTATTTAGTGGGGGTGAGGGTGCGGTGGGGTTTGATGAAGAAGATGAAGGGTGGTGAATGTGGGTGGGGAGGGTATGAGGGTAGGGTGTGAGGAAGAAGAAGGAGATGGGGCTAATTTTAATTTAATAATTTTGATATTATCAAAAAATGCCCCAAAAAATTATTAAACGTGTTATTCCAAGTTTGCCCTTGTTTCTATATTAGTTTAGAATCTAAATGTGCATTTAATTATGCAAAATGAAAAAAGTGAAGTATAAGGTGCAATTTGAGGCTTAGGAAAGTATTAGGGTGCAATTTGAAATTTCGGAGATAGTTGAGGGTGCAAAATGAAAATAAGCCTATAGTTTTTGATAAGGTACTGTACTATCCATTTTTTTTAGATAGCTCCAAATTTTAGTTTTGAAAATGACAAATTCGAAAATACACCTAAATATAAACTTTGGATCATATTTTATAAAAACAAAAAATATGGATTACTATTATTATTATTATTACTATTATTATTTAGTAAACAACTAAAAACTAGATTTCTGACTCTTCCCCCTACCCCACCACCCCGACTTGCACCCTTACCCAGATCTGCACCTGTCTCATCACCACCACCTCAACTTGGATACCTCATTTCATCCCAAAAAATTGTCCATTCGTCCCAACAAAATTGTCCAGTTCGATTGATGGGTGGACGACAAAGATCATCTCAAAAAGATTGTCTAATACGATTGTGGGTGGGGTGGCCAACTACTTCATTTTATCCAAAAAGAGTGTTTAGTTTGATTGTAGGGCAGGGTGCGTGGAGAAGAAAGAGTAATGTTTTATATTTTATTTTATTAGTTAACCCTCATCTTTAATTATTGAAAGTTTTCCTCCAAAATCAAATTTATGTCTATTTCTTTATATATCTGTATTTTCATCTCAATTTTTTGGAATAAAAAAGACAGGGAGCAAATTGAGAAGAGGGACCAATTTAGTCCCAATATTTGAAAAGAGGGTTAGTTACGGATTCTTTTAATAGTTTAAGGGGCAGTAAGCCTATACTTTTTCATATTGGTTCACAATTTTATTATTCGACTAGGTAAAATTGAAACCCGGCCAAGTAACTCCTTACCCACTCAAATCCCACTTATTTGCAGCCAATAATTTAAATAATAATAATAATAATATTAGTTAGGGTATATGTATATATGACAAATCCCTTTTACTAATTTATAATATGCATATATGACAAATCCTCTTTTACAAGTGCAAAGCCAATAATTTAAACTTGAGAACAACTAATAATTGTCTAAATTGGTTATTAGTTTTTATGTGATTACAGACAACGAGAACATTAAATTACTCAAACATTAATATTTGATAATCCTCTCGCATCAATTAATCATAGTAAATTAAATTTATTAGTAATATTTGCAAAACCCGAAATATAAAAAATTAGGGTGCGATCGGACCGGTTTTACCTATTTTTTTCGAAAATAAAAATGATCGGATATTGATTTTTTTTTTTTAAATTCGAAATTCGTCCGAAAATTGATTTCGATTAAAACTGCCGGTTTCGGACCGGTTCGTTTACCGACCGGTTTACCAAAATTAAAATTGAAAAAATCAGAGTTGAACAAATTATAATGAATCCTCATATTCTGGATCTTGATTTTTTTTAATTGACATCAAATTAAAACTCAGAGCAGAATTTAGGGTAGAAGAATTGAACAAATAAAAAATAAAAAATTGAACAAATAACAAAAGAATGCAATTCTCAGATTGTTGAATCCTCAGTTGTGCAATCAAACATCAATCAAGCAATTAATCATCATATGCATCAATTTATAAAAAGAATTGAACAAATAATCAAACAAATGATTAGGAACAACTAGAATTTGGACAATTGAAGCACAAAAAAAATTAAATCGATGTTAGACTATTAAGAGAGCGAGATTAGACTTGAGGATGGGATGAGACGCGAGGATGCCGTATGAAGGAAGAATGGGATGAGATTGGAGTTGACAAGTTATGAGGGAATAATGGGATGAGATTAGAATTGGAGGGGAAATGAGGTGAAGTATGGGGCTAATCGAAATTGATTCGATCGGTTAAAAACTGAACTGAAATCGTCAGGCTTTGATTCGGTTCGGTTGTCCAATTAAAAAATTGTATCCCTTCATACCCCTATAAAAAATGGACAAATATGGTTTGGCTTAGCTTGTTAAAGCGTATTGGCAAGCAAGACGTAAAGATCGGTTAATAAAATAGTTAATGTGGAGTATTAATTTATTATCGGCTTTGTTAACGGCCAAGTGACTCCAACTAATAGATAAGAGCTTCCATTGCTTGCGTGCCTTTTTTCCCATTTTCAGACAACGTTACTCCTTTGCTTCTAGCCTTCTACTATATAACAATAAATAATCTCATCATCACAACCAAATCGTTTTTCTTTTTATAATTTTGCACTTCAAATTAACTTCTACTCCTCTTCATCTTCAAAACCATCAATCATTAGAAAACAAAACCACCCATCGTTCTTTATAATGAGAATCGAAGCCAGAACCTCTAAATCGCTGAATTCCCTTCTAACCGCTAAACCGTTCGATGTTCTATCAAAACCATCAATGTTGACGGTAATATTCCCCATTCTTATTCTGCAAATTGCAACGCTCCCTTTTCTTGTAAACTCAGAAACTATCAGCCGCCTTGATTTTCCTGATGGATTCGTTTTTGGTACTGCTTCTTCAGCCTACCAGGTTCGTATTAATCAAATAATACACATACTAACCGTAATAACTGAAATTATTTATACCAAATCGGGTTAAATCCCAACTTTGTCTTATTTACCAGACCAGATCGACAATTAATATGTTATTTTAATCTATGACTCTAACATGGCTTTCCTATATGATAATTGCAGTATGAAGGAGCGGTAAGTGAAGGAAGCAAAGGAGAGAGTATATGGGATAGCTTCACGAAACAGCCAGGTACGCCCAATAAAGCAAAAGATAATGGAGATATTTGCACTACTTTAATGCATGTTTTCATAATGCATATTTTTATTAATATTACTTCCCACGTGTACGTTCAATAGGCAGAATTTTGGATTTTAGTAATGCAAATGTTGCGGTGGATCAATATCATCGCTTTAAGGTAAATTCTTAGTTAAGTTTTTTTCTTTTTTTTTTGTAAATTTGCAAATAAGAATATGAATATATCTCGTGATAGGTAATAGACCGTTAAGCAACGAAGGAGCTAGCTAATAAAGAGTTCGTTCTCGAACAATAATTGAGTCATCGACTAAATTTTTAGTAAAGTTATTAGAGATATCAATTTTGTTTTTCGTATAGCTACATATTTATTGGACCAAACCGATAATTTTCTCGTCTTTATCGCATTTGAGTTGCTTAAAAGTCTCTAAAAATATTGAGGAAATTTCGCAAAAGTCAACAAGATTCTCGATAGGTAGTGTGTTATTGTTTCATTAGGAGTGGATGGCTAGAAATGAGGGAGACGTGATTAATTAAGGTATTTTGCAAGTATGCAATTAGTTATTGTTTCATTAGGATTACTTTCTAGTTTCTACTTAAATTATTCAGCATCCTACCGAAAGGACATATTAATACTCAAGAATTAAGGATTGCTTTTCTAGTGGACTACTGGATAAATAAGATAAAAACACGTCACCCTTCACCATAACATGATATATACTCCCTCCATTTCTTTTTAATTAACGTTTTACGTTTTTGCGTGTCCAACTTTGACCGTCACTTACTTTTTATTCTTTAGTTCAAAAAATATAAAATTTATATCGATCAATTTATGTTGAAGAGTACTTTCATAAAAGTAACTTTTTATAATTTTTTATATTGTAATTAATTAGTTATTGTTAATCAAAGTTAAATACGGAAAAATGAAAAAGTCTTGTATTGTGAAATGGAGGGAGTAGTAAACTTGGTGCAGTAAGTGTAACTCTGGTGCAGTTTGGTCCCTCATAGTGGCAACGTGACAAATTAGTCACTGTAATTACCATGCGGGTAAATTATTTATAATTATTTTCTATAATTATTTTACCAGAAAAAACCGAAACCTTTAACTAAAACAATTACCCAAAGAACCTCTTTTACTAGGAAAAAGATAAAAAAAACGAAAAAAAAAATAGAAAAAAATGTTTGGAGAATAGTCTACAAGAATAGGAACCTCAGTACAATAGCCCACTATCAAATTACACAAAAACCCTAAAGACAAAACAAATTACATTTGAGCTCCAAAAAACCCATTAAAATTGCTTTGACCATTAGTCAAATATGGCACAAACAGTTTGGGGACCAAACTTTAACCCGCATGGTAATTATATGGACTAATTTTTCATGTTGCCACTATCAAGGACCAAACTGCACCAGGGTCACACTTACTGGGACGATACCGGCAATTAGCTCGAAGTTGTCATACACATTTTGTAAAAATACATTGAAATATAGTATTTTGAACCTACTTCATCATTAACATGACTAGTTTGTTTGAAATTAATCTTTTTTTATTATGATCTGCAACCAGAAAAATTTGATCTTAATTCCGCCTTAGTCTTGTTTTGATGGATTGATCCCAACATCCAAAATTAATGATTTTAATCCAGGGAGACATAGAATTGATGAAGGATATGGGAATGGATGCTTATAGATTTTCAATATCATGGTCTAGGATTTTCCCAAGTAAGATGCATTCTTCATTCATGTAACTTCAATTCCCTCTTAGAAAATACTAAACTTCACCATTGTCAAGTGAAGAATATGTTGTTTGCAGATGGCACTGGCAGACCAAATCCAGAAGGGATTCAATACTACAACAACCTGATAGATGCTTTACTTGAAAAAGGTTCAAAAAATGTCACTCATGTAATCCATTCGTAAGTCCGATTTTCTACGTCTTTTTGAAGAGGTTTGCTTGTGTTCTCCCACCAGGAATTCAGCCTTTTGCAACTCTCTATCATTGGGATCTTCCACAGAGTATTGAAGACAACTATGGAGGATTTCTGAGCAATCGAATAGTGTAAGTTCGGCTATGTCTTTATCTGTCCCCACCCAAAACTGGAGACCAACGGCTGAATAGCAATTTTTTTCATTGCCATGCATAAAAAGTGCCGTGTTTCCTTTTATTAACTTCCTACCTCCGATATTGCTAAGAATGATATGTAACGAATGAAACTCATCTTATCGACAGAAAAGACTTCGAGAACTATGCATTTACCTGTTTTAAAGAGTTTGGAGATCGCGTTAAGAACTGGATCACTTTCAATGAGCCTCATAATTTTGCAATCCAGGGGTACGACCTAGGGATTCAAGCCCCGGGGAGGTGCTCCTTTCTGTGGCATTTGTTCTGTAAGGAAGGGAAATCAGATGCTGAGCCATACCTTGTTGCTCATAATATTCTCCTGTCTCATGCCGCGGCTTACCATGTCTACAAGAATCACTTCAAGGTTCATATCTAGCTCCTTTCTTGGCTTCATGTTTTCGTAATTCAGTTTCAATTAGAAGAGAACATAAGTGATTAATGCTGTTGCGTGATTGCGTTTTCAAGAAATATCAAGGAGGCTCCGTTGGAATATCACTGGATTCGAAGTGGTACGAACCATTATCAGATGATGATGAAGACAGAGATGCTGCAAATAGAGCAATGGATTTTGAACTTGGATGGTAACTCCACATTGTTTTTCTCTTTTTCTGGAACACAAATATAATTTGACCACCTATTCTATAAAGACAGATAACTCATGATCAATCAGGTTTCTAGATCCATTACTTCTTGGCGATTATCCTCTCTCAATGAAGAACCTGGTTGCCGAGAGACTCCCCACAATCACGCCTGATTTATCACGATACTTAACCGGATCTTTGGACTTCGTTGGTATAAATCATTATACCACACTATATGCTCGAAATGATAAAACACAGATCAGGAAGCTAGTTTTGCACGATGCCTACTCTGACCGCACTGTTATCACTACTTGTAAGTTTGTTTAAAACTAATTTTCACATTTAATTTCGTTACTTCTTTATAAACAACTCTTCTTTAACAACAAACATATTCGTGTAAATTTAGCTTCCAAGAATGGAGTTTCTATTGGAGACAAAGTAAGTTTCTACACCTCCAAATAAATGTATATATAGATTAAAACTTGGAGATTATTCTCAGTTCAACATCTTGTCACTTTTTTCCAGTCGGCATCTTCTTGGTTATATATAGTCCCTTGGGGCATCCGAAGTCTTGCCACACACATAAAAGACAAATATGGGAATCCACCTGTGATTATTACTGAAAATGGTAATTACCTAAAGCACTCTTAATAAACTGCAGTATGAGGGCTTGGATCGTATGTTATACTTCACATGACAGTATATGTATACATAACAGACATCAAGTGTAACATAGAGTGTCACATAACACACGATCCATTATCCAATATCAGCTGACTCATACAATGTCCATGCTTTCCTTGAAGGTATGGACGATAAGTCTCGTTTATCTTTGGATCAAGCTCTGGATGATGACAAGAGGATAAGTTATCACAGGGATTATCTGTCAAACCTCTCCGCCGCTATCAGGTAAGGATATCGCCACATTTAACGCTCTGATAGCTTGTTATTTGGCTACGAATAATTTGTTAGAAATATCATTTCGATTGGGATGTTATGATTATGCAGGGAAGACAAGTGTGATATCAGAGGTTACTTTGCATGGTCTTTGTTGGACAATTGGGAATGGAACATGGGTTACACTGTTAGATTTGGTCTGTACTATGTGGACTTCAAAAACAATTTAACTAGGATACCTAAATCATCTGTTAAATGGTTCACTACAATGTTGATGCCCACAGGAAAACTTAATGATTCTCTTTGAAATTAATTTTTCACATTTACCATAAGAAGGAATAGGTTTGCAAAGGTGAACCACTTCTTGTAGAGTTGTAGACATCACATTCAAAAGGAGTAACCTATTTCGAGCTCAATAGTATACGGGTCACATACGTTAGTAGGATGCATTCGGTGTTATTTTTACATTAAAAATACCAAACGTGCGTTGATGTCGTGGAAATCATTATAGTGAAAATATGTATGCCCATTGAAAATGAAAACGTAAGTAATTACTAGAAGACTAGCTTATCTAATTACAATCCTGTACACAATATTTTCCTTAAAGAGTGGATTATTTCTACTATATAATCATTCTTTTCCTAACTTACCGCCTATAATCAATCGATAGATAATATTGAAATTGTCTACTACTTATGAGGCCAAAATCGACATTTCCTTCTATCTTTGAGACTCAAATCCCTTCCCCTTCTCGACCTTTAAATGGCCTGTCGACATATGGATCAAATTAGAACAAAAAAGTACACTACTCTTGTAGGAAATTGACATAAAATTTCATTAAGCCATATTTCATAACAAAACTTTACATGATTTAAATTTATTTAATTATATAATATATACTGTCCCTTAAGCTAAGAACCATTTTTTTAAGATAAAAATCTTTTTTTAAGGTTCTATTTTACCAAATTTACGAAAAAAGAAGTGGAGGAAATTTATGTTAGTGAGATGAATTCAAATTTTTCATAGCTTTAACTTGTACAAATTAAATGGTCCTTAAAAAAAATACCAAAGGAGTGCATTATAAGTCACGTTGGAGCACATTTAGGACTCGCTTATTCAAACTTAAGAACTTACGGTTACAATCTCACCTTAAACAAAATTCTAAAAAATGGTGAAATAGGGGGTCAAGAATTGGTACCAAATTGTGAATTACAAGTTGGAGGATCTTCAAAAAGAGACATAGAAAGTTGTTTGCGAGCCATGCCAATGTCGAGAAGAATGAGACCAGATTTAGGATCATCAACAATAATGCCCTTAACAGGTAACCAAAGAAAAAGTTCTTCTTGAGAAAAGCCTTCAACTCCAACAAGTCCACCAAATGTCAAATTTGCCCTCACTATTCTTTCATAAAAAACCATTGTATCAAATTTAGTCAAACATGGCCTTTCAAGAATCACTTCAAGAACACCTTCATTTGATATTGAGTAGGATTTTACATCCTTTGGTAATAAACCTCCTGGTAGCCCATTGCTTTTGAGAAGCTCATATATGGAAAGTCTTTGAGGAAAAGCAAAAGGGATAACTATTATGGAAATTAGAAATATTGGAAGAAGATGATTTTTAGGGAAAGCCATAGATGGAGATGGAGAAGTTTAAGGAGATGTTTATTGTATAAAAGCAAGGTGTTTTTGGGATAGTAAGAGTTTTTTCTTACAAGATAACATTAATAGTGTTATCTTGTAGATAACTCTATTTCTAGCCATTAGATAACTGTATTTTGATTAATGTTTGATCTAATGGATGAGATTGCTCGAGGGCAATAATGGAAATGAAAATAAGAAACTATAATTAATAAAATGAATCACACGCGCGAGTGTCATGCACTTGCCCATTAATGCTCCTGTTAATTCGAATTTCATGCGTAACTCTTCCATATTTTATGGGTTTGCTCCATAAATTTTTCCTTTTTATTTGATTGTCGGTTGATACCAATCACAATATAACTGAATTCCTTTTTTCATGCATCTTATCTCAAATTTATTTCCCTTTTTATAGCAACCACAATGCCATAATTATATTTAATTTATGGTATTTCATTAACACGAATTACTTTTTGCGATCATATAACATCATTATAATTTTTATTTTTACAACTTGATAATGCCATGAACTGATAATCTGATTACGTTTTTAATGTATAATTTCATGAACTCTTAACACAATTGCATTTCATTATTAGTGTGTAACTATTTACGTGTTTCACTCCTTATTAGTTGGTATTACAATTTATTATCGTTATTAGGTTCCGCAAATTAATCAATCTAAATAATATACAATGTTTTTTTTCCTTATTTTGCTATATAATTTATTATTTCGTTTTGTGCCAATAAAATTATCTCATGGGAATGCATATACTTTAATTCGATTTGATATTTTCGTATTACGCCTTAATTTAATTGAAATAGAAAATGATGGCATTATAGAGTAGTAGTAATAAATCACTCAATAATGACAGATGGCATGCAATTATTTTTGCCTTAATTTTCTCCGTTGGAACTCTATATAATTTGACTAACTAATTTAAAATTTCATGCAACTAATTTCCATATTTTTCTCCCCTTTAATTGCTTTCCTATTTTTTTGTTATATTATTTTTCGTTTGTTTTCGTTATTTGCATATTATCTCCCTTTTTCCGTGGGATTTTGATGGACCTAATCCACGATTTGGTAAATATTATTTTGATTTAATTTTTGTTTGGTTTAATTTAAGATTCCATGAAATTATGGTAAGTATTGTTTTTGTTTTATTTTTTCGACGAACTTGTTGTTTCTGAACTTATGAAATTCCATGATTATATGGGATTTTGGCCTCGTTTTTTCGGTATTGGATTAATACCAAATTGTATATCGATTAAAGTTGTATATTGAATTCATTAAGATTGCTTTGTGATTGCATTATGAATTTATTAAGTCAATTTTCCGATTGCATTCTAGATTCATTAGGTCAATTTTCTGATTGCATTCTGAATTCATTAACTTTATTTTCTGATTGCATTCTGAATTCATTAACTTTACTTTGTGATTGCATTCTGAATTCAATACGGTTGATTTGTGATTGCATTCTGAATTTATTAACTTTACTTTGTAATTGCATTATGAATTCATTTAGGATTCTTTGTGATTGCATTCTGAATTCATTAAGTCAATTTGCTGATTGCATTCTGAATTCAATAAGGTTGCTTTGTGATTGCATTCTGAATTCATTAACTTTACTTTGTAATTGCATTCTGAATTCAATAAGGTTGCTTTGTGATTGTATTTTGAATTCATTAACTTTACTTTGTAATTGCATTATGAATTCATTAAGATTTCTTTGTGATTGCATTCTGAATTCATTAAGTCAATTTTCTGATTGCATTCTGATTTCAGTAAGGTTGCTTTGTGATTGCATTCTGAGTTCATTAAGTCAATTTATGTTGTAGTCAAATGAGCTTGTTATTAACTGCTTCCTTATTGAATATCATGTCACTGATTGTTTTCTTCCTTTTGTTCAATAGATAAAGAAGGCGCGAGATATTAGCGGAACAACGATCTTCAACAACATAAGGCGATTCCTACGTCGTTATTTGTTTCTATTTGATATTTCATTATTGACACAATGACTTGCAGCTTCGAATGCACTATATTTGTTATTGTGTTACATTCATTTAATAAACCCATGTGTTGCAATTGCATTATTTCAATTCCATTACAGTGTTATGATAGTAACATCATGCTTCCTCTTTATTGCAACATCATGCTTCCTCTTTGTTCTTTGCTCTTTCAGTGTTATCCCTAAATCAAAAGACGGTGTCGGGCCTATTCCGTCACTTTCCGAATCTGTTACATAACAAAAAAATTGAGTACCACAATCATTCCACAAATAGTAAACAGTGATATATGCAATTCAATCACAAATCAATGCTTATGAATTCAAGGTGCATTTAAGTTCAATTTAAGTAGTCACAATGCTATATTGCAAACCAGATTTACTGATTCCTGACTGCAATAACAACACAATGTCATTGCATTCCCAGTCATATTGAATTCAAGTGGCATGTTCACAATGCAATCACACATACATGTAAATGAATTCAAAATACAATTGATTGGAAGTTCCCATCTCACAATCCAAACACAAATCAGATTTAAAGGAATCGGAATACAATTACAAATCAATGTCAATGGATTCTCAATACAATTGAATACAACTAACACATTTACAGATTGTCCTAGATCACAAATACATGTTCAGATTGCATTCATTCATAAGCACTTTAATGAATCCAGAATGCATTTTCCACAGAATGTCATACCTAACAAATACATTTACACATCTGACTAATTGCATTACACATTTAATACAAAATGCCATTGACCTCAGAAACATTACTATCAATTAACACATAAGAATTTTCCTTTACATTGAATTGTTATTGGAATCTGAAAATTGCATAACAAATGTATCAATTTAACAAATTCAAACACGAATTTGACTTTACATTACTATCAATCCGAAAACATTATTATCAATTTAACACAGAATGCAAAGATCTCAAATTGCATAACAAATGTATTTTAAAATCCGAAAATTTCAACAAATTCAAATACGAATTGGACTTTTCATTGAATCTACTCTATTCAAAATTCACGACAATACATTGTTCAAAGTATTGAAACCAACTATGATGTGAATTGTTACATAACGCTTACGGTGGAATACGAAAGTTCAAATTTTTATTAACTATTTGCCTAAAACAAACCACAATTAAGTTAATTGCATACCACATGTCCAGAATTAGAAGAGATTAGTGTATTATTTGTCCGAAAAATCGCAGCAACCAAAACTATAAAATTACTCATATCAAATTCCATGGATACAATTACAATTCAATAAACAAAAATTACGACTATACCTGGGCTAGAATGTCTTGATGATGATGCCACTGAATTCAATTTAATTCTTTTGACTTTGCGCTCTTTTCGCATCTTCTTGTTGGGGTTTGTAGTGAATTTTGGGTGTTTACTGAAAAATTCAATCGTTTGGCTGCTATAGAATTCAATCGTTTGGCTTCTTGGTAGAGTTTGTAGTGAAATTTTGGTCGGTAACTATATCTCAAGATTGATTCGATATTCCGTGATTTTTGCAAGGGGGGGCGATGAAAGGGGGAGGTTGAATTTTGGTGAGGCGTGTGTGGAATTAGGAGAGGGGGCACATGGTTTTTTCAGATTTTTTGATTGTCTAAAATAGGTGCATAATGACTCTTATGCCCTTTGTTATCTCTATGATAACACTATAGTGTTATCTCCTAAGTCAAACTCAGTTTTTAAAGGTGTTTGAATTGAAGAAATGAATGGGCCATGCATGTTGACATATCGACAGGATTAGCTAGGACAGATCTAGCTACTAGCTAGATTTAAGGCTTTGATATTGATTATTTTACCTAATTAAAGCATACCAACTTATCATTTTGATTAAAACCCCTTATACACCCATCCAAATAGTGTTTTTAAATTTTTATAGTCCCTATATTTTTTTATATTGGTACACATTTGCACATATATTACGAAAAAGTAAAATTAATCAAAAAGTATATTGAGAACGTAAAATGTTACTAATTAATTGTTACTATAATTTTGGTTAGTTGATAATTTCAATGAAAAAGTTACATTGAAATTGTAAGAAGTCAACTAAAAAATCAAAAGTCTAACACGTTATAACTTATATAAAAAAACCCAGAGGGAGTAGTAGATTGACTATCTTGCCCTCTATTTGTAAATATAGTATTTGAAAAAGTTCGATCCAATTTAACTCCTAAATGAACACTATTTGGTGTGTATAGTGTTTACCATATTATACTAACATAACTGCCGTCGATTGTTCAGTAGTCTGGTTGCATCTGACCCAAACTTCCAACAAAGAGATTTTGGGTTCAATTTGTCTCATATTTTACTTTAATGGTCTGTTAGTTATAAATTTATGCATTAGCTATTTGTAGAGCTGTACACTAGCCGGGAACCTAGCTCGCAACTCGGCTCATTTAGTTACAAGCCGAGCTTCGAGCCTCGGCTCCTCTGGGCGAGCCGAGCGAGATGCTCGGTTTAGCTCGGCTCATACACAACACTAGCTATTTGTAATACAATTGTATTCATTCTCCTTATATATTTTTTATACGAACTAACTCATTAGTAGGGGTGGGTATATATGAATGTGTATCATTTAAATATTCGAGTTCATATTCGAATATTTAATATTCGAATTTGATTGTTGTCTAGTACAAATCATATTCAAATATGATTTTACTATTCTGATGATGAACAAATACGAATATCTTATAATTGGATTCGAAAACTTTCGAACATGCTCATTTCAAATTCATATCGAATAATATCTAAGTTCGATAATAGTCGATTCACTTTTATTCCTATCTACCCCTCCTCACTAACAAGGCATTGCCCATTTCTAAGGCCACTTGGAAGCATGGTTTAAAGTTTTTTTTTCGAACATAGTTTTGAAATTATAAAATTAAAAAATATTCCAAAACATTATAGAAGCATTTAAGAAACGTTATAAGAAATCAAAAAATCAAGAAAAATTAAATATTATAAATATATATATATATATAAATATGAACTAAACCAAAAATAAAATAAAATATTTTGAAATCAATGCTATATAAAAGCTTGAACTAAGATTTTAGCAAAAAATTAAAATTTTATGTAAAATATTTACATCAATTAATACTATTTGTAAAAATATCTAAAACTTATATCTAACAAATAAATAGATAATTGCAACTATCTAAGACGTTGAAAGTATGACCTATATGTTTTATATATATGTATATTGCAAAAAGTTATTAAGTAATTATATTAAAGCAATATATAAAGCAATATTTTCTCTTTATTTATATATATATATATTTTCGAGAATTAATTTTCTTTAGTTCTTACGATCTAAGAAAAGTTGAAAACTTAAACTTATTTATACGAAAAAAATTGATTTCGGAATTATATTAACATTTCGTTTCCACAATTTTGAAAATGAAAACTTTTCGAATGTTTCGTAAGAATTGTTTAGAAATTTTAATCTTGGAGGTCTTTCTAATCAAGTTACAACCACTATAAGTACGAATGGAAAAATGTATCTTATGTAATAACAGATAAAAGATTTTCTTAAATGTTATGTAACTTATAGTTAGTGTCACAAAAATCAGTTCCATAATCTCTTCTCGAACATAAAAACTTATAAATAGTACATATATTTTCATTCCTCATTGCCTTTAAAACTTTCATAATCCCTTCCCGAACCAAACATAAACCTTTCGATTCATTTGGCTCTCACGCTTAATTAGTTAGAGTTAACTCTCATATATTGTTTTCATAATGTAATGATGAGCCTATATATCCTCTCTTCTTTATCTAAACGCAAGAACAATATTAATAGTAATGTTCAAATTATATTCATATATGAAACAAAGAAGAAATGAAAAGAATGATTAAATTTAAATATTTTGAAAAGATTTCAAAATTTAATATATTAGATAATATGGAGTGTAGGGCAAAAATTAGGAACAAATAAATGAATGGAGCAATTAATGAAAATGTAACCCTTATAATGAGTATCAACTGAATGTGTGATGATATCGATGTAAATATGGGAATTTTTAATTGATTTTTTAATGATAAAAATATAACATGAACTTCTTTAATCGATCTTATTTTATCATAGCTGTCAGATGAAATAATCATTAATTTAGACGATCCAACGGTTTGAGATGAGCTTAAGCACCATGCTTAAGGTACTTAAACTGTTAAGCATGTAAGTCAAAATTCTATTTGAATTGATCATGTCTAAAGCATGACTCTGGTGCACGATTCTCCCCAACCTAGAATACAATTCTCGTCTTCATTCAAAATAACATGAGACAATAAAAAAATATGCTATAACAATTAATCATACCTAAGTATATGATTCTTCCCACAAACAATAATTATATTTCGATTAAAAGTTTAAGACAACTTTTGAATGAAAATTCCTACATTGATTGTCTTGTAGTTCAAAATTTTGAATTTTCTTTTTCAAATTTCTGAATTGGATTTAAATTTTTCTAAATTTATGTGTTCGTGTTAAATGAAATGTCGCTATCAAAAATAATTTCCCACAAAATTTATTATGAAAAAGAACTTGTTACCCGCCCGTTCAATAGTTAATCCGAACCAAAACTTGTAAGCTTTTAGGCAGTGTTTAGTTAAGTCAAAGGGGCAGATAAAATAGCACAGGCTTTAGTAAGTGAGCTCTATGTTTTTATTCGACTGTCCCTTATGATTGGACACACACCATTTGGACCAGAAAGGGATTTCATTTGCTTGAATACTTTCTTTGAGGTCCCTACCAAATTGGTTTAATATAATGAAAGATTGAGACAAATTAGACAATTAAAAATTGTACAAGATCAAATCTTAAGTATCTAATTATAATAATTATATTCAATCTATGATTAGGACTTAACTTACACATGAAACTTGTGAACTTGTACCAACTTGTATTTTCATTAAGGTAAACTATTTGGTCGATATATGAATAAATATACTCATCACATCAATTATTGGCCCCCTCTATATCAATAGTAGTAAATGTTTATCCGACATAATCATTCGACCTAGCCATATGGCTGGGCCTTTTTTCATCAACAAAAAAAAAATAATGATGATGCGCATGCATGCATATTGATAAAAAGTGGAGTATTACACACTTGTTAATACTATTATTATTACTTGTAAAATTATCCGTATCTCTCAAGTCTCTAAAGACAACTTGATGACCAAATCATTAGATTTTTGTGATGTGATAACAAAAATGTGTTATCATGGTGATAACTCTATTGGTGATTATTCAGTTAGGGTATTTTAGATAATTTTTCATCTTATGATTGAGATTGAATGAGGGTATTTTTGAAAGCAAAAATATGATATTTTTGGCCGAAAATGTAACATCACTCTAGTATTTGGGCACGTAAAATATACCCCATTAATTGCACAGTTAATTGTGACACACACCATTAATGACCATGAATTTTCAAATTGCATGCAATTAATGTTCGTTATTTAGTGCGATTTCTCCATATTTTTCTCCTCTTGTAATTGATATTTGATTCTTACCTAAAGTCCTTTACAATTTTGTATCAATTATTCCATATAGCACTATACCGATTTTCTTCCAAGTTATATTTTTATGGTCAAACATGGTTTAACATTGTTTTTGCGGCAAAATTATAATTTTACAAACTTTTCACTCATTTTGGAAGCTCTGTAACTCGTGCAAATTAGTAAAATCGCCAATTGTGCTTTCACTTGTTATACCACTCATTTCTAACAGCATGATAGTCGGACACATAATATAAACTTAACAGTAAAGAAAATACAGAACAGTAAAAACACCAAGATTGGTAACCTAGTTCAGTGCTCAGCACCTACGTCTTTGGAGCATCCCGCCCAATGGAATCCACTATCAGGAAAAGATGTTACAAGGAGGGTATTACACATATGCCCCACGTAGTCAACGCCCTAACTAGACTCTTCTATAATATCCCTATTTGTATGTCCCAATACTACAACTACAACATCATCCCGATGCCTGACTCAATCTATGTGTTTGTGGAAGGTAGAGAATAAACCTCATTGTTGCTATCTGTGTGATATAACAATTGTACATTCAGTTAGGAGCAAGACACAAAGCTCCTAACACATTCGACAACCTAGCTTACAAAATACAATTTGCTATATGCTTGCAAGCTCCCAATATTGTAGACACTATTCTATATCGATGAGCTCTCCTTTATATAGCTAGGTCTTTTACTTCTTGTGTATGTATGAAGAATAATGTAGTGCCTTCATATATTGAATATGCACACTCCACTTTATGTAATATGGATGATCGGCTTAATCTTCTTTCCTTCCTTAATCAATTGATTGTTCAATAAGTAACCTAAGTTACCTAATTTGATGATTGCTTACTCTTTAAGACTAAATCTCGTCCATAATCGATCGAAAGTTTCCTAATCCACTTCAGGTAATAACGTTGCTTGTCTTCGAATAATAATGATCCTCGATTTCTCTTGTGGATTGGAATGGTCGCCTGCTTTAACACTTGTGCACATTTACTTAGTGGTTCCTTCAACTTCACTGTTATAGCCAGGTGGTATAACAACTAGTCTCTTAAAAAACTTGACCAATTCGACTGCTCTAACACATGTTACTATAATCAATTTTTATTTCACATTAATTCCTTCAGTTTAATTCCGATTCCGATTATTCAAAATGCATTGTAAAACTCGTTTCAATTCGTTCAATAATATGGGATAAATTTGGAAAATTCTAATGTTGAAAAATATCAATTCATATATAAATATTTCAACCAACGTTTTGTCAAAAATTGTTACTCTCATTTAAAAGCTTCGATCAAGATTTTATTTTTGACAAAACATATATAAAATACTCAAAGACTTAACATCTTTTTGTCAAAAATGATTTGAAAAATATCTCTCATATAAGAACTTCAACTAAAATTATTCAAGATACTTTAAGCTATTATTGAAAGCACACATAATTATACTGTAAATTCATGTTTAAATCTTCCGTAAAATAATTTGTACGGCTGATTCCTAAGATACATTCCACAATTTATCTCATTATTGATGACAGAAAAATAAAAAATATCTATATTTCGGATGATTTTAATATTGATGGATTATGTTTTTTGAAGTGGACAAGTGGTATATGTCGGGGCGAAATAGATGATATTTACATGATTATTTAAAGCGGCATTTAAGATGCACTACAACTATACACCCACACATAATTGAATTATAGTTAGATCATAAAAGTTATTGCATACTACTAAATAATATATAGATATAAGCACAAGATATATTAATATATTGAGTCAATCGAATAATCTAGTGGAGAAGACTCTTGTTAATAACCAAAAGGTCATGAGTTCGAATCTCACTTCACCGCTAATTTACAAAAAAACGATTCATTAATATATTCTTCTTTCGATAAAAAAAATTTAATTTGTCACAATAGTGAATAATATTGTTAATTATAATATAAAAGTTAACATAACTAGAAAAAACATAAATGAGTGAGCCTTACACTTCTACTTTGGTGCATATCATCACAAATTTGGGCTTAAAGGAGCATAAACGGGCCACCGCCTATATTACCGCTCTTGGTTAATTAACGGGCCTGAGAGACCTCGGACCTCACAAGAAACCCCTTTTGGTCCAATATTAAACGGACAAAGGGGCTCATGGCCCCTCAGAAACCTGGTTCGGATTCGAAAAGGACCAATAGGCTTGACTCTGAGGCCTGAGCCCTAATGCTATTTACTAGGCCTAGTTCGTTAGATATGCTTAGGCGGTTAGACCCTGGGGAATAACATGGTTTTCAAGGCCCAAGCTTTTGACGTGGTTCTTTTTTCTTGACTGAATTGGAGCCAAAGAGACATTATCATGTCGGAAATTTCTTATATTCCGGATAATCATTTTTCGGTTCCGAACTATTAAACTGAAAGGTCATATCAATATTTAATGGTTTACATTAGAAGTGAAGTTAACTGACATTTAACCTTAGTTAAATTTTATTGTTCTTTCCTCTTTATATCTCACCTCCGAAAAATTGATAATCTGCTCATCAGTCATCACTCATCACCCATTCAATTCTACCTCTCCATTCTCTTGCCAATAGGCCTCCAAATCTATATATTGCATAAAGTTGTGAATTTGATTGCCCAACCAACACTATGCAGTCTATATATTGCATAAGTTCGAGGTTTACCTAGTGCACACTCGACAAGTAACGATTACGAAGCTCCCGTTAAAAAATTCACAAATATATAACGGAAGTGAATGAATAGTCCACCACATCTATTAATTATAAACACCGACACTTGTTGATAATAAGCAAGCACCTAGCTTTTTCTTTAAAGAAAAAATGAGAATATTTGAAAGACATTTGGAAGTTCAATGATGACAAATTGAGAAAGACAATAAAAGGGTAGGTCCAAAGAATGCCTTGTAAATTTAGCCTCCACGAACAATGATGAGGATGCAAACCATAAAAAATTCAATTGTTCTTTCATAGTTCACATTTGACTAGGGTGTATGGTGAAGAACGTCCACGATCCTATTAGGGAAACTATAAAACGACAATTTTCATGATTCAATAATGAGGTCATGCTTTTGTTAGAAGCCCTAGGATAACGTAAATCAATTTATGTACACCTTTTTCATTTATAAAATTGTTCAATCTGTGTACTAAATCAATATAGTGGACGTCTAAAAGCATAAAACAAAATTTTAACGAATATAAATCCTCTAATTACCAATTAACATGTTAAACCTAATGGCATAACGACTAAGAGTACGTGTACAAAGATAGTAAGGAAAAAGGATTTTAATCACGGTTCTCGTGTACGTATTTGCAAATATTTTTGTGTATGTACTGCCCAATGTATAAAAATATACTATCAATATTTTATATTTGGACAAAAATATAATATTAGATTATGCTATCAGTATCAGATATGTGTATTCTCTTAATTTTGAATGTGAATATCAAAATCTGATAATAGTTTTAGTTATTTAACATGAATTTTGGTATGATTACAAAAAATATCGAAAATTTCAAAAATATGTCTACATGTTTGTACAAAGACAAAAATATGATATCAGATTGGTGGAAAGTACAATAATAATATGCCATTAAATTCGTGTAATCTAAAATATAAGCCTATTCCTAGAAATACATAGATAAAAAATCTTATATATATGATCCTAACTTCTGCACTAAAATGTGAATGTTGAGCATTATTCCCTAATAAATGCACCCATCCATATCTAACATATATACACATATTCATTAGGTTATTGAATTATTTGTCGATTTAGTCTACTTACTAAGACATTAAAAAGAAAGCTATATATATCAATGATTCCACTTTTATAAAAAAAAAGCAAGCTATAATTTATTTCTAGATCAATATTCATACATGATACAAATGTTATAATGTGAACTCTAACTCACAAAAACATTAATTTGAAATAAAAAACAAAATTTTGCCTTTTGGGTTCATCATGTTGTAACATTTGTGCTAGTTCGGAGATTACCACCACAAATAACTAATCACATATATTTGTGGGTCAATTTAGAAATCACATATATATTTACTACTTTTATTTTGGATTGATAAATATGTGGTACTGTACCATTGTTATAGTACAATTTGGGTACAAGTTATGTTGATATTGTTTCTTGTACCAATGATGAAGTTTCAAGTGGGTACCATACCCACGTAAAACCTTTAAATGGGTACATTGATGAACCTGATACATGAAATTATTGATATACCGAAACCGGACTTCATTGGCACACTAATATACTTCTGGAAGAAAGTAGCAAGTCATATAATTAATGATCGATTCAAAGAAATTTAGTTAGTAGTCAATCGTGATGAGATAATGAAGTTGGGACAAACATAAAAGGTGATCAAGTTGCAAAGAAATAGAGTAGAAATTGATAAGAAAGTGATAAGTAGGAGTGGGGTCAGGAAGAGTGTTTGGCCGGAAATGGTCGATCATCCATGTCAAACCCACCTGACCTGCCGAGGAACCACATTCGCTCATGACAAGACATGTGCCCACTACTCTAGTCAATTTATTTTCAACTCTCCCATCCACCAAAATGCCAACTCTTCCGCTAATTAAGTTAGTCCTCATCATACGCCGATGACTCAAAGACTTAGTGAGATCGTGTCCAACCTTTTATGTAAAAGATTTTGAGTAAAATTCGGTTAGAGATAAATTTATTTCGTAAATTAATAAAACCTGTTTTCATTATTTATAAGAGATAATTGCACTAATAGTCCTGGGAGTTTGTCAAAAGTGAAGATTTAGTCCTTGAAGTTTCAGTTGGTGCACTATTAGTCCTTAGAGTTACCAAACTGTTGCGCAAATAGTCCTTCTCTTTATAAAGACAATTTTATATGCAACTTAACGGAATATTTGATATTTATAATTTTTTAAAATATAATATGAAGTGTTAAGAAAAGAATTATATATATTGAACAAAATATTAATGTGGGATTGAATAGAACATTATTAATAGCCAAAATGAATAACTTTTTGGCATCAACTTAGCGACATATATAATACTCTACCGAAAAATAGCTAAATTGAATAACATTATTGTATTTATTCAATTTGAAGTTAACAATAATTGATATAGGGCTTCAATTTAGTGACATTTAATTTAGCTATTAATTATATTTTATTTAATGCGATATTAATATTTTGTTCAATAAATATAATCATAATTCTTTTCCTAAAACTTTATATTATTGTGAGAAAATTATACAAAAATATATTTCACTAAGTTTTCATTGTATATAACGATATTTATAAAGAGAATGACTATCTGCGCAACAATTTGGTAACTCCAAGGATTAGTGCACTTATTGAAACTTAAAGGACTAAGCAAGTCTTTGCTTTTAAGAAACTCCTAGACCTATTTGTGCAATTAACTCTCATTTATAATATCATTGTATTCATAATTCATCGTTAATAATTTACAAAAAAAGAAAAGAAGAAGTTAGACCTCATCATTTGAATTCATCCTAGTGATGAAGAAAATATGAACATAAAGACACTATCATACTTCTTAAATTTCAATTTCAGGAGATTTTTTTTGTTTCCAATGAAATATGCGCATTATACTATTTTTTTCAAATTTTAAATATTATTCCACTATCCCTAAAAGTTCGCCTAATTTCACTCCAGTTTATGATGAAAATTCATTTTTTTTTTAAAAAATTTAAAAGTTGTCTATAAATTAATACGTCAAATTTTATTATTACAAATCTGAAAAATCAAAATGGACGAACATTTTAAGCGATTATTTAATCCTTCTAGCTAAAAATGGACAAACTTTCTAAAAGTTGTGTATAATTATTCATAATTGTACCATTCTATATTAATATTTGTATATTTAAACATATTTTTTGGGGCTGCATATGCACGTTTCGTTGATTTTTACCACCCATTCTGTGAGATTTGCGGATGTTTCAACACAATTTCGAGAGACGGTCACATCCATAAAACGATTTCTACACCCACTCTGGATTTGAGTCACATTTATTTGGAGCTTAATTGAACTCCATTTAGTTAGTTTAAAATACATTGTCTATCACATAATTATTTATAATTTATATCGTTTGAGAACATGGAACCCTTAGTTACATACAAAAAAATCGTTTTACTAAGAATATTGAATAAATGCATTATGATAGTCGTTGACAAAATCAAATGGGCGTCTATGAAAAAAAAAAAAGGTCACTTAATTATATGCGTAATCAATGCAATAATGATATGGGCATCATAAAATTCTGAGATTAACATCGTCTAATCTTAAATTCCCATTAGGTACAACATGCAATGCCAATGAGACAATTATTAACGTAATTACCCTTTAGTTAATAAGTCATACAAAAAATCATTTAAATTGACTAGCTACAGATGCTTAGAATTAATTGACTTTAATTTTGTTAAGATATTCTTTAATAAGTTTACTTTAGACAGAAGAGACGTTGACTTATGCCAAATTTCCAGAAGACTTTTTTGACATAAGCAACGTGCAGAGTACTAGATAGTGGGCTTGGAAAATTTAGTTGAAATAGGACTCATCACAAATATTTAAATAGTAAGAGATATTTTTGCTTATTACTTCATAGTTGACTCCAACGGTTGATGGAGAGAGGTTTGGCTCAGGGTTTTGAGTAAGATTTTGTGTCATGAACATAATTAGAAATACAAGTTGGTTGAATATAATTCAATGTTTTCGCATTTACACCGTAACTATTTGAGACTAAATAATTATAAGGCTAAATTTTAGAATGACTGAACTTCTGAGTCAGTCAATATGTCCCCTAAACTTTTAAATCGGTCAATTTGCCCCCTGAACTACGATGAACTGGTCAGTTTAGGGATCTTCACCGTAAAATTGATAGTTTTTAGTTAATTTTAGAAAAGGTCCACTATATTTTTGTATATTATAAACTAACCTCAAATCCATATAATATGTTGAATTCCTATTTTACTTTCATTAAAACCTAAAAGTTATCAATTTTAGGGTGAAAATCCCTAAACTGACCAGTTTGTCGTAGTTTAGGGATTAGATTGACCAACTAAAAGTTTAACGGGTATATTGACCAATTCAGAAGTTTAGTCCCTTATTTGATCAGTTGACAATAGTTCAGAAACACTATAAAATTTAGCCTAATTATAAAAGGATCACAACATATATATTACTATATGAATAGTTAAACTCAAATTATATATGTATGCTTTTCAGGAGTAATTCTTTTGGATATAGTACTTTCTTGCAAAATTGCAATTGATATATGGACAACAATATTTCTTTCAAAACATATTGTGATAATCTATAACTACCTATTTATGAAAATCAAATTGAAATTTTCACAATATTAGAAACTATGTATGTAGTTTTTCTTATGAGATATGTAATACATACTCTATTGTTCATGTTAATTGCTGACATGGTCCCAGTAAGTGAAAATCTGGTAGAGTTTGATCCCCGAAAGTGGTACTGTTGCGGAAATGGTCCTTGAAAGTATGTATAATAGTGCATTCTTGTCACTGATGTTAACATTGACGGTTTTCTGCATGAATAGTGAAGTTTTGGGGCAAATATGAAGCTTTTGAGGAGGGTTACCTTAATGAAACTGGGGACACAAAAAGACTAAGTTACCCCTTGATACACTTTTTTTTTTATAGATTTTTTCTAGTAAAAAAGGTTCGATTTTGGTAGTTGCTTTAGCAAAAAAGTTTCAATGTTCGAAATAAAAAATAAAACCGAAACTTTGGTAGCTTTTTGGCAAACAACCATAAAAATAAAAAATCAAACATTTTTGCCAAAACCGAAACTTTTGTCTAAAACAATTACCAAAATCGAACTATTTTTAACTAGGCAAAAATAAAAAAATTTGAAAAAAAAAACCGATATCAAATTATCGGGGGCATTTTAGTCATGCTGCCCTCCAAGTTTCAGTAAGGTAACCAACTTCCCCAAAGTTTCATTTTTGCCCCAAAACTTCAGTATTTATGCTGAAACCATCCATGTTAAAGAATCACAGACCAAAATGCACCACTATACACTTTCAGGGACCATTTATGCAACAGTGTCAATTTCATGGACCAAATAAAAGACACCAAGCCTCCACTTACTGAGACTATTCTATCAATTAACTATATTAAACGTTGACTTCAAATATTATTTTAATATGTTCTCATAATAGTGAGAAATGAGAAATTTGGCAAAATATCTTATTCGCTTTCTAAAAATTAATTTCTAATTTTCATACCATTTCCTATTCATAAATGACTAAATTACCCCATCTTCCCTTACCCTCTTTATTCTTCTTCTTCTTTTTTCTCTTCATCCCCATTTCCATCCCTAACCCCATCCCCACACCCAATTGAAATTGGATTGAGGTCCTACCCTCATTCTTAATTCAAGTTTAAACGCATAACCAATCAGCTTTAATAAATTCAAAGCCCTACCACACTCCTTAAAACTAGATAAAAGAATAATCACATAAACTAAAATATTATATATCCCAAAAAAGATAACGGAACCGAAGCCGGACTGAAACCTGTCGAAATTGACGAATAGGAGCCAAATTAGAACCGAACCGATTTAGGTTATTCCTTCCAGAGAATCGACAAAATAGATTCGATTTAAATTTTGCCTTCAAACTGAACTAAACCATGTACACTCCTAGTGTAGAGTGTAACAAAATAAATTAAAGATATTTAATGATGTGGTGAAATAGTAATCTGACGTGATAGAGGATGTACATTGAAGAGTGAGAAATGTGCTAAAGTCCCAAATTTCTTGTGTGAAATATGTCAAAATATAGTATTTTCATCCTCACTAGTCACTATGATATGATCTTGTTATTAATATTGTAATTTTAATTAAAATGAAAGATGTACGAGTCATATATATAAAATACAAAATCTTGTTAATATTTAATAACTTAACAAATAAATGGATCGATCTTTATATGGATGTGTGGAGGAAGTAAATTGTACATGTCGCATTCTTATGTGCTCATCCCTTGTGTGAGGTGTTATTATATTGTAATGGGGGTCACATCTAGTTGAAAATTATAATGTGAACCGAGTGAAGCTCACATATGTCTCTACGTGCTAATCTAATAGAGTAAGAAAATGACTATATATAAAATAAAGTTAACTATATCCAACCGTTTGAGATCAGTGTTGGATTCAACAATAAGCTCAATGAAATTTTTTTAGGTAGATTATAGAAGAGGAATTTAAAACGCCATTACTAGAGTCTAGACAA
The DNA here is from genome assembly GCA_003412495.2 of Echium plantagineum. NCBI lineage: Eukaryota > Viridiplantae > Streptophyta > Magnoliopsida > Boraginales > Boraginaceae > Echium > Echium plantagineum. The sequence goes on along the minus strand of CM016567.1, from coordinate 19,768,294 downwards.
TGGAGGTTTTTTGAGGAAATAAAATTTCAGTCATAAAAGTAATCCTTTTCTTTAATCAATCCACATCATACAAATAATAAAATCATGTACTATTGGAAAGATGAATTACAACAGGGCAAAGACATTCATAAATATTTGGATCCTCACCAGATCTCGAACTCATGACCTATCCTATAGATAGAGTCCTTGATTAGAAAAATTTATCATTTTCAAGACTTTATGATAGTCTCAAAATTATTCACTTTAAATTAAAATTTATAGTAAATTGTTGTAACAGTCCCAAAAAGTAATTTGAGGTTGGTACAACCACATCATACAAATAACAAAACTTATATCGGAAGCCAATTCCATAATTGCCACTAAGTTTAGCATCCCGTCAAATTTTCGATTAAATCACTCTTATTTAATTGAGAGAATTAATTTAAAACTTTTAAAATTTTAATGATCAAATGATAACCTCGACTTACTTTCAGAAACCATATCAAGAATTTCCTTTAGAATTTACAATCATCGGAAATCATGTAAGACTTGACCAACAAGTCAACAACAAATACCTTATTATATTCAATCTTTGGTTTCTTTTTGTGTTTGCCATGGGAGAAAAATTGTAACATAAGCGTAACAAAAGGATAATTATTACGATTTCGTGGCTTTTATTATTATCATTTCATTACTGTAGCATAAATCATTTCTTATAGTAGATTTTGTTGATGTGTATAGACTCTCCAATTCCTTAGGAGAGCATGATTCTGGAGGAGACAAGTAAAGGACTTCGCAACATTTTGTGATTTCTTACAAGACTTGGCTACTTTCCAAATCTGAATGACTTTCCACTAGTACAAAATCATTCTTAGACAGCACCACTTAGACATCATAAATAAAAAAAACGCAGTCTAAGACTCACTTAGACAGCGCTCCCGTGTCGCGCTGTCTAAGTGAGACTTAGACAGCGCTCCAATGCACGCTGTCTAAGTGAATTGTATTCTTTTTGGCCAATTTCGCATAAGTCCATTCCAATTCAGCAAAGGACCTTCATCCCCAAATTCCTCTTCCCTTAATCGAACCCTAGCAGCCCTGGTAGCCTCCTCTTCCCTCAGTCGACCCAAATAATTGCCCCTCCCCTAAATGAAAAACATATCCAACTTCATGTAGTTAACCCCATCCCCCACCCTCCCCCTTCCCCATACGAGAAAGCCTCCCCTCCACCAAACAATCTTTGGAGAACCGCAACGACATTGATATCTCTAAACAACTCGACGAAGATGCTGATATCTGAATGATTTCAAAATGATTAGTTTTGGTGAGTTTTTCGATTTTTCTTTTCTTAATTTTTTAAATATTTTCGTTTAATTTTTTACAGTGTTTAGATCTGATTTTTTTTGTTAATAGTTTTGATTAATTTTTTACAATGATTCTGCTTCTTATCACCAACGTCGCAGGCAATTGATTCGGCGAAAATTGGCATGTACATTTCATATCCTTATTCAGTTAGTTCTTGATTCTCTTTATAATTGGGATATTTAGTTTATAGGGGCAGTAGTTAAATAATTGGCACTTTTGAGAAGTTTAGGATGTTTTGGAACTGAATTTCAGAGCATTTTCTTAAATTTGAATGAAAAGTTTGAGCTTTTGCCTGCAATTTAATGCATTGTTTTGTTGCAGAAGAGATTTTAGTAATGCCAGAAATTGTGATAGGGCTGGGGTTAGTAAATTTATGTGCATTTTCAAGAAATTACATTGATTCGTGTATTTTGAAGTAAAGTTTGGTTCTTTATGTAGTATTTTTAATTGAGATTGTGGTAATTTCATGTGTGAAGAGTTGCATTTAGAATGGGTAATTTGTAATAACGCTTGTTTCACTTCATGTTCATTTGGTAAAACGATAGTTTATCTAGTTATATAGGAATATCTTCATATTTCAATATCTTTGTGAATGAATGGTCAACAGTGTGTTTAGACCTCTATTACAAATCATGGGACCTTTATATTTTGACATGGGCAAGAAAGCACTCATGTATATTGGTGCTTGCATATCAAATTGGCCCAATCCTATGCCTGGCCAAACTTTGGATCTTCCTATAGGTAATTCAACCCTGAAAGTGAGCTTGCCACCTGCACATAGTTTGCCTCTCGATGGGGAGCGTTTACCTGAGGAGTTGTCTTCTCCTATAGCACCTCTACTTTCATCCAATCAGTCAATCCCTCAAGGTCTTTTTCATGATTCTGATTTGTTTGGTGTATTTCGGGGTCTCTTGATGCAGCTCTGGAGGTTGTGGGAACTAGTGCTTATTGGAGAACCCATTCTTGTCATTGCACCAACACTCTGGCTTAAACATTATCATGATTTTAAATGTAACTTCAAGGTTTCTGTAAGAAACATTATCATGATTTTAAATGTGGATCAAATGCAACATTCTCTGATATCCTTTTTGTGGTGATTATCCCCACTGGCTTAAACATTATGTTATTTCTCTTTTTTATGTTTCTCCTTCTCTGGATTGTTGTATATGTTGGAACTGGAACAGGTGCTGTCCGGGGATTTCTGTTATGTTAAGTCTGAATCATGGCAGTTGATTGATGGTATGGTGAAATGCTCAGCTAATTATGTATCTCTCTCACCGATAAGTTTTCTTTAACTTTCAGCTAAGGTTTTCAAAGACAGAAAATCGGTTGTTTATGGTTATGTTGAGTACACATGGGAAGAAACTCATGCAAGGTGTGTCAAGTTAGCTTCGGCTTTGGCTCAATTAGGAATTTTCCCCGATGATGTTGTAAGTTTTTCTATTCTGTTACTTCTGACAATTATGTTACTTCTTTAGATATTCACTTGTCACTATTCGTTTAGGTTGCTTATGTTTCTACATACGAATCGAGTTTGTTAATCTCCTTCTCTGGATTGTTGTATCATGTAGGATGATTTGTGTACCTGAGTGTGTGTTGGTTCTCTTAATAAATACTTAGTTGTAGGTGTTGTACTCTTTTTCAGGATGAAGAATGAAGAAGAAAGATGTGGATGTAAATGAAAGATCTTATTTTCTATTAATGATTTTATGTAATTTTTATTATATTTAAATTTTGTTAATTTAAAATGTATGTGTAATTTATTTAATTGAAGATAATTTTTGCGGTTTATTTGTAAGTTTTAGTACATTTTTGCTTATATTTGTATTAATAGATCTAAAATGAAATATTTTTTAAATTTTTTTTTTAATTTTTTTTTCACTTAGACAGCGCTCAATGAAGCGCTGTCTAAGTGCGACTTAGACAGCGGCCTCCTTAATAGCGCTGAAAGGTGCTGTCTAAGAGCTTTTTTGAGCGCTGTCTAAGAGCTTTTTTGTACTAGTGTTCTCTTTGAAGATCCCAACCCAATGGCTATTATGCTTATCAGAAATGAAAATGCTAAAGAAGAAGTTTTTGTGGTTGACTAAAGCCATAGTCTTTCTTCTGTTTATCAATTTTTTTGTAATGACCGTATGCTGTTTGACGAATATACTCCCTCCGTCCCTAAGTGATTTATACATTTTGACTTTATATGATTAAACTTTAAAAATTTTGATCAATAATTCTCATTAACCAATAAAAAATAATATAGTCATATGATATCTTGTTAGATTCGTCTCAATATATATTTTTGAACTATCAACTTCTTATAATTTTTTCATATGTAAAGTAGGAGATATTTATGTTTGAAATCGTGTTTTATTGACCATGAAAATTCAAAATATACCAATCATTTAGAGACGGAGGGAGTATATGATTTACTTACTAAAAAAAGTGTGTCATATGAGTTTTGTTGCACACTATCACAACATTAAGGGGTGTTTGATAAAAATATTAAGAATTTAATTTGGATGATTTAAGACATTTTTTTTATTAAGTTTGTTTGTTAACTACTCCCTCCGTTCTCTTTTACTTGTCTTTCTAGCTTCATATTTTTTTAAAAAAAATACTTGTATTTCTAGCATAATTAATTACAAATTTACATTTTCAATGCACTTTTTGATTAGTTTTTACTATAAATTTATCAATCAACCAATCATATAGTATCAATTGATTGTCATTTTACATTTCAGTGTACTTTTTGACTATCTTTAATTTTTCTTAATAATTGTGCACATGGCTAGAAAGACAAGTAAAAGAGAACGGAGGGAGTATTTTTTAAGGACTCAATCAAATAAGATCTGATCAAAATCATTAAGTTTGTTTCAGAAATTCAGCATTCAGCCACTTACAATCAGTCTTTAGACTTCAGATTTAAGTTTTACAGACATATCAAACAGGCCCTAAGTCACTCTTAAATGACCTGTTTGGATTCGGTTGAACTTAAGTGAATCTATGTGAAACTTATGATCACCCTGTTTGGAAAAGAAAAGTTTAAGGTTAATGTAGGTGAATCTAAGTTAATGTGGCTTAAGTGATTAACCCCTCATTCTCTCAAATCGATGGATAATACTACGTTAATCAATTAATATTCTTATTTTTATTATTATTTAGACTAAAATATCCACCAATATTATTTTCCTTCAAAATATACACTCATATATAATAAATCGTCAAGAAATAAAAAAAAGGTATGTAATAAACCTCCAAAAAGTAAAAAAGTACACAAGGCTTTCAACTCTTGCTTGCCGTGATTTTGAGTTTTTTTTTCAAATTCGCTCTTCTGAAATTGCCATTTTTTTTTGTCATACCATGTTCGTTTATATTAGCACATAATTTTCTTGATAGCATATACTACAAAATTTAGTGAATATAGTTTGATTTTCACTAAATTATTATAATCTATGAATAATTTACTGATTGATATTTAGTGAATATTATTTGTCTTTCACTTAATTTAGAAAATATTATATTATTTAATTTTTACTAAATTTAGATAAATGTTCTTTGATTTTTCACTAAATTTAGGTAAATATTATTTGAAGTTTCTAAAATTTTATAAATATCAATCAATAAATTATAACTGGTGTTTAGTAATTATCTGTTCTTCCCGGTTCTCTTATATTCACATAATTTAGAAGAAATTACAAGTGCTAAAAGGAGTCTCCTTATGGTATCAGTCTTGATTAATATTACTATCAACATTAGCTTTTTGGTTATTGGTTTAGGATATTTCGTATGTTTACCTTTTGTTGAACATGTTTATGTTTGTTTTGCTAAAGATTATTTATATGTTTCTTATATTCATTTTTGTTGAACATGTTTGTATTTTGCTAATGTTTTTATTTTGATCACATGTATGCAATTTGAAAATGAAACTAAGGGCAAAAGGCTTCATACATCACTTATGTTTTAAGTATTTAATTTCTTAGTTCACTCACCCATCTTATAGAACCAGATTCATTCACTTATTTTGGTAACTTTTTCGATTGATCAACTAATAATGGTTAACCGTTGACTTAGAAAGGGTACAATAATAATTCACTTTTATTATCTGGGAAAAAAACAAAAAAAATTAGGGGAAACAAAACATCCCCAATTCCATTACTGAAACCCACCAATTCGACCACGAAGGAAACAAGGAAGGCAGCAATAGAGGAATTTTCATCTACCGCTTCCAAGATTATAAAACTGAAAATGCTATTTCATATTTAATTTTTTTATACAAAAAAATAGATGTAAAATGACTAATTTACCCTTACTAAGTCACCAATTGACCAAATTAGTTGACCAATCACCTAATCGCCAGAAAAGTTAACGAAATAATAACTTCGGACTGGTCATGAGTGAGTGAACGAGATCAAATAAAACATCAGTGAGTGAACGGTGAAGTGTCTATCTAAAACATAAGTGATGTTTGCAGCCTTTGCCCTAAAACCAATCTAAACATGATGTTTTGTATAGAAATATGGAGAAGGGTATATATATTAGTTCAATCGTTTATAGTTGCAGAATAATATTTTTCAAGTTATTAATTCTATTATTTCACCTAACAAAGGGTAGTGGTATCCTAATGAAAATTAAATAGCTTCACCTAAATTCACGTAACCTAGGTTAATCCTAAATGTTTCCTCACCTTGATTCATTCGAATTCAAAACGTACCACAAGAAGAAATGGGCATGCGAAACAAAATAGAGGCGAAACTAAGGTGAAAAAGAAAAGGGGAGTCAATTTAAAAATATTTGGGGGGGGGGGAGGATCAACTTTACAAAGAAACGCTCAAATAACTAAAACATCGGGGAAAGTGAAGCTCGACAGGTTCACACCTGCTATCTCCTAATTCAAACGGTGATTGCCGACCATCTTGGAAAAATTATGAACATAGATATGTTACATTCTGTTCGATTGTGATTCTATCTTGTTACAAATTTATTATTTAAGACCATATACAATGGAGGTTGAACAATGATTTCAACTATTTAATTGGTGTAGTGGCGTGTTAAATAAATATGTTGAACTGAGGTGGATGAAAGAGGTGTTGAAAAGATTTAACATGTTGATGAATGTGAGTTGATGGGCTCATTTTGTCATACTATCAATTATTAAAATAAAAAATAATGGGACATAACATGATTGTATGGTTTATACGGAGTATTAATTAGTAGAAGTGAGAAAATTACTATTAAATAAAACCATTATAGTATATATGTATTAAATAAGTTTTAAATTATTACGTGAAAGATAGTTAAAGTGATCTGGATGGTTTAATATGACAATTATATCTCACTCTTAACAATATTATCAAACAAATTTACTGCACGAGGTAATCACTAGTTTAAGAAATAGAAGTTATATATGATTTTACATTGGTGATGATTAAAGTGAGTGGCGCATATCGAATAATGAACTTAATGCAAGAGAAAGTTGATCTAATCTTAAAGAAGTGCTAATTGGAGTATTTAACTTGTTACCATATTGTTCTACTATTAGTTATCATTATAGTATTTTAGTATATAAAAACACATGTCGACACGTTCAATCGTTCATTCATTGAACATGACAATCATGAGTAGAGATATGTAAATGCGTTGAACGTTTTCAAAATTAGGGTTGGATTGGATCAACAAACCACTTTCATGTTCAGTTCGGCTTCAGGCCTACAATTTAAATTTATTGTGGTTTTGTTCATTTGAATAATCGAGTTTGTAGTCAAAATTTAAATAAGAGTGCTATTATTAAATCGAAGTTAAATAATCATCATTATTGAAATAGAAGAAATACAGGACTGACAAAAAATCCCAATGAAAATATGAACTAACCTAGTGGTATTGGGTTCATAGGGATAGAAGAATAATACTTTTTTTTTTTTGTCAAATTAGCGATGTATTTATAACAAGAATAATACTTTTAAGTATTTAATAAAGTAGATTGTTGCTAAACACTATGTTGAAAAAAACGGAGGGAGTAATATTTAGTTTGTTTCCACAGAATTTCTGTATTATCGTTAGTCATTTCTAATGATATCATATTGTTCGCGAAAAAGAAAATTATTTGTAATATTATTGTATTCATAATTATCTTTAATTTACAAAAAAAATATATAATATTTTTTATTATGTGATTATTTATAATTTTTATGATTTGAATAAGAAAGAGAGAGTTACGAACATTTTTAGCAGATACCGCACGCAATAAAAAGATAAAAATGTTTCCAATTTACAATCACTTTCAGGCTCTGACTCATAGGCGACACTGTGGCCCCACAATATGCACGCGAACGTGTGGACTCCACTCAGTTGACCTTTTCTTAATTTCAAAATAGAGTAAATACAAAGTCAAAATAGGTATATGAGGTCATTAGTGAGTCAGACTCATTATCCCGTCGTATTCTGCCTCCCTCCACCGCCATCTTCAGCCGCCTCCCCATCCCACTCACCTTTGACAACTCCCTTTCTTCACGGTTCATTAAATTAATGTTTCCGTAGAATTTTGTAGGTGGAAAATGAATTGACTCATTACATATATTTAATTACCTACCAAACTTCTCCAAAGAATAATTATATTGTTTTTTGTGTAAATATCTTTAGATTCGTAGGTGGTTAAATGACCAGGTAATTTGGAATCTGTTCGTTATTTAATTCGAGAAATTTGGGTCCATTATCTGCTCGTGTTTTTATCGAGCGATACTCAAGTAATTATTTTTACTCGATAGCTTATCGGGTAATCCCAATTCCGCTCGATTACCACTCGTTTATTTTTATTACTTCGTATATCATTTTCTAATTTTTTTTATTACTTTGTATATTATAAATTGACCCCTAATTCCCCATTATATGCAAAATACTAATTTTGCCCTTTATTTTAAGTCAAAAATCCCCAAATGAAAGTTTGGGGACAAACTAAACGGATGAGCAAAGTCCAAACGGCAAACTGACAATTTGAAAGTTCAGGGGACAAACTGACCAGATGAGCAAATCCAAGGGGCCAGCAAAATTTAAGCCTATATGTTATACTTGAACAATATTTAATTTCAAATGACCAATATAAAATTAGTATTGGAAACAATTTTCAAATTTCATTTCAACAATTAAATATTGTTTGAGAGAACCCTAAGATAAAATAAAAAATTAAACAGAAATTTGGGAGTAACCCGAAACCCCCTCTTCGCCCTGCTCGATAAAAGGTCGTGTCCTTATCAAGTGATACGAGGATAATACGTTTGTTATCTGACTCGTTAGAACCGTATAGTTACCCTGCTAGGTAACCCGTTACTCGCTCGAACCCAGCTCATTAACATTCATATGTGTTCTTTCTCCATTCTGATTTATTAAGAAGTTTTTTTTATTTTATGAAAATATAAAAAATGTTTATACTCTCACAAAAATATAATATGACCACGCAACTAGAAGGAAATTGATTATGTGAGAACAATTCAAATTGTTAATAGAAATTTGTGCAAAATTTAACCATTGAAGTATTTGAGAATCAAGAGAGTAATAAAAATAAATAAAAAATAAAAAGAGAGTAATCTCCAAACATAATTCGAGTACTTGTCAATCGAGTCCGAATTCGGTGCATCAATAATTCGGTGCACCCGGTGCATCAGGTACCCATTTAAATGTTTTATGTGGGTACTGTACCCACTTGAAACTTCATCATTGGTACTTGTACCCAAATTGTACTATAACAATGGTACAATATCACATATTTATTTTGGATTGATAAATATGTGGTATTGTACCATTGTTATAGTACAATTTGGATACAAGTACCAATGATGAAGTTTCAAGTGGGTACAGTACCCACGTGAAACCTTTAAATGGGTACCTGATGCACCTGATGCATGGAAGTATTGATGCACCCAATCTTTTCACCTTGTCAATCAGCATATAGATAAATCTATTCCTTGCCGATATTTTAGGATCTAGTCGTGAGTATAGCGATAGGTAGTGTCACCATAATATACGTTAGTTTAAAATAAATAATATTATTACATATTAGTTTCTACCGGTGACATAAATGAATTAATATTATCTTTAGAAAATAATAAAAAAATGCTTGAAGTTGTTTCTAATGTCCAAATATGGACATATTTAGAGATCGTATTACAACACATGTGATAATAATGAGAATTCAATTTTTAGAATACTATTAACATATATCAAACTGCACCAAATTATATTATTTGGGATCATATTAACAACTTAACAAGTATATGATCTTGATTCATTTGAATAGTTAAGTATCTTGATTAATTATTCAAAAAATTATACTCATTGACTTCGCCTTAAATCAATTTTCTAAGTGAGGATGATTGAAATTGAAGGCAAAATTTAAAGAATATTTTATCAAGAAAATAATTAGAGGACAAGAAAATGAAATCTTAGAAAAGTAGTGCTTTAATTGATACAAGATTTGTTATTAGAAGTCTTTTCTTGGGGATTGACTAATCATAATTAGATAATTAATGTAATTGTTATGTTTTCTTGATGGATAAGCGTTTTTTATTCTTGATCTGTATGTGGCCTATAAATAAAAGACTCTTAGCTCATATTTTTTAGTGTGCCCAAATAATAGAATCACAAACAAAAACTATTGAGAGATTTGAAAGACTTGTAATTAGAGTTTTTGATAGTATAAAGAAACATTAAGGTTCTTGAGTCCTGTAACAATTCTTCCTTGAGTTTATTAGTGAATCTACAACATGTTGGATTAGCCCTCATATCGACGGATTAACTCTCATATTCAGGGTGAACCAGGGTCAATCTTTATGTCGGTTATTGTTTTCGGCAAACTTCTTTCGTTTGTATTATTATCTTATTATTAAACTGAATTGGGAATTGTCATCTTGGGAGGCATCTAGTTGTTAGATGAATAATTGTGAGGCTTTGATTAATACTACATTAATGATAAATTCCTAACAATTGGTATCGGAAAGGATTTGGTGATCAATCAGAGAGGATAATATGGGTGAAGAAGGTATTACCATACTGCAAGGGATAAAGCTGTTCGATGAGACTAATTTTCCACTGTGAAGGTCGTAAATTGAGGACTAGCTACCTGAAGGATCTAACTAAACCATGATTTGAGATATCGCAAGAGATGATTGAGGAGAAGTGGAAGAAATTACATAGAACAGTTTTAGTGGTAATTCTAGTGAAGCTTTCGGAGAATGTGGCTCACAACGTGGCAAAGAAAACCATCACTATGGGAGCAATGGACGTTCATTCATGTATGTATGAGAAACCTTATACTCACAATAAGGTATCTTTAGTGAAAAAATCTCTTCGATTTGCGTATGGTGGAGAATACTTCTGTGAACATCCATGTAAACAATATGAACAACTTGATTAATCAACTAACAAATAATGAATTTTGTGGTTGATGAAGTGAAAGACCTTAATTATTTTGGCATCTCATAGTTGAGAACTCATAAGAGCTTTAGTGAGTCACCGGCCGGCTGATGAAAATAGACTGACTATCGAGTCATTCTGCTGGGAAAGAATCAGTAAATCCATGGACATTGTGAGTATAAAATTTGTATGAATAAATTTGAAGGAATGAATGGGGTGAGTGCTATGTTTGTAGGGGATGGAATAGGAAGAACAACTATGAATGTAAGACTTGTAAGGGTAGATTCAAATGGTTAGTTAGATGTTGGAATTCTGGAAAGAATTGTCATAATAAGAAAAATTGCGCCGACAAGAAGATCAACTTTGTAAACGTTGAGGATGCTCTTCTAAAAACTAAGGTGATGAATTCAATTGACTCTTGGGTATTCGATTCTGGTGCAACATCATTGGTGATTGTAGCATAATGAGAACTTATGTTGTTGGAGATTTAGGGAACTTCATTTTTGCAGATGAAAGGGTCTTGGATATTTTGGTACGGTTGCTATATATTTGAGGTTATGAAACGATTGCTTACGGAAAATTACGAATATCAGATATGTGCCCAAATTGACATGAAATCTTATTTCAGTAAGTCAATTAGATGTTGAGGAATATGAAATTGTATTCGGTAGTGAATCCTAGAAGGTGACAAAAGGAACACAGATTGTTGCTAAGGGTCAGAAACCAGGTACCCTGAATAACGTTACAACCAAATGGGTGTTTGAAGGATCATCCTAGCAGGAGTAAGAAAAGACATGGTAAGAGGGTTTCTCATTTTTATAGTAAAATTCTAACTGAAAGAAGGTGTTCTAATCAAACACCGTATATCGATAAATCTGATAACGTGAGAATTGTTGGCCAACAATGAAAAAAGAGAAGATGTATTCATCGATGATTGACATGTCTTGGAGTTTTTCAAGGTGCATGGGAAGAAGACTTAGAAGGTCTATCATATTAAGAAAGATCATGTTGCTCATTCGAATATGAAATAAGTCCAAAAAGTTAATGGTTTTGACTATGTATCTTCTATAGCCAAAATGGTGATATTCAAGTATATTATGAGATCGGTAAAGAAGGCGCTGAAGTTGGACTCAATTTCAGTTGGAGTTTGAGGATGATGAACTCCAGTGGTGCTATAGATCCGTGTTTGAAAATGATTTTAACTTTGTCCTTAAACGAGAGATTCTTAGAATTGAAGGTAGAACTCAAGAAATACTCTATTAAAAAAGTAATTAGAGGACAAGAAAAAAAAATGTTAGAAAAATAGTAGTTTAATGGGTACAAGATTTCTACCTATTAGGAGTCTTTTCTTGATGGAGTAACTACAGTTAGCTAATTAATTTAATGTTATCTTTTCTTGATGGATAAATATTCATATTCTTGATCTCGATATAGCCTGTAAATGTGTGTGAGAGAGAGAGAGAGAAAAAGAGAATTTTAACTTATTGTTTGATGTGTTCAATTATTAAAAGTACAAACAAAAGACCTTGAGAGATTTAACAAACTACTAACTAAAGTTTGTTATTTATAGTATAAGTAAAACATTTAATTGAGAAATATTAAAATAGAATTTTAGAGCCATGTAACAATTCTTCTTGGGTTAATTAGTAAACCTATAACATGCAGTATTAACTCTCATGCAAGATTAGCCCTCATATATAGGGTGAAACAGGGTAAATTTTGATCTCGTTTATTGTTTATTGAAAATTCTTTATTTTATTTTATTATATTATACTACTCTGAATTGAGAATTATCATCCTGAACGATATCTAATTATTAGAATAATGTTAAAATGTTTAAGTAATCTTACCATGATAATAGATAGCTACAATAAGTCTCAAGAGCCAATGGTTTGTATATGGACTCCGTTCACTATTTCAAAGGGGCCCAATAAGATATAATGGGTTAATTGGATAGGAGCAATACTCTAGAGCTGATAATGACTTATTTGACCTTAAATGAAGTTGTCCTAAACAGACAAATTGGTGAAAAGATTGGGTGCATCAATACTTTTATGCATCAGGTGCATCAGGTACCCATTTAAAGGTTTCACGTGGGTACTGTACCCACTTAAAACTTCACCATTGGTACTTATACCCAAATTGTACTATAACAATGGTACAATATCACATATTTATTTGATAAATATGTGATATAGTACCATTGCTATAGTACAATTTGGGTATAAGTATCAATGGTGAAGTTTCAAGTGGGTATAGTACCCACGTAAGACCTTTAAATGGGCACTTGATGCACCTGATGCACCGAATTATTGATGCACCGAAACCGGACCCGACAAATTGACCAAACAAAGAGACATTATTTTAATAATATGAGTAGAGATTGCTGAATTGTATATGCTAATAATTCTTTAGTGTGTGTTGAGAGGGGAATAACTTTTATTTCTTTATTACAAAAATGCTACAAAAATAAGTACCAAATTTTAATCACCACTCCCTTTTCTCTACTTTATCCTCTTCTTTTTTAGAAAGTTAATAAACCTAATGTCCCCTAGCAAATATTAGATGCAAGAATAAGCAAAACTCCAAAATAAAAGAATTAAAAAACATACTAAATTTTGGAGAAAAACAAAATTCACCTACCAAAGCTAGAAAGCAAACTTGATATTTGGCTATTAATAATAATATATGTAAATGTTTTTTGATAGTGGAAGCGTGGTCCATTTTCTCAGGTAGGCGTTTATTGAATAATTCCCAAGTTGCATTTCTGATTATCTTCTGCAAAAAGTATATTCATAATTCATTGTTTATTCATCCATACCCTGTTTTCTGCTGTGCAATGAATTTAGAGAAAGTAATATTATGATGCATTTGTATTGTATTATGGGATTCAAGAAAGTAAGCCAGAGATGATGACTTGGACTACTATGATAAACTTTATTGTTAGTATTAAATAAAGTCTCAATATTAGTTTCCAAAATTGCTATACCTATAAGCATAAAATAGTCTGTCCATCATCAGCTCTCCATATTGGAGTGTTGGAATATTTGTGACAATATACCATGTGTATCAACAATAAAATTTCAATGTTTTCTAACACCACAGATGGTTGTCAATTTGTCATTCGTAGAGTGCACAGTGAATAAACTTCGTGACATCCTGATAAGTTACATACACTAGACTAGCTCCACGTATATAAGAAATTTGATAAAAAGGTGTTGGTAAAAGAAATTCATAACTCAAAACTTTGCAATCACAAACTCAAAATACTATACAATTTCAATGTTTTATTCATGCATAAATTAAATGAATTATTATACTAATATATGGATCAACTTACATGATGAGAGATTGAGATCGAGGACTGTATGCTGAGCATAAATTAGCATTGTATACAAGGTCCTTACTCCACAATAGGATACTCAACCTTTAAGGTATTAGAGCTTGATGAGATACAAACATTTTATTCTAATGGTTTAAAAATTTGATTGAGGTTGTCATTTAGTCTTTAAATATTTAAAAATTATTAGTCACTAAAATTTGCAAAAAGTTGATTGAATGACCTATTAAAATTTAGCGGAGTTTTTGTTCTCGAAAGTAAAATTCAATTATCCAATTAGCAAACTAAGTTTAACATTTTGTCAATTTTTGAACTAAGTCGCAATTTTTATCGAATTTAAAATACAAATTTACAGTTTTTAAATTTTCGAGGAGCAATATCAATATTGACCTATTTTCTGGGACCATATCAAAGTAAGTCTCCGGGTTAAAAGATTTCGAAGTCGAAGTCGAAGTCGACCCGCTTCAAAATCAATACATTTTATTCAATTTTCCATGTAAATTGCCTCAACCTACTATTTTATCGGTTAACAATGGTCCTGTTATCAAGTCAAAAAATAGCATAATATATAAACACGCTAGTCCGTCCCTTAAAGAATGACAGATGTCATGAGGTACCATTATAATCCAATAATAATACATGAAGGGGATATATGTTTGTCCTATTGATTACTATTTGTATTAATGTTAATGAAGCCTCTTTTATATCGCGTCGATTCGAATTTTTTAAGAAAAGAAATTTGGTGCGGAAGTGGTTAATGGACAATCTCAAATAATCCTCTAACTTTCTGACACACGTATCATAATTTACCTCATTACAGCTCTTCAGGACAAAAACGACGGAATAATATTTACAATTACGATTCAACCTTTTATTAATGTTAGTTGATGATTCGTGTAAATCAACTTTAGTTTGGGTTAATAGTTGTAGTATTAAGATATTCTTAATCATCAATGATCTATTTGCATATGACGTAACGATGCGGTACCCTTTGTCTTTTTTAAAGTCAACAGCATATTATTATTATTGTCTATGTAAAGCTTATTCAATTTGATATCAACTTTTCTAGTGCACTTTCTATAAAACAAAATTTACCAATAACTACTGCCTATTTTATTATTAAGATAAAAAAGCACTAATCATTTCAATAAAATATAAAGTATATTATCCTCTATTGTATTGTATATCACTAATGGTAACATAAAATAATATGTTTAGGACATATTTTTTATATTAACAATCTTATTCTCATATTTTAAAAAAGATACTTGCACAAATAGGTTAAGTTACATATAAGTGCAAGTAGCTCTTTAAATTACAAACTAGATGCACAAACCGTCTTAAAAATTTGTACTCTAAATCGCATATTATATATTATTCGAGAAGAAAAACGACTGTCTAAATAACATGTTCGAAACTTCGAAAACTACTATCGTGCCAAATTTAAGGAATTAAAACTAGATTTTTGCCAAACTTAATTCTAGGACTGTTAATTAATTAACTCTATTTTACATTAACAAAACTGAAAATAAACTCATTTATCTAACTCTATTTTGTCTAAACCTAAGAAGAGAAGTCAACCAAGAAACGTGTGAGGTCAATCTTGTCCTTTTGCACTATAAATAGGAAGATGAAGTTTTCATATTTCATTTCGGTTATATGAAACCTAACACAAAACATTCTATCAAAAAGCTACTAAGTAAGTAAGTAAGTAAGTAAGTGGTGAAGAAACTTTTGTCTTTTGAAATTCTTGAAAAAATGGCAGATGAATTTCAACTTGGAAATACCAATATTAGCTGGTGGGATTTATCAAGAACTACTACTAGGTTTGATGAAAGCAGTCAAGCTCCATCATCATCTGCAACACTCAATAATAGTAATAATAATAATAATAATTCTGCGAGCTTTGGTTGGCCGACAGAAATGGTGGATATTAAGGCTGCAAGAATGTCTTCATCAGTGGATTCTTTGTCTGTTTCTGGGAGCTCCATGTTCCTTTCCGACCCCAATAGTCTGCCACCTTCAGCTGTCCAGGAATCTTCTTCCACCGCGACTACTGGTGGTGGTGGAGGTGGTGGTGGTGCCACGCTTACGGATCCGAATTTTCAAATTATGGGTTTAGGCTTGTCTTCTCATGGCATGGATTGGAATCAGCCAGTATTGTAAGTTGCTTTACATACTTCTTCAAAATTCAGTTGAAAGTTCGTTTTACCATTAAAACAAAAAACTTAACAGAATCATAACTTGTCTCCGGCTAATTCGATGTTGGTTTAGAAATTATAAAGTTATCCAATTCTCTTTTTAAGTTTTAAAAAGTGTTGATAGATATCATCAAATATTCTCTTCATCATTAGTCTGATTTTTCCATGTTTTCATAAATTTACATATAAGAAAATCAACTTGAACATAATACACTATGATGAAGTTCTTTCTCCTCAAGCAATTTGATGTTATTTATCAGCAAGATAATTTTCTCCAATTTTCTTGTTAGACGCGGTTATATTTTATGTTGCTTGAAATGTACGGTTCTCACAAATTATTAAAATAAAGATGAGTTGTGAATTATTATTCGTTTTTCGTAATAATTTTCCTTATGAAGTTCTGTAGCGCGCAGTTGGGACCTCAAGAGAATCGAACCATGATATTTATCATACAGCTTTTACTAAAATATTCTTATACTATATGCTCCTTCAACAGCCGAGATGAAAAGGCTGAAAACACTAGTTTTCGTTCGATGCTTCAACAAGGAATGACCTCAAATAATACATACTTCCATCACCAAGAATCAATTGTACCATCAACACATCAGGACAATAATTGGAGGCAAAAACTATACTCCGCCTCGAATACTTCCGACGATTCTTCCACCAAAGACAATTACAAACAGCTAACACACCAAAGAGGCTTCTCACTAGATCAACCGTACAATGATAACGTCGTTGCAGCTTTCCCCGTTGATGCTTCCCCCACCGGGTATGGAAACCAGTCCATGTTTCAAGGTGGTATGTTAGCCTCCGAGAGCCATCATCATCAATTACAACCAAGTATTTATCAAACAAGTTATGGTAGTTCGAATGATTCCGGGGAATTAATGATGCAACAAAATGCTCCCAAGTTCCCTCAATTTTTAGCTGGAGCTAATTCGCCACCAAAACAACAACAACAACAACATAACAATAATATTGTTGGGCAGTTACAATTTTCGAATAGTACGCCGTTTTGGAACGCAACTGCAGCTGCCATGAACGATGTACGTTCGAGCTTCTTTCCTTCACAGCTTACTACAACAACCTTTGATGAAAAACGAAAGGTAACTTTTATATTGGTAATTTTATTTTTTACTTAGTATCTTTCTAATAAAGATTTAATTCAATATTGTTAATGACTCATCATGTTCTGGCAGCCTAATCATATTGATTCTTGCACAATTTCTATAATTAGTGTACCTATTAATGTTAGAATATTAGTATTTTGTTATCTATATTTTTAAACATAACGGACCTTTTTTACTTGAGTAGTGATCGTTGAAGATTTTGAACTTGAACTTATTAAATTAGGATTAATTATTTTCCAGTATCTAATAAAATGTCTAACTGGTATTTATAATTTGTACAGAATACATCAGAAGAGGTTCGGAATCTAGGAGCAACAGTTAAGAAATCAAGTAGTGAAACATCGAACAAAAGACCGCGAAATGAATCTTCGTCCCCTTTGCCAGCGTTCAAGGTTTGCATTAACGTTATCATATCTTCTTCAACTCTTCTTAATTTGTGAACAATGCGTAGTCATAATAGGTTTAGTGTATGCTATTCGTCGTTTTTATACAAAAATCATTGTTCCGCTAATGATAATGATAATTCTAATACTGGTATTATGTTAATCGAACGACGATCAGGTACGGAAAGAGAAGATGGGAGACCGAATCACTGCACTCCAGCAATTAGTTTCGCCTTTTGGAAAGGTAATAAAACTTGTCACTTTTTCTTCGTCTTTTTTCTACTTTCACAAATATATTCTATAGTAGAAGTGTAGTTACTTATCCATTTTTGTCCAATTATTACAGACGGATACAGCTTCAGTGCTCTCAGAAGCTATTGAGTACATTAAGTTTCTACACGAGCAAGTTAATGTAAGCGTATATTCAATCGTAACGTGTAATGCACGTCCCTTTTTACTTGTATTATCAAATTGATTAGTTCGAAATATAATTCGAAAAAGATTATTACTCAGATGCCTACATAATCATTCATCACAAGATCTCTTGATGGTCCGATCGAATTTACTAATTATGAATGTTTCAGGTTTTAAGTACTCCGTACATGAGAAGTGGGGCTTCTGTACAAAACCAGCAGGTATACTTTTCTTGAATGTTCATTACGTTCGATATCGAGTTATTGCACATGTAACTAATAATAGTTGAATACTCTTCAAAATTATACTATGAGTATACGAATTACGATACTCAGATATCGGATACACTGAGACATGTCGAATAATAATTGCAAGATGTCGAATAACAACGTTATATGATTTTGACAATGCAGCATCTTGATAACAAGGCGATGGAACATCATGAGGCTGAAAAACAGGATCTTAGGAGCAGAGGGTTGTGTTTGGTTCCAGTTTCTAGTACATTTCCAGTCACCCATGAAACAACAGTTGATTTTTGGACACCCACATTTGGAGGAACTTTCAGATAATCAACAACGTTGCCACCGAACTAATCATAACGTAGAGCTAGTTTTCGATTTGGTCCCAAATAAAGTTGTAGTTTAGTTCTACATAGTTATATTGTTCAAGATTAGAGTTATCGAAAGTGGTGCAAATGTCATGGTTACGTTTCCCAAAACTGAAGATGTTGCACATTCGTCCCTATTCTGGCCATTAAAAACATGGACGAACGTGCAACATTTGTTAAATTTAGGAACGCATGTTTAACATTTGTATCACTTTCCAAGACCGATCTGCAATAAAATTACTATTCCAGACTAAGCTACAATTTGATCCTAATATCTACGACCAAATCGATAACTACCTCTCGTGACCGATGCAAGTCGCGAAGGGACAACGAGTACTACTGGAACCGTATGTGTACAACGACATGGAAGGAACAAGATCAGGTCCAGGATGATGAAAATGATTGAAAGAAAAAAAGAAAAGAAAAAGATGATGAAAGATGAAGAAAATGATACGACCTTTCAAGCAAGGATGGACTAGGGACCATGATTGAAAAGAGAAAAATATAGTTTATAATATTAAGTGTTTTTTTTTTTTGTAATAATTGATGAAGTATATGATTAAAGGTTTGGTGAGAAAATAGAATAGAAATAGGGGGTGGAGAAGAATTTAGAGAAAGTATAGGGTAATTATTAATTAAAGATAAAATATTGTTTGTATGTAACTTTTGAGGTGATGAGTTTAGGTGAGAAGGGGAAAGGTAAAGAAGCTTTTTGCAAGTAGGTCCATAATTTGTATCTTGTTATTATGTTTATGGAGCTGGCACTAGCTTTAATTTAATAACAAAAAAAGAAAGGAAAAAGAGAAGTGAAGGAATAATTGACTTCCAGAACAGGAGTGAGCGTGTGTGGGGAGATCATTTCATTGGCTAATTTTCACTTTTTCTATTTTTTTCATGTGTTTGGAATATGTTAGTGGAGGTCAGAGGCTGCCCTTCATTTTTATTTTATTTTAAAGTTGCATTTGTTATGATGTAGTGTATGTTAGGAGTCTCTACCGCGTCGTAAGATTAATTAAAGCGTTTCAGAATTAATTTAACAATTAAATTTTATCAAGGATGACGCCCCACATATCAGATTATAATAAACAAAAGAAATAACTGATGGAAACAAGAAACCACACAAGGATTTTATAGGTTTGTCTTCAATGTGAGTGACTACGTCTTGTTGGTGCTGCAGATTTCACTAATAAAATACTGGAAGAATTGTTACAAGGACTCCAGACCCTATTCCTATATCTCTCGATTAGGTGTTCTTCTTATACAATGAAGAACCCTAATTACAAGTCTCACAAATCTCTCAAAACTCTTTGTTTATGATTCTATATTTGAGCACACTTTACAACAATGAGTATGAAGACCTATTTATAGGCTACAATGAGTACCTAGGTCTAAATCTAAAAAGAATAGAAGATACCGGCCTAACCAACCCAAAAACTGATCCCTCTCGTAGCTGATTTCGGAACTTGCCCAAGTTTCGACCAAGTTCCGACCCAAGTACTGATCTCTCTCGTATCATATTTCGGCACTTCCAAAGTACCGACCGAGTACCGACCCAAGTACCGATCAAGTTCTTATATCAATTTTCAGCACTTCAAATTTGGCTTCACGTCCAACACTGTACTTGTGTTTTTTTTTTTTGTAAATTAGCGATGAGGTGAGTTTTGAACCCAGGACCTTCTGGTCACTAGTAAGAGCCTTTTCCACTAGGCTATTCAATTAACTCTTTTAGTTATGTGTTTAAACTCATCTGAAGATGATGTTAAATTTTGATTTTTGATGATTTTATTTTAGAGTTTGAACTAAAATGGATTTATACATATAACAGAATGACTTATTTGTTTTGATGAAGTGAGGATAGAAGAAAGAATGGAAAAATTTGGCAAAATAGCATCAAGTCAACTCTATTTTAATATTTAACATTTTTCTAAAAGACTTTGCCTAAATAGCGTTTACGTACGCTCGTGAAAAGAAAAAAGTGGAAATTTGGCAAAACTAACACTCTTTAAAGCATTTTTTTTGAATTTAGAGCATCCTTCACTTTTTTTTGCAAAGGCATAGCACCTTCCCCCTGAAATTGACTATTTTACCCTTATAACTAAATTAAACATTTTCCCCCATTCTTTTTATCTATTCCTCCCTTAACCCCCCCCCCCCCCCCCCTTTACCCACCCCCAAAATCATTCATACGTCTCTCATCTTCCTCAACACCCCCCCCCCCCCCCACACAATCCCAAATCCTCTCAAAAAAAATCCTTTACATCTCTTGAACTTATACAATTTGGAAGCTTGTTATCTTAAAATTGTAGGAGGTCATTCAAATAAGTACTCTACCTCATTTTTAATGAATATTTGAGTATAAAGATTCGTAGTGACCAGAAGGTATTGAGTTCGAATCTCACCTCATCGCTAATTTACAAAAAAAAAATACTAGTTTATTAGGTTTAGAAACTTAAAGTGGAGTTATTGTAGCATCTAATTATATGGGCTATTAGATGTGCATAATATATTTTTATTATAAGTTTAAAATTTTAAGCATAATATTATAAATTTAAATTAATATGTATAATATTCGGGTTTAGTCGGATTTCTTCGGGTTTCAATAGTATAAACCCAACCCAATTTTCTCGGGGTTTTTGACTACTCAACCCAAACCCAACCCATCCACCCAAATAACCCGTATTTTTTAGTTGGGCTGGGCGATTTGGATAATTTCTGCACACCCCTAGGTTATCATGCCCCAATATTTAATTACTTATGAGGCATCAATATTAAAAATCAAAACTTTTAATATTGTTAAAAGAAAGATGGGGCACGGATTGGATGGAAATTAATTTATTGAAGAATGTGAAAAATGTAGTATATATAGTTTGATTCATTATATTTTTATGTCCATGACTTATATAGGCTTTCTAAGTTTAAACCCTCAGAACCATAACATCAAGTCAGTAAATTTGTTGTCTTCATGATATAACTCAATTGATAAAAAGCGAAACTTGTGTACAAGTAGCCTTGCTAATTCACGCAACATGCGTTCAACTTTCCTTAAACGTGAACTTTGCGTTGATGAAGTAACAGACAAGCTATTGAATATAGAGAATTTTTTAGACTGACATTATTGGAGACACTTTATTAACTTAAAGCACCTTTTTTTTCTTCTTAGCAATAGCACTTTGGGGCTGTAAAAATGACTATGTTACCCTTAGATGTTTGACATTCATTTTTTCCCCTTTTTTTCCTAGTAAAAAAGGTTCTATTTGGAGAGTTGTTTTTGGACAAAAAGTTTCGGTGCCAGCAAAAAGATTGGTTTAGGTTATTCTATTTTCGGCGGGTCATGCGTTATTCTATTTTCAAAAGGTTGTCAAAAAATATATTGAAATTATAGAGTGAGAACTGATTGAAGCTATATACTTAGTTGATTAATAATTTATGTAGAAGAAATAGTAAAAAGGTACATTCGAAATTTAAAATTATAATTTATTATGCTAAAATGGCAACTATTTTGAAACAATATATTTAGGGAAAATGACAATTACAAAAAATTGGAAGGAGCATTATATAGGTAATGAGATATCAGGTTGTCATTCTTAGGATCTTTAGTATAAAAACAAATACAATAATAATGAGTTATGATGAATAAAAGAGAATGATATTATAACAATACATGATAAACTAAATTAATAAAGTCATAAAACTACCCATAGAAATATTATTCACACTTTTCAATATTATCAAATGTATTTTTAAGGTAAAAGATTTGTTTTCTTGAATTAGTTTTGAGTATAATTTTGTAAATTTTAATGTATTAATTCGGGTTGGGTCAGATTTCTTGAAGTTCGTTAGTCTAAACCTAAACCCAACCTAATTTTTTTTCTTCAAATTTTTTGTTACTAAAACCAAACCCAACCTATCAGCCCAAATAACCACCATTTTCGGTTGGGATGATGTTACTTTTACACACCATACTTATCAGAGCCTTAGTGTTGGGGTGCGGAACCTCAATTGTGATGGTTTCACATTAAAGAAAGAGTTTTGATTTTGATACTCCAAACATTGATTGTACACTCCAGTTTCTCAATTTTATCCTTCACTTTACTCTATAATTTTTTTTAAAAAAAAGCGATAAGGTGAAGTGTGATTATCAAATTCGAGTGTAAAAATCGAAAGCCTAAACAAAATTCCATACGGAAGGTGCATAGAACCAAAATTCCGTTTTCACTCCCTAAATAACAAAAAAAAAAGGTCTTAAAATACGAGTGATATGATTTTCATTTTGCTTCTTTTCATCCTGAAGTCAAGTTGGGATATAGCCACATCTGGAGTAAGACAACTCGAGGGACATTTTCAACAAGCACTTGCAAGGAATGAAGGACGTAATGACCATCTTTTAAATGATAAAACTGCACGAATTGAAATATTGATGTGTTCTTTCTGTAATGCGGGATCCGTGATCGTTACCCGTCCCTTCAGAGATATCCGATAATATTGATATGTTTTTAAAAGAGTAATGGTATTTGAGTCAGGGACGAAACCAGGATGGAATTTAAGGGGGGGCATAATTTAAAATAATTAAATAAAGGGGGCACAATTTAAAAATGAGAAGGCAAAATGGTAGAAGAAAAAGAATAAAATACAAAGAAACGCAGGCAAAGGGATTTGATCCTTGGTCTCCCTTGTGAAAACAAGGAGATTATGCCAACTGCTCCAACTTGTTTCTTTGTTTATGTACACTCCTTATATTATATAGTTTAATTTTAGAAAACCAGGAGGGGGCACATGCCCCCCATGCCCCCCCCCCCGGTTCCGTCACTGATTTGAGTACCTTTATGATGTAATATTTGTTACTCCAACGAATTAACTCCCCTACATATTTTCGATGTGGCAAGTTAGTTTATTAAATGATGGATAGTTTACTTACTTTGTGACATGTTAATAGTTAACAGTTCCGACTAATTTGATGATTGAATTGCAAAATCATATACACTACGACAGATTGAAGCATATGCTATTAAGTGTTACAATATTGTAATCCAATCTCATTTACTAAGACCAAATTAACAGTTAACTGCGATAACTTTGATCGATACACACAAATTTCCTTTTTCGGATGCAGTAGAAAGAATTGTCATCATGCTAGATTTCACTATTTCACTTGGTTTGATTATTTTATAGTACTTGAGCAGTTTTATTCTGTATTTTATCATCATAAAATTAATCGAGAATTTTGCTTTACTTACAAGCATAAATGAATATGAATAGAAATGACTATAGGGGTTCCACCATTTATTAATATAATTGTACTACTGGAGAGCTTTTATTATTGATCAATTGAACGTGGCTACTTAATAATGAGCTTTTCAAATATTATTTGTCTTCTTGAAGAAGTTTGTTGATTCTCTCTTATTGAAATGTTCTATGCTATAGAATTTTCAAAGGCTGGAGAATTTTTCACCCCTTGTTGGATGATTCATTTTGGACGTTTCTAAGTTGGTTTGGGAAACACCAAATAGATAAAAAGTAGGACAAGAGAAGGACACATCACATTGCGAGGAAAGGAGGAAAACGAAAGGGAGTGGGAAACGGATTTGGCAAAAACTCGAAATTTGGTACTTTTATTTATTTGAGTATGGGTTTAAAATCGACATATTCGAAGTTGATGAATGAATATTTCTTGAGTGATTTAATACATTGAAGTAGGTTAACTAAATTAAGTAATGGATCTTGTAGATGGATTGTAGCAGCGTGATAGTTTCAATCTTGAATTCGCCCTTCATCGGCTGGTTGATGCAAGTAAGATGGAGTCGATCCTGGACAGTCACGAGTAAGGATGAGCAGAGGACGGGTTGGGCGGGTTTTAGACATTATGCTCATCCTTTAGACTGGAGGTGACATGGAGAAAATGTACTTGCAAGAGGAGAGAATAATTTTAGATATACCACCTACGGACAAGTCTATAGTATCATTATTCTATGACGAAGAACTTGTAAGTTGGAAGACTGGTTCAATGCTGGTTAACCAGTACGATCAGACTGACCAATGCCAAAACGCAATGTCTAGGCTCAGGTCGACATATAAGCTTGCTCGGCTAGGATTTTGTTCCGCTCAACGAGTGAAACAACTCAAGCCTTGCTACTTGGGCCTTTTATCAATGCTATCAAGAGCGGAGCCAAAATTTTGAGCTCGCTAATATGCCTAGGTGGCATATGATAATAAGGCAGTTTGCAATGAGACTTTGATGCAAAGCAGTGAGAACATACAAGCAGTAACACCAATTAATGAAACAAATTTCTGCTAAAAATACAAATACAAGTACCGTAGTGATAACCAGGACTGACAACAGAGATAACACAATGTGCAACTCTGCATTAATATTACACAAACCACACAAAACCAAACTCATTCTCTTGCAAGACAGTCAAAATCCCCGCACAGCAGCAACGTGAAGACTGCAATGGAAGTGAGACCAATAGAATATCAACATTTTGGACACATGAACAAAATTGCAGATTACATACAGAAACCATGGATAGAGTTTTACCCAAAAGTTATAGAAAAAGCAATTAGTATACACACCTGCAAGCAGGAATCTGTCCCATTATCCATGTTGCACCTAAGTATCTGTAACAAGGACAACATAAAACAACCATAAATACATGTTTTGAGATGATGATCACTAGACAGCGATATATATTCTTTGCATATTTTAGAAGTTAAGGGTTTCGTGTTGGTTAGGCAAGAAGAATAACTATAGACAAATTAACAGAGAACTTATGAGCTACTGAATAACTTTTGGTACAATGACATCTATGTGAACCTCTAACATTTTGGATATTAAGCAATTATGAGATTCGGTAACTTCATGTAGCTAGATATTAAGCAACTACTAAAGAAATTCACTCTATCATAAGCACATGCACATCAAAACCTTATACTTGACCACAGATTGCAGCTTTGCACACTTAGTGTACATAATCAATTCTCAAAATCCAGGGCTAAGAAGATGCGGTTAACAACAACGCAAGATAAGGACATAAAACCAAGTGCAAAATGAGACAAACGGAGCACAATTACCTAATATAAATCATTCAGAAGCATCATGCTTTTATTGAATGTTACATTCATACACATCGTCTAACAATAAAAGAAAAACGGAATTTTGAATCCAGATAAATTCACTTCTATTGCATGTGCAGTGTCTTCTGTAAATAAATTATTTCAACTCAAATAACGGTGAATCTAACAAAAAACATAAAAAAAACAATAGATCAATGGGACGGCAATCTAGTATCATGAGCATATGTTCATCAAGTAACAGTTGCAATTATCAAACACTTGATCCAAGTACAACAACATTGACCATGCATTTGATATACTCAAAATCAAAATGTCAGGCCAACAAGTTCTCCTTTTATTATCACTGTAAATATCATCACAAGCACGAACATTTCACCCAACTAAAACTTGGATTCAGTAGCAACGTAATTAGTGCCCAACATCACTTAAGATCTATGCAACAAGCGATAGCATAAACTATAAAAACCACCAATCAACTGCAATAAACACTAGCAAAAAACCCCGAATCAACTGCAATAATTAACCTAAACACTATAAAAACAGTGAATCAACTTCAATAAATGATATAAACATCAGCTAAGAAGTCCAATTGTTTAACCTTTGTGAGAATCAGTAGCATCTTGAAACTCCTGGTCCTCGTCTTCCTCAGCAACCGACGCGACCTGCACAACTGGCTGTCCACCAGCAGGTCCCTCCTCCTTCTCGTCGGGATACCTCACGACAACTACAGGACAAACACAATGCCTAACACAGTAATCACTCACACTCCCGAGCCTCCCATCACTCCCCCGTTTGGTAGCTCCAAATCCTCTACTCCCCATAATCAAAGTGCTCAACCCCAGCCTCTCAACTTCCAAACAGAGCCTCTCCTTCATATCATGATCCTTAACGATGTGGATTTTGAAGGGGATTTGGGCTTCGATTAAGGGCTGGGAGAGATCTGAGGCTTTAGTAGTAGTGAAGGTGTCGAAATCGTCTTCAAGTTTTTGTTGGTTGTCGGGGTCAACTATGGAGAGGTCAACGGACCCCCAGTCGGCGCCGTAGAGGACGGAGGTGGGACGGACGTGGAGTAGGATGACGGCGTCACCGGGACGGAGGTACTGGTGTACAGCCCACTTGACGGCGAAGGCAGACTCGTCGGAGAGGTCAACTGCGATGCCGATCTTGCGTTGGGCGTTGGCGGTAGGGGTGTCGGAGGAGGAGGGGGTGGTGGGAGGGGGGAAGCGGGGGGAGGAGGAACGAACTTTGATGGAGGCCAGAGGGGGCATCTCGTAGGATTCCGTTGACTCGTTTTGGGGCTGCATTTTTTCTGACTTTTGACTAACTTGGAAGTTTGATTTTCTGTTTTGAGATTTTACCAGAGAGTGGTTTAGGAATATCGATGGTTTATTCCCCAAGTTGATGAAGGAGTAGAGAGTTCAGGGATCTGGGAAATGGAATCTTTCCTGCACTCATCCAACTAATTTGACTTGACTCGACTCGACTATTAAGTCAAGCCCAATATAGAATTAAATTTATGAAATTTTTCTTGACCAATGGTTGAATACATACTACTCTTTTTTCATCAATTAGAATCATAAACTATAAACATATGAAATTTAATCTAAACAATAGAGATCGGAGGCTACAATAGAGAACTTCTTTTTATTTCTGAGGCACAACCACACGAGGAGTACGATACGCCCCTTAAAGCTCGATAACATCCCATTTGTAACCAAGGGAAACCGGAAGATTATCTAACCCGGCTGAATAAGTGTTCACCTAAGACTATAATACTCGACTCAATAATATTAATACTCGACCACTCAGTCACTCGAGCTCTGCTCGTTAATACCAACACCCATGGCTCGGTACTAGGAAAATTGAGTTGTGTGGTTTGGTCAAGTTCATGGAAGTTTCACTATTTCACCACAGGGGACCCTCTTTCATTTCAAATTATTTTAGAGTTCCACTTTGATCATGTATTCATGTACACTATACATCAAACAAAAAGAAAAAATTTAACAGAAGAATGATGATGAACATGATCATCATGCTCTGGTGCCTCTTACATATGACTTGATGTATTAGCTATAAAAAGAAAAATAAAAAAGGGCAAAGAATCTGCAGGCATTCTCTATAGTCTACGAAACAGACCCCCTACAGTTGGATTTAGTTGATGGCGATGGAAACAGAACTCACAACGATTGAGTCTTATTATATACATTACTACCATATGCATTCCTTCACACGTACAGATTTTTCTGGGGAGTGGAGACCAGTAGAATTTGCAATTTGCCCACATAACCTCAGGTTCAACGGCACCTAAAACATTGACATGTTTTTCGCGTATGCTATCCTCTCGGGCAAAGTAAATGATGCACAAAGCATCCATTTACCTGGTGCAACAAGGCGAACTCGATGCATCTTTACCTCAAAACTAACATCAGACAGGGCGACCTGGATTCTCTGGTGCCACCATAAAACAAGATATAATTGATCAGCTATGGAGGAAAGAATTGCCAGTGAAGCAGATTACTATTAGGTATAAACTTGTTTGTTTCACATATAACATGAGGGTACAAGAACAAGCTATACCTCAAGGAAGTCGAACTCTGGATCATCAGCTTTTGAGAACCCATAAACATGAATCTTTGGCAGGATGCAGGTTTTATGTAGGGTTTCACAAAATATTCCTTTAAATGCATCTGCAACCATAACCAGAGGTTGACCAATAAAATTATAATACAGTAATAAATTCAATCACGATTGTCATGGTAACCAAAAGTACTATACAAGATAAAAGATTGACAGTGGCAAATCACATTAGATCTACAATCTAGACAAGTACATTCTAAGAAGTAGGACATTCTCCAAAAGATTCGGAAAGGAGGAAAAAACCATACTCCATCTCTTTGCATATTAAAATAGAACATGCTTCAGAAGACAGGCTTACCAAGAAATTCTACAGCATCATTTGGCAAGTTCATAATAACTTGAGTAATTGGTTTGGTTCTCTCTGCGACAAATAGTGTACTGATGAATCTTCTCCCGTCCATGTTATATACCTACCAGTTGAATAAATTATCATCAAGTTGAAACTTAGTAAAAACATTGTGCTTGTTTTCGTTTGAATAAGTCTGTGTTGTCAATATTATCCAATTTTAAGAAGTGCAAAGTCAATTAAAATAATTGAAATAGCAACATGCACTGAATGTAGTATGAAATTCCCTTATATACCTATCTTTATAATAACAAGTAACAAGAAATATTCAAGTTGATTCTAAGGATGCAATAAGTTAATCATGTGCCAATGTTAAAATCTGCAAATATAATGATAATAATCCCTTTGCATGTCCGAGGCAAGCTCAAGCTATGAAAGTTTATACTCCCTCCATTTCTTTTTAATAAACTTCATGCTTTTCGAGACACCACTTTAATCATCAATTACTTTGTTTATATTATAGAAAATTACAAAAATTAATATTATGAAAATATTTTTAAAAACGAATTCAATAATAGTAATTTTATATTTTCCGGGTAAATGAATAAAAAGTGATTTGGGGTTTCGACACAAACTCCTAAAACGTCTAGTATCCTTAATATGAAGCTTTATGTACAACAGTCAGTCCACATCTCATTGATTTAGAAAACAGAAATTATATGTTCATAACTGAATTTAGGAGGCAGTAATCATGCAGACATTGATAGCTTGAGGGTAAGCTACAGTACAGTTATGCAGTATAATTTCCATATTCTGAGCGCTACTTGTGGCATGCTATAAATAGAACTAACAAAAGAAATTTCCGAGATACAGATCTATAGCAAGTAATGAAGATCCCTGACCTCAATTTTCCTCTCAAGTTTACTACGGACACTATTTCTTTCTAGATACTCAACAGCATATGGATTTAAATCATTAGCATATACATATCTGACTTTCTTTGCAGCAGATATGGATATAGGACCAACCCCAGCAAACACATCACCTGTAGATTGGGAATAAAAAACAGAGTTAAGAAACAGGAGGTCGCAAGTCAGTAGTGAATTGTTTTAAACAGTTCTATCATGTCTTATATTGCTTCGAGTGACCTCCTCATAAGACCTTCAAGAGTGCTCAATCAACCAATTGTTATAGCCATTTCCACACCTTCTAACCAAGTCTTAACTTAATTAGTTCCTTACAGTGACATGAGGTCTTCATACAGCAAATTTGAGAATCAAGTTGTTTTTTCAGATTGGTGAGTCTGGAATTAAGTAATCAACTTACATATGACATCATCCTTGGTGAAGATATTTACAAGCCTCTGCCTCTCTGTTGATAGCCTAGAATTCCAGTATCTACAAACAACAACCACGACATCAAAACATGCAGATTAGTTAACTGCTTGTGACCTGCAACCTAAATACTTACACAGTTGCTAGATCGACATGGAACCGCACTCCATTTTCTACTACTGTGGTCACAAGAGAATGATTCCCCGCTAAAACTTCAAGCTGCATAGTTCTGTACTCATTTTGAATAGAGTCGATCTTATTGACAACTGTTTGAATCTTTGGTTGATTTTTATCTAATATTACCTGGAAAAAGTGAAGGGGGGATGAGATGAAGAAGAATAAGAAGATGACAAGGAACCATGACAAATGATCAACCACGTTGCAGATATATAGAAAAAGGAAGTGGAACTCAATATTCACAGCTAACATGCCAGTTATTGACTCACTCAAAAATACCTTGGCAATTAATTTTTTGAATGGAAGATGTTCATCTTTCAAGTTTAGATGAGCTATATGCCCAATTATTTCGAATCCAGAAGGGATAACCATCCCTCCCGGCAAGAGGGCTTCCAATACCTGCAGGAACAACACAAACATTTAGACAATAAACAATTTGCGGAATTAGGTTATGTTAAACCTCATAAGTACCTGATAAAAGTATATTAGTAAGGGAAGAGCTCATGGCACACACAGTTCAAGAATATAAAACTGGGGGCATACAAGGGACGGGATCAGTCAATTCTGGCGAAGAGAGAAATAGAGAATAAAGGTTCATCTAACTGAATTAATACCTCATCCATTTGCCAATAGTCATAGAACAAGGTTAGTTTGCACTTAATGAGTTCAAAAGCAGATGCCACACTCTGATCGTTGCATTCTTCTAATGTTGCCTGAACACAAAATAAGATCCATTACAGATGTTGATAATCCTACGTGTACATATAGTCCTAGAATATGGGCTGATGATATGAACACACACAAGGCAAGAAGGATCATATAGTTGACCACCATCTAACCAAGGATAACAATGCTCAATCTGTAAGCCACACCGGGTATAAGTTCCCATATGTCAGATAGTATCTAACAACTAATTCATACACATTTACTATAATTATATCGGTGGACTGGAACCATAATTACGAAAAGTAGTAATGGATTCATACACATTTACTATAATTATATCGGTGGACTGGAACCATAATTACGAAGACTACCAATTCCATTGCATAAAACACAAAGCAACCGTTATTTCAAATAGGACAACACTAAAAGCTAAGCTGAACTGAATCCATTACTACTCTAATAGACAGAATCAACTCAATGTACAATAAAAACGAGCATTTCTAACCTTGATTGCCTCAGGCATTTCTTCGATCGTCTTATCAGCATATCGTTCATCCAATAGCAACAACCTCGTAGAACCCTTCCATTTCCTCCCCTTAAACTCCTTCCCAAGCAACCCACTCATATCCTCCTCTTCACCTCCTTCACCCTCAACAACTTCCAATAAGACCATCTCATTCTTCCTAATCCCACGTCCGCTTTTCTCATTTTCCTTTGTCCCCTCGCCAGTCCCCTCACCTTTCTTCTTCTTCTTCTTCTTCGGCCTCGACAACTTAGCCAAATTCCTAAAATTCAAGTACCCTTTAGAGTTAAAAGACTTAACAAGCTTATCTCTATACAAAACACCAGTCAAAAGCTCCCCATCTCCATCAGCTTTCCCATAAATCCGCCTATTCAAAGCAACCAACCCATTTTCCTCTTTCAAATTCTCAATCACATCATGAAACTCTTCCTCAATTTCATCCCCATGGACCCTCCCAATATTCCTTACTCTAGGCCAATTCAAAAGGTGTCCACGTAGACGCCTTTCGAGAGCTGCACAGTGCTCTGCTGGCACTCTTAGCGCAGCAATATCGTAAATTCGAGTGAACGTATTTTCATCAAATAACTCGTTTTCATCAAATATTTGACTTTGATTTTTTTGGTAATTTGTAGAAGTGGGTAGTGTTGGGGTGGGGATGGGTGTGGGGGTGGGAGTGGGAGTGGGGGTGAAGCCTTTGTGGAGGGAAGGTCCGTAGGTGAGTAAAGAGGTGGCGGAGATGGCAGGGAGATGCGGTGGTTTAAGGAGGAAAAGAGGGGGAAAGGTGGTGGTGGTGGTGGTGAAGCGGAGGGAGAAGTGGAAGGATAGCGGGGGAGGGAGGAGTCTGGTGAGCATTGGTGGAGATGCGGCGGGAGTAGACGGTGGACACTGGTGTAGCTTGAAAAAAAGAGTCTTGGCGGGGTATTATCCGTTGTTAACTTTATGGATTCCATCTTTTTTGTAATTTTTGAAATTTAATTAAGAAATTAGTTTAAAATCTTATATAATCCCTCCGTCCCTAAAAGATTGTCACATTTTGACTTTTGTTGGTCAAATATAACAAAATTTGACCATGAATTTTCATTGAACGATAATAAATAATAGTATAATCATGTAGTATCTTGTTAGGTTCGTCTCAATATATATATTTTAAATAACAACTTTTTATAATTTTTTCGCATGTAGAATATATTTACGTTTTAAATCGTATTTTGTTGACCACCAAAAATCAAAATGTGACAATCATTTAGGGATGAAGGGAGTATTAAACTAAGAGGATACCGATTTTTGATGTTTTATATGTGTATCTTAACAAATTTTATTTAAAATTCATTTTTGATATTGACTTTTTTATTTTTGGAATTAAACTCATTACATTAGACGACGTTAACAAAAATCGTATAAAATATAAATTTATTAATATTTATACTATATTAACTAATTTTCCGATAAATATTAACTGTTTCTTGGTTAGTAATTTACGTATTCATTAATTGTAATATTATTGTATTCATATTATCATAGTTAATTTACAAAAAA
The DNA here is from genome assembly GCA_003412495.2 of Echium plantagineum. Taxonomy (NCBI): domain Eukaryota; kingdom Viridiplantae; phylum Streptophyta; class Magnoliopsida; order Boraginales; family Boraginaceae; genus Echium; species Echium plantagineum. The sequence goes on along the minus strand of CM016567.1, from coordinate 19,735,252 downwards.
GAAAAATCACTTCAAAGTTATAACAAAAGATTCACATGATATATAGCTTTGATATACTCCCTCCATCCCTTTTTATTGGCACCATTTTGACTTTTTGGGTCAAACTTTGAAAGTTTTGACAATAAATTTTTATTTACCGTTAAGAAATAATATAGTCATATTGGATCTTGTTAGATTCCTCTCAATATATATTTTTGAAATATCAAGTTCTTATAATTTTTACACATGTAAAATTAAAAATATTTATGTTTTAAGTCGTGTCTCGGAGACCGTGAAAAAGTAAATGAGTATTATAAAAATGATGGAGGTAGTAACAATTAGCAATATACTCAAATAGTATTATGTTTAAGCCCTTTAAGAAAGTACAATTTTTATTGATCGAAAGTATACTATATATCGTATCCATCGCACATGTAATATAACATACAGCAATTAATACATGATGTTAACAAAAAGAAAAATAGTGTAAGTATTTGTAAATTAGGACATCATATGGCCTTATACATTATATTTTAGCAATATAAGCTTCCCCTTGATTGCAACATCAAATTGGATTCTATCATATAAATTCCTAGATATGTTATTCAATTGTTTGGTTAAGAGTTAAGACTAAGGTCCAGCATCTCATCATCTATTATTATTTCTTACTATAAATAAATTATTTAAATTGAAGAGAAGCACCAAAAGAAGGCCAAATGAGGAGCAAGCTATAGCAATTAATTTGCCCCATATAAGAAAAACCAACAAACCAACTAATATCAAACACAACCCAACTTCTGTCCCAAAAAAACAACCACTTGCTGCTTTGTTTTCCTTGACATCACTTGAGCATGATGAGTTTGAGGTTGAAGGAATTGAAGCCATGGAAGATACACGCGAAAACGACGATGAATCCCCTGTCGATGAACTAAATAGTGACGACGATGATTTGCTTGAATCGCTTTTACCAATTCTCCCCATATTCGAATCCTTAAGCCTGTACTTCCAATTCTTGTATACCTTGGAAGATATTTTTTGTGACATTTTGTCCTTGGACTTTTTAATCCCGACTTTCTTTCTCTGCAAACATTATTGTTTTCTTACATTTAGCACCGCAAAACTAAATATTATTACAAATTAAAAGGAGAATTATCATATCTTATTTGGGGAAATATATAAGATATATGCATGCCAACACTCAACAATAATTGTTGCCAACGAACGTAACATTATTATTCAAACACATAGTAATATAACCATCTAAATTAAACAAACACATAAGGAGATATAGGAGAAATATTTCATTAATGGCTCTTCGATTCAACGACATGTTGAAAGTTTATGATGGCTTACCGAATAACATCCAAAAATAGATTTAAGAGCATATATGAATCTATCTTTGTCCCCATTATCATTGAAGATCAAATCGCTTTCTTTTGGCTCTGAATAACGTTTGCATTTTGTAGTAGCCCCATGGTAGAGATCATTTTCGATCGATTTGGAGGATCGAAATATCTTTCTTATGCCTTTAGACTTCATGATAGGGAATTATCCATACATAATATTAATGCACCGTAGGGTAAGAACGATGATGCAACAAACTCAAAAATAGATATATAGAAAGAACAATAGTTGGAAAGATTTGGTGAAGGGGATAATATTAGCCAGTGAATATAGGGATGCAAGCGTAAAAAAGGAAGGAATTAAATAATATCAAGATTTGCGTTAATTGTATGATGACTAATTTACATGTAACATACGATATTATTATAGTTAACATTTCATTTCCATTTGTGTCCCTTCAAAAATCAAAATCATCTTGATTAGGTTTTGGGGAAGTCAACAAAGCCGTATACAACCTAAGCCTGTCCTCCCCAAGGGAAGAAGACCTAGACAAGGGCCTCCGAGGCCTAATGAAGGACAACGAGGTCAAAGTCAAGCGATGTTTATATCGCCTCCAAGCTAACTGAATAGCGACAGCTGCCCAAGTCCTCCATCCAGGGGAATAGTATCTTGCACTTCTCTTCACCTTGTCCTTCACAAACGTGTACCGGAAATGTTGTGTCACGTACTTAACATCCTCGGCTTCTAGCCCGAAAGCCTCCGTTGTCTCCAGGGTAATTAGTGTTGATGATGAAGGGGGGAGTCTTTCGACAAAGGGGCGTCTCAGACACCACGAAAGGAGCTCATCTCCACTGAAGTTTCCGGGGCCTAACATGCAACAACTTTCTACACCGTTTCGTAAAACCTGGCTGCTTTGTAGATGACCTCGGACTATGAATAGCATTCTTTGCACTGGATCACCTTCTCTAGTAATCTTCACGTACGTGAAATTTGAAAATATATATTATTTGATAGATATTTTATGATTGTGTTTAGGATTTAATTAAATCAAAACTTACTGTTTCTCCCTTTGTGAATATGAGGGACTTAACGCGATCACATATGTTCTCGAGTACTAAATCATCCATATGCTGAAATAGAGGTACCTGGAAAGTTATTTGGAAGACTGATTTTAAATTTAGAATCTAGTCTATGATGAGCAGAGGAATGTGATTATTATTGATTCTTACCTGCCTAACCAACTCCAAACAGAGGTGATATTTGATATCTCTCCTCAGACCGTCGGGAAGATTGTGAACCATGTCACATTCATCAACACCTCTCATGGCAGCCCAACGTTGTCGTTCATAATTCCTTACCCTTTGCCTTAATTGAGGGGGCAACCGCCTTTTCCTCATCCACCATTCCAAATTCCTCATCTTCAATTGCATTGCCTGTTTCTTTGAAGTTGTCGCGTGCAAGAAAACCTATACAATTGAATAGGCATGATGAAAAACGATCAACTAGTTAAAACAACCTTACTTAGTAAACGATTTTTGATCTTACATACCTTAATGTTGCCAATCAACATAGTAACTAGAAGCAGCCCACTTGTGAGGACAATAATAATGAACACCAATTCTAACCAATCTGTAGTGCTTTCCAAGTTCCCAAATGTACTAACACCATTGAATAAGATATCAAGAATAATTAACGAAAATCGTCACAAGAAAACTGTTATGGATTTGCATGAAAATGTTATTAGTACTACCTTAAAGTCATGAGGCCCCAGAAAATAGGAAGAAGTATCTTCTCCAATCGACTTTCATTAGTAAAGAGTTGAACAGTCCATTTATAAGCTCCATAATCGAAAGCATCGTCCCCTGATTTATCTAAACACGCCGACCTAGCTTGTGAATTCTCTCCCCAAATCAATCTTGATTTGTCTATAAAGGTGGTAGTTGTTCCATAGAAAATCGGCTGTTTGCACGCGAGTATATTCACATCGCAATAATGAGCAGAGGCTATGCATTCCTGTTTTAAGCATTTTGCAGCTCTTTGTATCCCAAGTAAATACCAGCATGCTCCCACAGCCTACATACATGAGATGCAACGAAATAAACGACGAAATAAGCGAACAGAGTATATGAACAGAGTATGTTAATAATGCAATATGCATTAGTTATTTTTCTTACATGGGATGCGACGAAATAAGCGATCATATTGAGAGCGATTCCCCACCAGACAGTTCCGAAAATGTAGCCTGAGAAATTTTGCATACGACGCAAAAGGCAGACAGAGTGATATATCTTAGGAAGGTATTGGAACAGAAACATGATCAAGAATATAGTCATCACAACTGTTGTGGATCCCTTCGCTAGTAGAGAGGGAATCGCTACCCATAGAACTATCTGCAAGAAAATATAATCATTTGTTAGTAATATAGTATATTGTTATTATTCATGATGAAGCATAAATTCAGTGTATAATACTTGTATCATTTACAAATTACAACATCGAATTATCGTATATATGCATACATGATTAGTGTTGGAAGCGAGTCGAGTCGAGCCGGGTCTGGAGTACCCTACTCTATGCCTTAAGGTAACGGGGCGGGTAGTAACGAGTCGAGTAATTTAGTGAGCATAACTTTAGTACACTACTCGACTCCTTATGATAATGAGCTGGTTAGTAGCGTCAGGTAGTGTAATTATTCGGCTCTAATCCTTTATTACCCGGCTCCTTAAGGCAAAATGAAAAAAAATAACTTATTTTTAACAAAAAAAGGAATACATTGGTATATTTGAAACACTAATAACTTATATAAAACTTAATTATTTGGAATATTGATAAATAGAGTTTAAAACTTACTTGAACACATATATTAAATTATTGTTTGGTAGTTTATTAAGGGACCGAGTAATTACCGAGCAAGCTGGATATCTCAAACGAGCACCACCTTCGGTTCCTATCCTACTCCTTAATTATCGAGTCAAGTAGTCGAATCGCATACTCAAGCGGATCACGAATCACCCGACTCCTTTCCAATACTATACATGATACATGAGACTCAATAGTATTTATGAGTTTGTGCCCAAAGTACACATACATAACATGGAACGGGTATCATCACTTAGGGTATAAATATGTTTAAAAAGTGTTAATGACAAAGAGTCAAAGATCATCACCTTCTAAGAGGGGCTAATTTAAAAGTAAAATAAAATAGAGGGTCAAATTTTAAAAGAGAGTACACTAACAAATAAGTTAAAAATTAAAGCCACTGAAGCTTTGAGGACTCGACCTGTCATCAGCTTTCCTCCTTTCAAGTTTCCTTCTTTGTAAACTACACTATAGCGCCTAGAAATTTGGAAGAATGTTCCCTCCTCTATTTTTTTATTTTAATTTCCCCCCTCTTGTTTTCTTTGATTTGCTTATATCCTCCCCCTTGATTGTGTGGGTCTATAGTAAACCTTATCGTGCCCTAATAGCATAGAGAAATCTAGTAAGGGGAAAGGTTTTATTAATGGGCAAATTTGACCATTTAAAAAGGAGGTAGGCAAATAAAAGAAAAAAGGGAGAAGGGCAAAAAAAAAAAGAAAAAAAAGGAGAGGGGTACTCTTTCAAATTTCTCCTATAGCCCCATCCCCTATTAGGTCCGCCCCTACTTGGGTGCTTATGTTTCAAAGTGTCTTAGTTAATTGTTACGTAAATATGTTTAAAATTTGTGCAATTGTACCCACTAGGTTAGTGTTGTGCATGAGCCGAGCTACTTGCTCGGGAGAGCCGAAACTCGAAGCTCTGCTCATAATAAAATGACCCGAGTCGCTGACTGGGCTCCCCGCTCGTGAGCTCGGAGAGCCATCTCTGCAATCCGGTTCAGTAGTATATATTTGATCATATTTTAAAAGAAAAATATAAAATTAGTTACATTTAAATTGTAGTATCCATGAACTTTTATTCCCAGCGAATCCTTCGATTTTCAAGGTTCATTGATTAAAGTAATAGACAATTGTCTCTTCATTTCCCCCATTATAAATATCCTTTTTATTAACGTTGATTTTTATTGAAATTTAATTATTATATTACCTTGTTACAATTAATTGTTTGAATAAAATAATACTTTGTTAATCCAATTAAACTTAAAATTTTCGAATGAGTTAAGTGAACTAGCTCGGAGCTCGACCCGGAAATTGCTCAGCTCAGCAAGCTTTCACCCGGCCGAGCCTAAGGTTCATATAGTAATAAACTGAACCAAAAAGTCTTGAGCTCGGGATCGGCTCACCTTGTGTACAACTCTAGTGTTCGTACATAAATATAGAGTGTAAGCTTCATGATGCTCAAGTAAGTATTATCACCAAGCAATCAAACCAACAAATTGAATTATTGAGATCCCTAAACTAGAATCGAGATTATTGTCTGATCAGTTTCTATCCCACACCAGTCTGTTATTTGTACATATACCTAAAATAAGTACAGAGTATAAGGTAAGAAAAGACATAAAATTGCCACTCTCTCCATCCTAATCTTTTGGTATATATGGATCGATGAAAGGGACGGACTACTTATTATTTGTTATGGTCTCGTGTCTATGTGTTCTACAATAATTTAATAAGTCCAATTTCTATATGGAAAGTTCATTGACTGATTTCCCCTTTTAAATCAATTTGATATATTCTATAAATATTCTTCTCCTTTCCTATAATCCTACATACAAGTTAGAGAGCTCCGTCGTATAATTTAACTGGTAAAGAATTAGAGTGTAAATTATTAGCAACTTCATCTTTTTATATAAGTCAAAATAGTTAACGGACAAGTTCTAATCCCTGATCAGTTGAAGGCTTGAGGTATATCCTATAATTTATTTTCTCCGTGTACTTCAGAACATAAGTACATATGGATCGTTAGTGTAACGGTTTAACACTTTTACGTATCGAAAATAAAGACAAACGTTGAACATCAGTAACTAACACGCATGAGATGAGTTGATCACAGGATTGCATGCAAAAGCCAAACATTGACATGCATATGCTTGTCATCTTCTATATATACACTTGAACACTTATGTATATATTACCAAACTGTTCGTGATCACATGCCGTATTCTCACAAATTCATCTAAATAATGTTCATTCAATATTATCACACTAAGACAATGATTAAGATCACCTAAAACCACTACGACGTGATATCTAAATGCTTTTACTCATATTCAAATTGAGAAAATTGCTAAAATAGTATTCCCTCTATTTTTTTAACCTATTGTTTAGAATTTGTGTAGTCAAATTTTGAAAATTTTGACAATTAATTTTTATTAGTTAATAACAAATACTAATATAGTCATGTTGGATCTTGTTAAATTCGTGTCAATCTATATTATTGAAATATCAACTTTTTATAACTTTTATATGTACAGAATTAAAGATATTTTCGTTTTAAGACGTGTCTCGTTGACCGTGAAAAGTTAAAATAATAGCCTATAAAAACACAGAGGGTGTATTTGATAGTGTTATCAAATTGCAATTTGATCCCAATAGTAGTACGAATTGTAATTTAGTCTCCGGAAGTAACAAGAAAGTTGCATATTAATCCTCAAGTTAACTATTCCATTAACAACAATGCGCGATTGGAGATTAAAGTTGGTAAAAAAGAGTTTTTTAACACCAAAGTGTTATGCGATCATAAGCTATTTCTCATTTTTACATGTGAACGTAAGCTAAAGTATTGAGGTAAAGTCTTAAACTTAGACCATAAGTTAAATTGTTGAGTTAAAGTGCTATGTGAACATAAGCTTATTCTCATTTTATGTGTGAGCGTAAGCTAAAGTTGTGTTGAGCCAAAATCTTCAAAAATCTTTTTTTGCCCCAACTTTAACCTCTAATCAAATGTGAATGTTGAAAATTGACTGAATAATCAACGTGGAGACTAATTTACAATCTTTTGACCAATTTCAATGATTATACTGCAATAATGCCACTATTGAGGAGCAAACTATAACCTGGTGTCTAATGACAGTACGAGAGACAATTGCAATAATTTTCTCCCCTTCTATATATAGCTTTTTAATAGGAATTTTCATTGATCAAAATTAAAACACCTCGACTCTAAAAGTGAAATAGGTCAATTATATGTATGTTTAACTCGACTTGATCTTTCTCATTCCACTAAATCTATAGCTATACTTGAATTAACTTCACCCAATTTATTTGATCATACAATAAGAACATTATTATTTAATTAACACAAATATAACTCTAGTCGTAAATATTATTAATATATTTTATTAATGTATGTGTTAATTGTATGTAACATATCTCCAGTAAATCCTTAGACGTGATATTAATCAAGCTTTAAAAAACACGTTATATGCGGCTCAGTTTGCACTATAACAAGTCAAACTTCCATAACGTTAACTTTTGCCAAAAATTTTCTCGAGTTAGACCAGAGAGAATTCTAGCAATGACCCCAGTAAATGGGATCAACTTGTATTTTGTCTTTCTAGTAAATAACAGTGTTGAAATAACATAATCTTTCATATTGTACAAGTAGTTCATATATAATCCCTAAATTAACTTTATCGTTAACAACTGAACGTTTATTTTTAATATTTTTGGGTGAAAATGTAATTTTTGAAACTCGTGGATCATATATTTAGGATTAAGGTGTTGGGTCATGTTTTGCCCGTTAATAACTGGCCAAACTTGGATCCAAGATGAACTGTCAATCCCAATTCCAAAACATCGCCTGAAAGTTTTAAAAATTCTATTTTCATCCTAAAAATATTAAAATCCGTCAATTATTAACAACAAAATTCATTTATGAACTACTTGTACAGGAAACCACACACGTATACACTATTGAGACCATTACTATAATTAACTCGGTCAGACTCGATTAAGTTAGGGCTTGATAGGTAGCTGACCTGAGGTAGAGGAACGATGACAAAAAGATCAAGCAAGAACCCTCTTCTAGCCTTCAAATATCTCAAGGCCACGGACTTGGCACTAACGTCGTGTAAACGGCTGGTCTCGTTAGCATACATGGCAAAGTGTCTCTTGTTGAGCTTAAATTGCACCCAAATATTACAAAAATGCAAAGCATCCGTCATGCAACGGAGGACAGTAACGGTAACGGCGAACCACCCATCTACGAAGAGGCACATGCAATTGTCACTTATCGAAAGAGCGTAGAAAAATAAAGGATCCACAAATAGACCCGCCGCACACACTAGGAGAAATACTCGATTCCATTCTTGAATCCATGCTACTCTTGGATCCAAAACGTTGCCTAGAAATGACCACTTTCGTCGTCGGACGAATTTCGAATTAGTGTCTCGGGGGTTGTTGTTGTTATCGTTGTTGGAATTTTGTCCTCCTTCTTCTTCTTCTTCGTCTTCGTCTTCTTCGATGTCGTAGTCTTCATCGGTGGTGTAGTAATTTGAAGAATATTGATAGTGGTTTTCGTGGGTGGCCATTTCAAGCTCAGAATTTTCCATTTTTGTTGAGTAGCTAGAAGGAAGTAATAACTTGGAGATGTATATTTTAGTTTATTGGTTATATGGAGAGAGTTTTGGGTAAGGATAAAAGCGAGAGTTGTATATTCAAATTATGGAAGTGTTTGATGTGGAATTAGGAAAGCTTAATTAAAAAGACATGGCGCCATAATTTAACTGGTAAAGAACTAAAGTGTAAAGTATCACCAGTCTCGCACCTTCATGTAATCCGAAGTTGTTTTTCATTGTGAGCGAATCTTGTGTTTCGAAGTGGTTCATAGACATGTACCTAATCAGCTGAGACGCATCCCCCAATTTACCTCTTTCGTGTACTCTAGGACATGGGTGTATGTGTATGGGTCGTTAGTGTGACGAGTTCACACTTTTAAAGAGACGTGTCTTCACGTGATAGAATAAGGCAATTCGATCAAGTGGTCTTATAAAGTTAAATTTATCAAGTGATGCATGAGGTAGGCCCATCCAACGATCTATTTCCTTCGTGTACTCTAGGGTACAGATGCATGAGAATTGTTGGTGTGATATATGGTTTCACACTTTTATGAAGTAATAATTTTGTTTTAGTGGAGAAAAATCTAGAGAAAATTGCTAGAAAGGTCTCATTAAATATGTGTCCATTGCAGTTTGGTCCCAATTAGTTGTTGGTCTGCCGAAATGGTCCCAGTAATTGGTTTATTTGGTTCACTTTAGTCCCCAACCGTTAAATATAGACGAAAAATTATAACTTTGGGCCAAAATTGAAGTTTTAGCATTAAGTCAAGGTTAAAACGCAAATTGGATATATATTATATTCGATTTTTCTTTGTTTTTCTTTTTTAAAAAAAATTCCGATTTCTTTGTCAATTTTTTTTTTCAATATCTGGGTTTTTTCTATTCCTTTTGCTTTTTTTTTTTTAATCTTTTTCTCTAGTAAAAAGGAATCGATTTTGGTAATTGTTTTAGCTAAAAATTTCGGTTTCATAAAAAATTTGGTTTTTGTAGTTTTTTGACAAAAGGTTCAATTTTAATTGTTGTTTGTCCTTACCCAAAAATTTGGTTTTTGTAGTTTTTTGACAAAAGTTTGGTTTTTGTAGTTTTTTGACAAAAGGTTCAATTTTTTGACAAAAGGTTCAATTCGAATAATTTAGTGTACACATAATTGAAGAATATTATCATGAGTGAGCAACCGAGCATGCATGCATGAGATATAAAGATAATGAATAATTTATTCATGTCTTCTACAATGATTATAACTTTGGGTAATCGCTGCCTGTGGCCACGATCAACTTGTAGATATCGATTTCTCGTGTGAAAATGTAACATGAGCCCCTATTTTTTATGACAGTAAGAATAAACTAACCAAATATAAAAGAGCGATCCTATAAATTTATTTTAAGGTTGGTCTTGATATTTTGAGGGTTAGGATGAGAGGAAATTGCTGGAATAGTCCCAGTAAATATGTGCCCGTTGCACTTTAGTCCCAGTTTTATATTGGTCTGCCAAAATGGTCCTCGTAATTGATACTTTAGGTGCACTTTAGTCCCTAAATGTCAACTTTTAACGGAAAATCGGGTTTTGATGTTAATTTTGGGGCAAAATCATAAATATAACCATTTGTTTACTCAAAAACGAAATATATACTTAAAATGGTGCAAAAAACTAAAACTTTCATTATAATTTCTAAATTCTACCAAGTTTCCCTCCAAATTATAATGAAAGTTTTAGTTTTTTGCCCCCATATAAAGTATATATTTCGTTTTTGAGTAAACAAATGGTTATATTTATGATTTTGCCCCAAAATTAACATCAAAACCCGATTTTCCGTTAAAAGTTGACATTTAAGGACTAAAGTGCACCTAAAGTATCAATTACGAGGACCATTTTGGCAGACCAATATAAAACTGGGACTAAAGTGCAACGGACACATATTTACTGGGACTATTCCAACAATTTCCTCGTTAGGATGAAGCTAGGAAAGGATCCCTAAATTAATAATTTTTTAATATATAGAAAAAATTATATATCAAAACTATAAATCAAATTTGAAGTTAACATTTTTAGAAATTATGAACACAAAAACATAATTAACTCGTCTTAAAAATATAAAACAGAAGTAGCTCAAAAAATTTACGTTATATTATTATCTTTTTTAATTTAGGTAATATATTTTGAAAGAAATTATTGGCCAAAATTTGGAGAGAAATGTTAATTATATAGTACTTCAAGAATTGAAGTACAAAAATTATAAAAAAATAAATCAAAAGGAGATTGTTAGACACTAAAAACACAAAAGTAAAAAAAGATTATGCAAAAGAAAAAAATATTATAGGTAAAAGTAGAGCACATTGTTTAAACATAAACTTAATTAACTTTAAAGTATTTATATTCTATTAAAAATTATATTGACGCTTTTAAGAAATAAATAATATAGATAGAATTTATTGTTTAAATTTTAGATTGTTAATTTGTTTGATGTTTAAGATTCCAATGTTAATAAAATAATATGCGACTCCCAAGTGATGTTTTGAAAAATAAGAAGATGGATGAAAGGATGGATGTAGTAGGCAGCAAAGGCAGGCAAAAATGAAGATGGATGGGAGATCAAGTGGGGCCAATCGACTTCTAGTTTGCAAATAAGTACGAAAATACAGGTTCAAATATGAGCTTTCTCTTTTTTTGTTTGTTTATTGCTCTCTTCTTTCAATTCATATCCATACTAGAAAATAATGTATGAGAATCTGTTTGAACAGTGACATAGAAAAATCAACAAGCCGTTTTGCAGTTGAACACCTCTTAGTCAATCATTTCAACAAGGAATTAGTTATGGTTCTTTAATATTTTTATTTTTCAATTTATTTATTAAATGATAAAAAAATATTCTATCATTTTCATTCTAACAAATGAACATGAACTATATATTATCATGATTTTTAAGCTAAACTCTAATTCCCTGATCGTGAGACATATTCACAATTTATTTTTTTGAATATTTTAGAGTATGGGTGCATATATATGGACCCTTAATGTGACAATTTTATATTTCTTTTAGAATGCATTCTTTCTAGGATAAAAATGATACATTCATTACAAATACATAAGAAAAATTGAGAGTTTTTCGAGTTATAAATCTTTAATATTAAATACTCGAATATTCTTCAATTAATTGAAGTTGGATAAAAAGATCATGTTTTATTCAAATATATATACGAAAATAATGTTATTACTGGAGCATTCGATCATACATGTTTTAAAAGTATCCCACCTAGCACTTTTGTTATATTCACCGTTAAATTTAATATTTTTTTTTTGACAAATAAACTAACAAGGGTAAAATTGTTTAAAATGAATTTTGAGGTATTTTTTTATTTTAACAAAAAAAGTTGAGACAATATTTATGTTTGGATGTATTTGAAATAATATAGATTAAAGAAAGTGGCAAACAAAAATTAATATAAAAGCAAAAAAGCAAATAGTTATTCTTTTTAAAGTTAAAACATTACATTAAAATTAGTGTTGGATAATTGTACCCCTCCAACTTTGTTAGAGAAAGTCAAATTTAAAATGCAATATAGCAGAAGTACTAAGTGGGATATACTTTTTGAAATATGTGTGAGCAAGAAAGTCGTTTTGAAACATTTGTGACCGAGTCGTGAATGTTTTGAAACATGTATGATTGAATGCATTATTAACTTTTTAGATACTTATTATTCCCTCAGTTCCTTTTTTTAAGGCCCGTTTGACTTTTCACAATCACCGAAACAAGAGTTAAAACATAAATATCTATAATTCTAAATGCGTAAAAGTTGTATGAAGTTGATATTTGCAAAAATCTATATTGAAATGAATCTAATAATATCCCACATAATATATTATCTACTATCGGCTAATGAAAATTCATGGTAAAATTTCTAACGTTTGACTCCAAAAACATAAATTGATCTTAGAAAAAAGGACGAAGAGAGAAGAAAATTGTCCCGAAAGTCATTAATATTTATTAGATATTCATAAAACGAAATATTAATAAAATTAATTAATACTCCTATAAGATATTCATAAACTCAAATAATGACTATAACTCTTATAGTTGAAAAAAAAAAACTAAAACAAGAAAATATCTATACTATATATAATGTCGGAAGCCTATTGGTGAAGCCTAGAAGCTTATCTAAGCTATCCATATTGCATTATATTTTGTTGACACATGGTCCACTATTTAATAATCAACTTTAAAAATAACCACTTATTTTTTTATACATGTTCATTTTTTAATAATCAGCTTAACAATCACTCGCTATAAAATAATTATACAATTATTTGATTATATCTTTACTTTAAAATTAAGATTATTGTGATATACAAGCGTGATTAACTGATTATATTGAGCCATAAATACTAGTTCGTAGAATACTAGATAGAGTAGAAGAGATATATTCTGGTAGTATAATAGAACCAAATGTTCAGGAATTTGGAAGTTAGCCTTCCATAACTATTTGATTTATTACATGTGAACTCAAAACATTATCATATATCATCATGATTCATGCTGCTTCCAGCAGACACCATCCAAATATGATTTGTTGCATTCTTAATATTCTTAGCACAGACTCAACTAAGAGATAGATCAGAGAGGTAATATTATAATAATAATAATAATAATAATAATTATAATAATAATAATAATATTCAGGCATAAATAATTTACTAGGGTCTAGGACCATCATTCTGCTAGCTTCAGAAAATAATCATGGATCATTTTGGAACCAACATACCATACATTCCCAACTACTGTATTCGTTTCTTTTCATATATTGTCAACTAGCTAGTCTTTCAATTAGCAAGGAAATTGTTGATTTGATCTCGGTAAATGGGTTATTGTTGTATTTTGATCCCAGTAAATGACACGGATGTGCAAATGGTCCTTGTAAGTGGCTAGCAGGGGCGCCTTTGATCTCTAATTTAACACCTACGTTAATTTGTGGTGTTTTTGCAATTTTAAGACAATTTGGGGGGTGGTTATGCAATTTTAAGACTTTGCTTAATTATAACTCTCTTTTTGGTTTTTTTTTTCGATTTCTTTTAAAGATTTTTTTCTATCTGTTTTCTAGATTTTCTTTTTGATTTTTTCCCAGCAAAAAGGGTCTGATTTTGGAAGTTGTTTTAGCTAAAAGTTTTGGTTTCGTCAAAAAGGTTCGACTTTCATAGTTTTTGGCAAAAGAGTTCGATTTTCGTAGTTTTTTGACATACCGGTTCGATTTTGATAGTTGTTTTGGAAAAAATATTTTTTTCGCTAAAAGATTCAATGTTGGCAAAAATGTTCGATTTTGGTAGTTGTTTTGGCTAAAAGTTTCGATTTTAGCAATAAAAAGTTCGATTTTGATAGTTTTGGCAAAAGTGATCGATTTTCATAGTTTCTACAAAAATCGAAAGTTTTGGCCAAAACAGCTACCAAAATCGGACCTTTTTACCAAAACAACTATAAAAATCAAACTTTTCTTTAGCAAAATCTTAATTTTTAGCCAAAACAACTACCAAAATCGAACCCTTTTGCCATTACAATGATCAAAATTGGATATTTTTGCTTAAAAACTACCAAAATCGAATATTTTCCCAAAACAACTATCAAAATCGAAAGCTTTGTAACAAAAATACAAAAATCGAACCTTTTTGGCAAACTACGAAAACTTTTTGGCAAACTATCAAAATCGAACCTTTTTGCCAAAAACTACGATAACCAATTGCCAAAACCAAAACTTTTAGGTAAAACAACTACCAAAATCGAACCCTTTTTACTGTGAAAAAGGATCGAAAGGAATATCTAAACAACAAATAGAAAAAAAAATCGAAAAGAAATCTAAAAGAATTGAAAGAAAATCGAAAAAAGAGTTATGGGATCAAGCAAAGTCTTAAAATTACATAATCACCCCCCAAATTGTCTTAAAATTGCAAAAACACCCTAAATTAATGTAGGTGTTAAATTAGGGACCAAATGCGCACATGCTAACCACTTATAGAGACCATTTGCACATCCATGTCACTTATTAAGACCAAAGTGCAACAGTGAGCCACTTACCGGGACCAAATCAGCAATTCCCTCGTCAATTAGTATAATATTATAACTCATACAGTCCTATAAATAAGTTACTTAGTATATGTTATTCCGGCTGTTTTTAGTTGAAGGTCTGTCACTTTTTTTTGTCCTAAAATAGTTATTGTTTTAACATGAAAATTATATTTTTACATTCTTAAAGGTATTTTTAACTATTTTTTTTTCAAAATTAACAATCAACCAATACTATAGTTCCAAATAACCATATTTTACATTTTTAGTTTACATTTTAACTACTTTTAATTTTTCTTAATCAATGTGCAAATAGCTAAAACCGCAATTTAAAATGGACAGAGGGAATATAATATACGTGATAATCATCATAACAAACTTATTACGTTTATCAGTTACGAGTTACGACTAAAATTATCGTGGCATGAAAACCTTGTGGAGCAGACATCATCTTTCACTTATTTAAGTTTGGGAATAGAGTTAAACTGATTAGTATGAACTAACATCTGCGGGGATAGCTCAGTTGGGAGAGCGTCAGACTGAAGATCTGAAGGTCGCGTGTTCGATCCACGCTCACCGCAATTTTCTGTTTTAACATTATTTTACCGAGTGAGAAAACGTGAAGATCTGAAACGCTTATATCCAGCTTCACTTAATTCTCATTTTTCTAACCATGTTCACTAATCAGTAACATGTGAAACAAGGATAATTGTTCGGAACTCCACATATTTATTATATGTTGTTTTATAATTACTAAGGTCCCCGATAGATGGAACTTATCGAAAACCATCAAGTTCGTTCGTTCTTTCCTTTGCCCACAGAACTAGAACTGTAAGGCGTCCTACCAATTTATATGAAGCGTTTTCTGTGCTGTCTGAGGATATATGGAAGTAATGACTGGAGAGTATTCGGTCAAGCAATGACTTTGGCGAAACCACAGAAAACAAACGAAGAACTAAAAATTAAGAATTGTTATAACTTCTCATGTAACTATAAATAATGAGTAGACATCCAATAAGAAATCAATGGCATTGGTTCTCTATAACTATGAGGTGTTTACATCAACAAAGGTACAAAAGCCTCCAGAAAGCCGATATAACTGTGTTCACTACACTGTACCAAAATCTTCTTCCATAAAGACTTAGCGTTTGGAGAATAGTCCCTGGGTCAGTGAGGAGAAGTCGTATTCTTTTGTGGGCGTAATAGATGACGATGGTGCTGGTGATGGTGATACTCGGCCACCCCCAGCAGACGAGACTCCAATACCGGAACCATTTTGCCCAGATAAGTAGGGGCTGGAACAACAAGATACCAATAATTGTGAGGATTTTCAATTTTAGGTAATCCAACCAAAGAGCAAAGTAAACAAGAAGCTGAACCCAAGTGGTAGGTTCCTCACTATTTATCTGCAGCTTATAAACAAGAAGTTTAACCAAAGTGGATCTTCAATTTTAAGGTAACTCTTCTGATTAAAAGAAGAAACCTGGGAGAGCGAAAACATTGTTTGAAACAAATAATGTTCGTTGCAGGAGTACACAAATATGATATTCATAATCAAAATACCTAAATATTTTGGTACTCGATTTTTGCTGGAGATAATTTGAGTCCCTTTTAAAAGAAAAACATCACTATTATAAAATGAGTTTTTAGTCATTATAGGTAACTGATGAAGATGCTCTTGACTCTAGTTCCACATTTATCCAACTAGTAACAATAGGTACTGCTTTTAAGAAACTGATTCCAAGACGCTCAACAGAACAAGGACTTTAAGTCTAGGTAGAATGTGAAACATATACCTTGAAGAAGGAGGAACTCCACCCGAGTTTCCTGCTGAATTTATCGCACCCACGTTTGCCATCTGTCACAAGTTTTAAAAAGGGGAAGACATCAGGATTCAGGGCTGAAGTGCTTCAACTGAACAAGATAAGAAACTAGATGGATCTTACCTGCATAATCTTTTGGAAGTCATTGTTTCCAGCAGTTGGCATCATCATTCCAGGGAACTGATAACCAGCATTTAGCCAATTTCCAGGCAAAGGGACCCCATTTGGGTTTTGTTGTGAATTATCAGAATTTTTTGGCATCCCACCAGCAGAATTAGCTGCCGCCGCCATTAAAAGTGACTGCTGTTGTGCCAGCATAGCAAATTGTTGTTGCATAGCAAGTTGTTGTTGATGAGCAGAAAATGGTGACACCACATTTGACTGCAATAAGTCAAAGCGGTGTAAATCTATATACTAAACATAGAATGATGAACACATTAGGAAGATTACCAAAGCAAAAAGTTACTAAATAAACACGACGAAGAAAACTAAAGGTCATTCCAAATGTTTTTATGTATGTACTCATTCACCTAATGAAACACGGAGAAGAGTTGTAAGTAGTAAACTATAAAAGATACTTTGTAGATCATTTTATTACCTTATCAAAGAGACTCATGATGTCATTTTTCACATCTTTTTGAGGCACACCATTCGAAGATAAAACAGGTGATGAATTATTAAACAGGTCTTCAATTCCAGAAGCAGAAGCCACGTGAGTCCTTTTTTCCTCGGGGATGGGCTTTCCCGAACTACCTTTGCCAGTCTCAGATGGACTTTCAGCAGTTTTAACTAAAAATATAAGATAGATTGGGACAGGAAATAACGAAGAAATATCAAATATGGTGAATTTCAAACTATCAACTTAACATACATTGGAAACCTGCCCATGCATTGTCGTCTGCTGAAGCAGCTTCTGTGGCATTGTCATTGGTGTCATGTAAAGAAAGCATGTCCAAAAGATCAGCAGCGTAATCCTTCTTCTGGGTAGGTGTAACTTGTGTAATGGGCTTTGCTGGTTCAGCTGGCACAACCGACTCCAGTTGAGTAGCCCGTTGAGGAGCGGTAACAGGTACAACCTGTTTAAACGATATAGGATAGATAACCATGCTAATAATATGTGAAGCATTACATACATCATAGATATGCCATTTCCATACTAATTGGGCAAACATCATAAAGAGGGATGCCAGTGAATTTAAAAGTGATATACATATGATATATGAACAGAACATATATGACATGAAGAGACCATATTTATATGATAAACATACATGATTGTGTTGTCCTGAAGGAGCAGGGACACTAATTCTTGCAGTTGGATGATTGCCTCTTGAGCTATGTCCCTGTAAGTTCTTTGTCTTGTCAGTTACATTTCCTGAACTGCTCTGGTAGTGATGCGCATTTCTGTCACTAGGTCTATGCGATTGTGCTGAAGACTTTCCTTGTCCAACTATAGGATTTGAGATTGGTTTTCCATCTTTAGGTATCCATCTCTTCTCGTCATACCTTATTCATGATATTAGAAACAGAAAAATGAAGGATGATCCAGACCGAAAACAATTTATGTTGATAAAGGGGAAGTTTGATAGAGTGCATACTTTGCACGTATGAAATGTTCAATCCCAACTCGATCATAATTTGGGGGTAGCTCTGCCTCCCAAAAGTCATTTGCCCTCTCGTTCCCCATCGCTATCTCCAAGAAAAAAGGAAACCCAAAATGATATTTTTAGTAAATCATATGAATCAAATACAGATTTGAAACAAGCGGATGATAACTCACACTGAATGAATGCAACCTGTTCAGGAAGCCATGTGTCAAGAGTAGCAGACCTCACCTAAACAAAGATTAGAAGAATTATAGCCATAAATTTCAGTATTACAATAGCCATTTATAAAAAATGCAGGTATGAATAATCAGCCAAGCTATGGAAGTTTCAGAGACCACAACTTTGGGTCAATATTGAATAGATCGGTAAAGATGTTTGCTGATACCACAAAAAATAACGTGCAGTTTCGACATACTACACAAAATTAATAAGACCACCAAGGAGTATAATGAGCTTCGAAGTTAACATTTTTCTTAGATTTGACATTTCATGTGCGCAATAACGTAAAATTATATGAATTTTAGCTTTTCAAAATGGTAGAGGCAGTCAGAAGTTTTTTAAGTCATATCCAACATGTTTCTGTCTATTATCTTTAGAATTTAACAAGCAAATAAGTACTGCATCCAGTAGTCGGAGAATACCAGATAAGGGCAGTTTCTTTGCACAAAGCTATTTCTTATGCTGGGCGCAGAAAACAATGAAAGGAGTTGACAGATCATCGACACCTTATAGGCAGACTATTTTCTTTGATAATGGATGGTAAGGTTAGAAAATGAAACGCGATAAGAGAACGCTTGAAGAAGAGGACAACCAATATCAAATTCCTGGACTAGCTATATGCTATTCATGGCACTGCTTAAGAAGAAGGAAGCTGATAGAGGAATGATAATTACCTTTGTAATGTGCACTCCAAGACTTCTATGGATCCCAGAGCATTCCATACATATGAAGATACCCAAATTCACGCTTGCCCATCTAGGCCCTCTGCAGAAAACAGTAGAGGAATATGACGTGTTGTCATGTAATGGTTCAAAAAGTCGACTGCCTACATAATAGTAAATTCTACATCATACTAGAATATACAGTAATACTGGCCAACTCTGCATATTTTATAAATTTGAATAGTTCCTTGAGTAGATATGTTTAATCACAGCTCGTCAAGGAACTTCCAAACTTTATCATATCTGACATGACATACTTAGCCTTACAATCAGCACATTCCCTGTTCTCTGGCAATTTAAGAAGTCCTTCCAATATCTGGGCAAGAAGATCAAACACAAGTTAATCATCCAAGAAGAGATAAAAAGTCAAGTCAGCTGCTATTGAGGAAACGAATATCTAACTTCTAACTGTAAACGAAGAAAGAACTGCGAAAACAACATGGCGTCATTAACATAATTGACATCACACTTCCCTCTTCCCCCCCACCCCCCAATTAGAGAAAGAACAAACAAATTACAGTCATCATTACCATGCAATACATCATCCATAGGCAATTTGGGCATAGTTAGATGGTTTACCAGAACGTCCTTCTAGCCACCCACTAACAGATTTCTAAAATGAGAAGGATGATGAATTCAGGGTTTACAAAAATCACGACAATGTTGGTTTATGTTCAAAAGCTGACCATTCTAACCAAATATTTGAAACAGTAGTCATCATCAAAGAAAACCAGAACCAATCTTCATCCATCCTCCATAACAGAGCATACAAAGTCATGATTTCATATAATTCACCACCACTTCACAGCTTAAGTCTCACAATCAAAAATATATCCAGCTAAACTACACAAGAGTTACATTTTCTCTTTTACCCTTTCTCCTCAACCAAGCTATTTTACAATACTAGTAAACCAAACCAAAGCAAGTCTTATCCTACCAAGTGGGTCGACTATGTGAAACGACATCTCCGGTCATCCCTTCCGACAAGAATACTACTAATACAAATATTACATTACATATGAACAGATAGATCATTGAATTCAGAAACTTTAATATATACTACCCTCACAGCCCATGTTTCAGACAAACTAAATCTCCACAAACTGTAGATCCCTAAAGAATTTAATTTCAAGAATGGGACAATAATTGATTGCATAGAAACAATTCATTTACCAATCAACTTCTTCCCTAAATTTAACTAAAATCACAAAAGAGATAAAAGGACTTTTCCTTTAAGAGATCCAATCCACCCAAGATCAAGAAACTAATAAATTAGCAGAAAAAATTGAAATTTGATAAAATAAAGAGGTAAAAAAGCAATAAAGGTGGGACCTTTTTGTGCTTGATATTGAGTTCTTTGGTTACGCTAGCCTTCTGATTCATGTTGAAGCTGCAATTGATCCTATCAAGAAATGAAGCCAGAGAGGAGAAAGAATGTAATAGCTGCTGTTCTTTCTCTCTCTCTCAATCTGTCTGATTCTTTTCTTTTTGTGAAGAAAAAAAGTGGACTAAAGATATCAAAATGATTCCCATTAGATAGTATTATCATTGGGGATAGGTGTTAATGAAAACTGTCATGATATAGCGAAATTGATTAAAAATGAAAGTTTGATATTTTATTATTAGGTTCTTTTATTCATATGTGATTGAGTGCATATCGGACATAAACAAGTACATTCGATTATTGATGTCTTTGTCTTTAACTTTATAATTCTCGATATATCTTTTAAGAAAAATAGGCCCTTGCAATGCTTATATAATGTGTCAGATGGAAATAATGCTCAATGCCTGATGGAAGTTCAAGTATAAAAAATGTGTAACTCCTTTTATAATGTTACACTACTTTTTTTATGCAATTGTTAAAGTGTGTTTTGAAGATGTGACACCATCTTTTGGTGCAATTATCCCTTGTCGATTTCAAGCTATTAATTCGTTCGTGGCTAAGATATTATAACCTTGTCTCGCCAAGGATGTCATAATTGACGACGATATGTCCAAAAGCTTGTTAACTTTGAGCGAAATGGTTATCCAGTAAATGGTTCTGATATGGTACTGTTGTTCATAATTTGCTCTAAACCAACAGTTTCCTTTTATTGTGCATTAATATTGACAATTAGAGGGCAACTCAAGATCAACCTTATGTAAACTTCAAGCACTTGTTGCTTGTGATGAATTGAGAAAGCGACGTCTAACAATCTATCTATGTTCTTTATTGTTTTCCGGCTTTAAAAAGGCCTGACCACAAACATGAATCATGAAAGTCATTCATGTTCATTTCCTTAATGGTTACAGTAATTCTCAGTTGTAACATTCTTTTAGCAATAAATATCGCACTCTCGTCTGAACGTTTTTACATTTGATCGACACATTACAGTTTTAGTGCAGCTTCTTGAACTGTGAAGTGAAAACCCATCAATTGATGCCTATTGATGAGGAAGAGCCGCCTATACCAAGTAGCGGCTTGCTTAATTGGTTGCAGTGAGATAAGTAATAAGTTACCGAATTACTAATGGACAAGTTGATACTAACATAAATGTATGTATAGAACATATGAAGTAGTTCTTGAAGAGACCAACTCATGAGTCTGCAAGTGGCAGAAACATTGGAAAGAATCCTGGTTCTCGTGGAACAAATAGCGTTGGAACTCCACTAAGACCACCACGAAAAGTTCACCCTGCGTCCCAGCTTGATCTCCAATTGTCTCCTCACTTGCATGTAACGTGAAGATGATCCTAATTTTGTATTGTAGACTTCTTTGAACACCAAAAACAACATTGGATTCAAGATGGAAGATTGAAAAATAAAGAGGAATTGGTTGTGTCTGCAAATGAATTAATTGTATTGCAGTGGTCGGAAAAAGAAGTGGCGAGGGGATAGTTTGGAGCAAATGAGTGGTGAGATCGAGTCATCGAAACAGAGTTCCATGTATAAATGAACATTTTCAGCTGTTTCTGTATCATTTTCAATTATCTGGTAGATATTTGTTTACCAGATTGATCATATGTTGAGCAGATGAATTAAATGGATAGTAACAAGATTAGAAATAAATTCAAAAGAAAATAATTTAAGCAAAAAAACAAAGAGATGGTGCCTAAAAGCAATATGTACATAAACATTGTTACATTGCTTTCTTATTTTTCCAAGTAGTGTTCATCTATAAGATTTAAGAATAGCTCCACAAAAACTGCATACTATAGCCTTCCAGGATTTGCAGTACAATGGAATGTGGCAAAATCTGGTTGCCGTCTGCATATCCGCCACTCTTGCACTGCGGCAGCACCTCGTGCACATTCCGGCCACCGGTTTCATCCTCTTTATGATCCTCTTCTGATCCACCAAGAAGCAGAAACAAACCATCTATATGAGCTTGGGAAGTCTACCAACTAAATTCAAGTTTCACAAAAGGAAACACTACAATTTTGAATTAGAGAGGAAATATTGAAGAGCAGGGTGGGAGATTCACTTTACATACACAAAATCTTGTGTGGTACAATTCTAGTTGTGTTGGGTTCATTAGGAAGTATCCATTTGGTACCATGTTTGCCTAAGGATATGTCATATGTCTATCTGTACCTCCATATTATATAAAAAAAATGACTTTTTCGATTTTTCGTATTTTCTTTGCAATTTTAAGACATGACATCATTTTAACATATTAAGTTTGATTTTAGTACTAACATTTTTTTTCAAGTCCATAATAAACAACTTCGCTTTTTGTGAGTCTATTGCATTACCATATTTGCTTTCATATACATCCAATAAACATTATTACAATAATTAAGAAAAGTTAATTAAAATCTGTAAAGCATGAAATATTTCTCAACTGATTCAAAATATAGACATCTCAGTAAAAGGTTTTGAGCATATAGGCAATGTGGATGTATATACGTTCGTGTCGGCATGCAGTCGAAGTAAGTACTTTCTAAAATAAAATATTAGTTATATAGGTATAAAAATAAATTTTAAAGAAATTGGCATTTAAATGTATATACCAATATACTTAACTGTTCTGAATACCCATTTTAAAATATGGAGTATGTCAATTTCGAACATCCATTTTAGAACCGTTAAATCCGCTCCTCTAGATATATTATCAACTACTTAAAGTACAATAATTATATTAAGTGAGAGTGATTTGGCACTAATGAGTAATGACTCAATTCAATCCTTTAACTCCTTCAGATCACATCACTTGATTGATTAAGTATTGATGACATTTGACACTGTTAATTTTTAAATTGTAAACTTATTATGGAGTGGCACGTGAAAATTAAATGATTAGTTCGAATCTATTAGTTTGGTGATAAATATGGTTGGCCCCTTTCTTAAATTGGACCACTTACAAAATTCAAATGAACATACGTAAATCTTTTTTTCAGTCTTGCATGTAGACAATATTAAACTGAATTCTTTTTCCATATACCAAAATCCGGTACTATAATTTAGTCCGCTGATCAGCCGAGCACATCCTCTACACTTTATATTCTGAAGTTGGTATCTTTTGCTCGCGTTTCTTTACTCCTTGTGAACAGTAAAATATGATCATTAAAAAATAACAGAAGTTCAACTTTTTACCATTTGAAAGCAAACAAGATCTGATCATCGACAAGTGCTGTAGTAATGTTTATGTTTTAAGCAGTAGATGAGAGTAATTAATATGGTGGGGGGGTGGGGTGTTGTAACTTCCTTTTATTTAGCTGACTTTTGGTAGTTGGTCCTCATAAGTCATAACAGTCGAGTTGAAGAGTGCTATTAAAGATTTTTGAAATAAATTTCTAATAGTAGCTAGAAAGATGAAGATGTCAAACTTCTTCACTCGAGCGATAGAAGTTACAAATAATCATGCGATAGGATATACATTATATTTCTAAACTAAGCAAATGGGAATCTAAACTCCAAATAAACAGTTTCGTCTTCTCTGACTGTTGTTGCAATGAACACTCGATTCCTGATGTGAATCCAATCCACGTAATGCTTGAACTTCGCTCAGAAATTCGATCCCCGATGTTGTCTTAAAACGCCCAAAAATCCCACCTAGTGGATGCTGGAAATCGCCAAACGCCTGGAATCCCACCGAGTGGGTGTTGAAATGCTACACAGATAGCCCTCGACAGTGCTGCAAAGGCGGAAACCACGAAAGCAGAAGAAGTATGTTTTAAATATACTCCTCTGCGAGAATCGAACCCGAGACCTCTTAAAAAGAGGCTTGATCCCGGTACCACTAGGCTAGAAGCCTTCGATGAAGAGCTCAAACTTACTTTTAAATAATACGATTTTGATGTTATGTAAACTTTATTCAAAGATTCACTTTTTATATATAAATAATTAGCCGACAATATAACAATTCATAGTTCAACACAAGTCATAAGGCACAATCACTCCAATGGATGGAGACTTATCAAAATAAACAACAAACATGACACAAAAGAAAGATGACTTATAACACCTAATGTTTTTGTATCATTAGGTGCAAGAAGCTTTCTTTGATCCTAGATACTCCTTCAGGTACTGACATGAAATATTTACTTATGTATATTTCTTACGGATGTACATGTGTTAAGTAAGTGTCTAAGAAAATTAATGTAGTGATTCAGAAAAACGAAAAGTAAAAACATTTTGATAAACATTTTAGACATGAGCAGACAAGAGAAGTTATCTCGTGGTAGGCGTCAAGGATAATCTAATAATTTTAAGTTTGTCGATATTTGATTGATTGAAAAGAAAAACTCTTGGTAGAGAAGTTACTAAGAAGAAAATTTTTAGCAAGAATAATTTGTTAAAATTATTTAGAATGACACAAATAAAGCACCAGCAATATCATCAACAGAGTTAACAGTGGACTTATGAAAATTGTGAAGGAGAAGCTCAATCGGCTTGAAGCCTTCATTGCCTTTAGTCTTTGATCTTCTTCTTTTGCTTTGAAGCAATAGCTCAATGATGGTTCCATCATTAAGTCTATTCCGTTTCCTAGCTAAGTGTCACTTACACAACTCTATAAATGAGCGTTGTCTAAGTGAATTAATTAATAACGTGGTTACTTTTTGTTATTGCTTATAACGTGGTTATATTGAGACAACACTTTATCGAGCGTTATCTAAGTGTCACTTACACAACGTTACAAAGGAGCGTTGCCTAGGTGAATTTTAGATAACGTTTTTTGTTCATGTATTGTCTAAGTTGTGCTATTTAAGTCTATTTTTTTAGTAGTGTATTTACCTAACAATTGAGGATTTTTTTGTTTGATTTAGAATTTCAGGTTTTAATATTGAGTTTGGAAGGTGAAAAAGATTGTGATGATTGGCTTTTGTCTTATCATAATTGACGTGGTTGGGGTAGTTGCATCGTCTCTCCAACAAAGAAAGGTGATGAAGTTGTGGTAATTCATCATATAATAAATAAAATTGATATTAATAAAGAAGAAAGACCAACGAAGTTGGGAAATAAGGATTAAAACGTAAAACAATACCTAGAAAATGAGGAAGAGAAGGATTTTTGGAAATGACGGGGGAGGTGAAAGAGAGAGAATAGCATTAACATGACTACATGAGTATTAATTATTGGATTTTTTCGTCTGGGCACCTGAACTTCTGATTTTATAATAAATAGGTATTTGGTGAACTTTTTATAATAAGTAGGCACCTGAGGTCAAAATTTGGCACCTGAACTTTTGGATTTCTCTTTTTTCAGATTTTAAACAATTTTGAAATTCTTAACCCAAGAGTAAGTTAGTCATATTGAAAATATGACATCTTGGAGAGAAAGTGTACAAAAAAGTTCATGTGCCAATCCGGATTAGATTTTAGGCGCCAAATTTCGAGGAAAAAGTTGAGGTGCCATTTCGTCTGGTTTGTCTTCCTCCTTAATTAATAGCTCCATTTTAACCTAACTCACCTGGATTGAAGGATTGAAGCAGAGCAGATCTGAATCAACCTTTGAAGCAGCAACAACAACATGTAGAACCTCAACAAAAAATCCTCATAGGCTCATATCTGAATAATGTGAAGAATGTAATTGTAACATACGCGAATGAGTTTACAGTCGAAGAAAACAAAGAAAAGGTACACACATTTTCCAGAATTTGGTGCTGAGAGCTGACCGCGTTGGAGTAACAACAATATGCATAAATCTCACCAACAATTTCTAATAGTAAAAATCCAATTCAATTTTCAGTTGAATTTCATAATCAAAATTCACAACTTCTTGAGGTTAATCCAATTCAATTTGATGCTTGATATTCGCCCTGAGCCACCTGAATGGCCAGAAAGGGAGGCTCTCTTGCGAACAAGCATAGAACAAAAGGTTAAGAGTAGGTTCTCGCGAGGAATTCACGAAAGGAAAGAACAATTACAAACTATTTTGATTGGGGTATGTGAAAGTTACTAACTTTATCCCAAAAGGTTGATGAAGGAGTGAAGAAGTTGAAAAGTTGGATTTTTTTATTTGAATAGATATTAATGGGGGTTAAATGAGTGGGTAGAGGTTGTGTTAAGATATTTGCTTTAGTTAGTTTATGATGTGACATGTCTAAATTGCCCTCCATCTAATTGTTTAAAATCTGAAAAAAGAGAAATCTAAAAGTTCAGGTGCCAAATTTTGGCCTCAGGTGTCTACTTGTTATAAAAAGTTCACCAGGTGCGTATTTGTTATAAAATCGAAGTTCAGGTGCCCAGATGAAAAAAAGCCTTAATTATTTAGACCATGTACAATAGTTACAATTATTCAACACCTATTTTTAGTTTCCCAACACTCCATATCATCTTTTCTCTCTTCCACATAATAATTCAATACTCATTTAATTTTTACACCTTACAGTGGTTTTGTTTAATAAAATTCAACACTCTTCCAACTTATCATCTTTATATCCCACCACTTTTATATTATTTTTTATTTTGATTATATTCTTTATTTTAATCATCATATTAATAATAATATTAATAATTATGATTTAAAATTGGATTACAATACATGTCTTGTATACTTTAATATTCAATAACTTTTAAAAATTAAATTTACTTATATAATTATTTATTTTTAATAATCTCATACTCCAAATTAATTTTTTCTGATTGCAATTAAATAAATACGATAAATGAAAAAATAATTTAAAACAAAATGTCATACAAAGAATAATTATTAAAAAATTAATTTGTTAACTTCGCTGATGTAAACAATTTCACCCTAATTATTTTGCAACCCCTCGAGTCGAAACTCGAAACTCAAAAGTGGTGAGTGTGGGCGAAGCCCCGCAAGGCCATGTGATGTTTTGTCATCTTCCTCTCCTTTTAGCAAGTTTCAACAGTTGAAAAAATTCAACAAAATGTAATCCACTTTGGAACTATTGAATTTTTTTTCTCAACATGCCATTGTAAATGGCCTTAGTTATAAGCAATAACAAAAAATAATCACGTTATTACCTTATAGATAGTAGCGTTAAAATGTATTATGCATATTAGTTATTTAGTTATAAGCAGATGACTCAATAGCTTAGTGACATTTGCATAACATTTCATATAAGAGGTCATGTATTTGAATCTTGGAGACAAATTTGTCTCATACACCGGACATCACTAAAGTTTACTTTTTTTCCATTTTTACCACTTATGTTCACTTTAGACCCAAATACATCACACATATTCGAATAACGTGCAAGCCGACTACTTTTGGTCGATTTTTCCAAAATCAAGTTTCTAAACACAAAAGTATAAAGGGTAATTTAGTCAAGTCACGTAAACATTATGATTTTCATTTGGAGTCAATTTGTAATAGACGGAATATATTGGTTAATTTTTATAACAAATTAAATCATGAAGAATCAAATCCTATACCAACAAGGCATCAAAAACACCTTTCATCAGCATTAGCTAGTATGTTGATCATCATCCACACCACTTTTCTTCACTTCATCATCAACAAAAGACACCCACTCCCCCAAATGACCCAGATCGAAGATAGAGATACTCATAAGATAAATGATGCAGGGCCACGATTAAAAGGTTCAGAACAGGCCTCACCTCAAATATTCAACAAACTTTTCTCCTTTGGACTCCAATTTGCAAATTACTGGTTTGGAAAGTACTGAAAAATCAAGTCTTTTTTTCACAATTTCAAAGTGGGTTTTTATCATTAGGCTGAAAAGAATGAAACTTTGTGAATTTACAAGATTGTAAAGAGGGGCAATTGAGACGGGTTGAGTTCTTGAAATGGGTTTTTCTTGTGTGTTTGTTGGGGTACAATGTCCGGCGAGCATTGTGGGGAGTGATGAAGTTGACGGTGGTGTATTCTATTGTTGCTTGATTTCACTTTGTCCATCAAGAAGAAGGGATGAAGAAGAGAAGAGAATAGAAGGTTAGGGGGAAATGTAATTTCTGAAAGAATTAAGTAAAAGATCTATATGACTTGACTTAAATGCCCTTCAGATTTTGTGCTTAGAAACTCGATTTCGGTGTAATTGAACAAAATTAGTCGGGTTACACTATATTCAAACATGGATGATGTATTTGGATCGAAACTCGAAAGTGAACATAAATGATAAAAGTTTTAAAAAAGTAAACGTTAATGATGTCCGGTGCCTTTTGCCTTAACAAAAAATAACCACGTTATTATCATATAGATAGTAACATTAAAATGTAATACGCTCTATTACAATATAATAAATCAAAAGTTGTAGTAGAATATGGTTAATGAAATATCATAATATGATAACACCATAACTATAAAGTATTATTGAATATAATATAAATATAAAAACATGAAATTATTTTGTTAGAATACTGTATTAATATATTACTTATATAGTAAATTATAGTGCTACCATATTTAGAGTATTTTACATTATATTATTGCAAATAATGAAAATCAAATGAAATGACAATTCATGGTGAAATAAATGTAATGTAGGAATAAATGGAAAGCGTGTATACATTATCAGAGACCATTCCTCGAACGTTTCTTATAATCCCTCAAAAGTAAAAATAACTTTTTGACCCAAAAAATATTAAATATTACAATTTGGCCCCAAAATATTGTAAAAATTATATTTTGCCCAGAGGAATTTAAAGTTCTATTTTGGCCCCAAAAGTTTTAAAAAGTTACATTCTAGGTCCAAAAGTCTTAGAACTTTTGTTTTGGCCCCAAAACTGTCGATTACTAACGGAAATGTTAAATTATTGACTAAATGAGAATCATGTATACATAGTACAATATGAGGGACCATATATATGTGTAACACTGCCATTTAGTTGGACAAAGTGTAACTTGACCCCAGTTATTGACACTATTATTGCTGACACCATTGCTGCAAATAACTCGCATATGTGACATGTTGATCATCTCTGACTTTGAACAAGCGCTAGGAACTGTTAAATGTTCCATTGCATTCTAAGATGTAAACTCAAGCAAACTAGCAAACATATAATTATTATGTTATAAGCAATAACAAAAAATAACTAATTTATTACCATATAAATACGTAGCATTAAAATGTAATTCATTCTATTACAATATAATAAATAAAAAGCTGTAATTGATCGTTGATAATATATAAATATGTAAAGTAACTACCTAAATCCAAAATCTCAATACCTTTCAATATATATACAATGTTATAGTAATCAAGACTATATATTCTCATGCTAGTCTTGTAACATCATTAGCATATTTCTTGCAACATTATCTTCAACTTATTGGGGGAGGCATTTTGCATGCACCATATCATCTTTATGTGAACCAATTTATACCATTCACCTCATTATTATTGTATGCTTGTCTAAACACATGGCCTCCTTCACCAATAGACCCCAACATGCTTGTTGTTTGTTGCTGGTGCATTGTAGAAGGATTTTGTGAAAGCTGCCTCAGAAGGCTAACTATTGAAGAACCATTATCATTTGGTCCATCATTATTCATGCTGCTTTCACCAACAAACCTCTCCCCGGGCGGGGGAGAGTTAACGTTGTCACAGTTGAGCGTGCCACCCTCATCTCCCCCGTCGTGCCAGTATAACCCGGGGTGGCTTCGCTTCCCTTGGAAGTTATTGATGTCATCATTAGTAGTAGCATGGTTAGGCATCATGCCTTGGAACATGAATTGTTGATGATGGTGAAGACCGTTTTCAGGAAATAATAAGGAGCCATAGTTAGAGTCCTTTAAGGTTGTAGTAGTTTGAATCTTTGGTCCCAAACCTAGTGGAAATGATGGATGATGTAATGATCCCATCATCATGTCGTTCATTGCATCCCTTTCTTGATCCGTTGATCTTTGAGTGTTATTGCTCTTTTTGTAGATTCGACATAATACCCAATCATCAAGCTGACATGACGAAACAATAATAACAAAAGTAATTAATTATTTCATGAAACGATACAAGTGTGATTAATTATACAACCAATTACGCGATAATATGTAATATGACATAATTTATCAGTAAAGAATCTGATAACAAGTGATTGATATCGGGTTGGTGAGGAGTGATATGTGTTACGTACCCTTAGGGAGGCTTTTTTGGTAGCAATATCACATCCTGGGGGCCTATTATTGTTGTTTTTATTGTTATCAAGCAACCTATACTCATGCATAATCCAATTGCTCTTCGTTCCTTTAGGAGGTTTTCCTCTGTAGAAAACTAACGCCTTCTTAACTCCTACTTTTTGTGTCCCTCCACCACTTATTACCGGTTTATCAGTCCCCGTCGCCTTCCAGTATCCCGATGTTGCTGCCCTGTTCGGCCTTGCTCCGTTCGGGTACTTCCTATCTCTCGGACTGAAAAAGTACCATTCTTGCTCTCCAAACGTCGCCTTAGCTGAAAATCAACAATATATATTCACCAAACCAAAATAAATAAAATTAAATACACATCAAAAGAAATCATATCGACTTTTAGCAGTGTGAAATGAAAAAATAATATTGCAAAGAAATTATAGAGTACCAACTACCAAGAGCCTTGTGGCCTAAAGTGATCTTGTATGTGTAGTTCTTTGTTTTGCTTATTATTATCGAGATGGAGATATCAGAATATATAAGATGATCTTATATATTGATCCGGGATGAAAATAAAGTCTAAATTGACCATGTGATGATGGGAATTATTTCAAGAAATCTATCATATAAAGTGAGGATTAGGAGGTAAATTAATTTTCACCTGGAAGCTCCCAGGGATCAAATTTGTAAAGATCAATATCAGCTATGATGTTTACAGGGAGAGGTGAAGAAGCGATTTTCTTCTTGAGATAGTGAACCACCAACTCTTCATCCGTCGGGTGGAACCGAAACCCCGGCGGCAGCTGAGGTTGCTGTGCGCCTCCGCCGGAAGAATCCGTGCTTTCCATATATGTTTAATAATAACAATTACAGGCCTCGGCCAGTAACAACA
The DNA here is from genome assembly GCA_003412495.2 of Echium plantagineum. Lineage (NCBI taxonomy): Eukaryota > Viridiplantae > Streptophyta > Magnoliopsida > Boraginales > Boraginaceae > Echium > Echium plantagineum. The sequence goes on along the minus strand of CM016567.1, from coordinate 19,703,668 downwards.
CACAAAATATGTAAAATATTTACGTATATTAAGATAAATAATTATACATGTGATGTATATATTAATTCAATTAATTAAATGAAAGTTGAAAGAAGAAGAAAGAGATGATGGTGTGAGGATGAAAGATTTATACTAATGAAGTTCGTATAAGTTTTAGCTAAAACACTCTCTTTTATATGGTATACGCACGGTCGCCTTCCTCCATGGTATATATGTGGTGGTGGTCACATTTGTTGACACAAAAAAGGTGTAAAGAATCATCCCAAAATATATGAGGGGCAAAATGGTAATGTGAATCGGTAATAAATCAATTTTTGTGAACCTACGAAATTAATTAATCTAAATACATCGACCAATAGCTGGTTAGAATATGTATGACATAGCTCAATCTATAAAGAACTGAAACGTTAAATCAGACCATTTCATTTCTTTATATAATTTACTTTTACTTTTATAAGGAGTGAATTTTATGTTGATAAAGTGATTAACAAATAAACTATAATTTTATGATCAGGTGAGACATATCTCGCGATTTACTTCTTTTATATATTTTAACAAAATATGTAAAATTTTCTACCTTTAACAAATAGAATAACTATGTAAAGAGTAATTATTTTAATTTTAAGATGAGAGTGATCATTAGATGTACAGTTTAGTAGAGATAAGTATTTGTGGTAGGCCTTTTATTAACCGACACGAAAGATTCTTAGGCCCATCAGGTGGTTACACGTGGAGGGGCAACTATTGTGGGACCACTTAGTGTCATGACAACTACATCAAATGTTGATAAGACAATGACATTAACATCATTGACATAAGTTTCCTAAACTTTATACTCCCTTTTTTCTAAATTATAGGAATTCCATTTTCTATTTTTGGGTCAAATTCTCAATATTTTAATTATGATTTTTTATAGTTAACAAAATAAATAATAAAGTTATGTGAAGTATTGTTAGATTTGTTTTGATATATATTTTTAAAATCTTTTATAGGAGTAAATTTTTCGCATATACAATTAAAAATATATACATTTTAAGTCGTATCTCAACAATCATGAAAAGTCAAATGAAATTAAAAATTGGGAGGAGGAAATAATGAAAAATACCATTAAAAAAAAATTTGAACTCCCTCAAAATAGATTGAGTTTCCATTAAAAATTTACACACTACATTCACCTCCTAAATTTATATTCACTTTATTTGAAATTATTCTTTTCCCCACATATTGTCACTATTTCAGTTATTTGAAAAATAAAGATAAAAAATATTTCTCAACACATATTATATAAACGAAAAATATGTTTCATTGAGTAATATTTAATAATTAAGATATATGAAATATTACTTTTTCTAATTTCGAATAAATAGTAAAGAAGCTGCTAAAGTTCATATATGAAAACAAACCTCAAAATAAAACGTAGAAAGTTATTAAGTTTTTTTCTAATAAGATTTTTCTAAAGGACTATCATGGTATGGTCCTATTACTTTTTTTTTCTGTTAAGATTTTTCTACATTACTATCATGATAATTTATACATTGGTGTAGAGATGAATTATGTGCATCAAGAGATATCTTAATAGAGAAAAATTATCAATAGAACCGTAACCGATCTGATATAAGTGTAGAAATTAATTGTATAATTTATACATTAAAATAAATATTTATAGAAATTTTTTTAATATAGAACCGTAACCATTCCGAAAAGGTATTATATTGCGCTTCAAATATATATAATTTGATCAATTACCAACACAATGACACATCAACACAATTTATCAATTCTTTACAATAAATATGATGAACATTCAATTTTCAATTTCGTATACAAAGTTCAAATTCCTGTCATTATTTATTGGAAAGATTCAAATTCATAACATCTCATTGAAAATCCTATCTCATGCATGACCACTAGACTAGTCATAATAGTTGTTAATATTACTTAAATTGATTACTACCGATAATGTATAAATAATTGAAAATCTAAATTTATCTTGTCACTATACCATACTGAAAATTAAAGATGAGCTTGACATCATAAACAATCTTAGATTCTAGTAAGTTTAGGTGTGGTCCGTGTGATAAGTATTTCGATTTAATATTCAAAATTGACATTATCTCCATTTTTTTCATTTGTCATTCTAATAATTTGCACATAGATTAAGAAAAATTATAAGTATCCAAAAATACACTGAAAATATAAAATGACAATCAATTGAAATTATATAATTGGTTGACTGATAACTTCATAAGAGAAAGTAATAAAAAGGTACATTGAAAATATAAATTTACAATTAATTATGCTAGAAAGACAAATATTTAAAAACAAAAACTTAAGACTAGAACGACAAATAAAAAAAGATTGAAAGAGTATGATTTTAGAGTTGTTGTTCAAAATACTTAAATGTACTTAAATATAAATATAAGTATTAATTTTTATATTAATTTCTTATACCTCTATAATTTTTTATTTTTAAAAGTGATTATTAGAGTGAATATGTCTAATCTAAACTTATTAAGGTCCCGTGTTAGGTCCATCAGTGGTTTGGGGACGGTCCGAAAGAGAAATATGAAAAGGGCTACGACGATGTTTAATTTGTCTGTTGAAACAAAAGTCACGATGAGAAAACTTGACATAATAATTTCCCAAGAACGGGGTCTGCTTGTTTGTTTCATCGTCGACCAGTGTACCCCACGCTTCTGCTATCGATATCAATCGATGCTTCTTGTCTAATTAACTAATTAATCCACTAGTTCGTCAACACTAAACCCACAATCGCTATTGCAACCAACCAAGCCACGAAAGAGAAGTTGAGACATGACAGTATGAGGACAATAGTATTAGAAATAACGAATACAAAAATTACTAATTAATAAAGAAAAATAATAGACAATAGTCTCCAATAAGACTTAGAACTCATGACCTCTTACAAGAAAGTTAAGTCGCTATTAAGGAGATTTCTGTTGACTCAGCCAACCTATAAACTAATAAATCTATTTTAGGAGGAGTTCTGTAAAAGAAATGATAATTTGAACACAGAATTAAATCTCACATTATTTCAGCAAAATATTAAACTCAACTATATTCGAACTCCTGATATTAATGAATTTTCACCCTAATGACCTTACATATTACCAGTTTACCACTAGACTATCTAGAGGAGAGATAGCATAATACTAGTTAGCTGCCAGTTAGATTTAGCCACGTACCATCTATTATGAATTTGCACGTTGTTTAATTAGAGCAAATGAAAGTTTAACATGGTTATAGCTTACTCAATCCACATGGTGGGACCTTCACCTTACATTACATGGCTAATCGTTTTGTGGTAGTTAGGATCGAAGTTTTAATGTTATTCCTTATCTTCGATTGTCACCACATAAATTTATTATCTACATATAAACTCTTTAAATTCATATAAAAATTGAAAGAATAAATAAAGCAGAGGAAAATAGTCTAGTTTGTGTAACTATTTTTGTTATCCGGAGGTCCAAGGTTATCAAAAAAGGTATTTATTAAAGGACAAAAGGCATCGGACATCACGAACATTTACTTTTTTTTTCACGTTTATCATCAATATTTACTTTCAACCCAAATACCTTACTTACGTTCAAATATAATACAATCCGACAACCTTTTGTCGATTTTGCCGAAATCAAGTTTCTAATGACAAAAGTATGAAGAGTAATTTAGTTAACATAGACAAACAAAATTACAAACTATTTTCAGTTATTACAAAACAACTACTCCTTTTTCCTTCCACCCCCATCCCAACCCCGACTTGCCACCCACTGTACCCCACCCAATCCCAACTCAAATCCATCATCTCCAATCGGCAAAATCGGTCAAAAGTAGTCGGGTTGCATGTATTCGAACATGAGTGATGTATTTGGGCCAAAATTGAACATAAGTAAAAGTGGAATAAAGCAAACGTTAGTGATGTGTGATTCCTTTTTCCCTTTATTAAATTGATAACTTTGACTGTTTCACCTTATTTTTTGGACTGATTTGCAATCATTTGACATTTTCTTATATTAAATTGTAACTTTGTAATTATTGGTGACTCAGTGACAATTCGATCACACTTTTTAGATCATTTCAGCAAAAGCCTGTAAAGAAAATAACATATTTGTATACTACAAATTAAAAATTCAAAAAAATTGATGTATTTATGGTATTATATAAGTCATTACTAAGTATGTTATAGCTAGTTCCACGAAATAACCTAAAAGAAGCTAAGTAACAATAACAGAACCAAGTTGTATAACTATAATAGAATAAATAATAGTCATATATATACTAGTAAGAGTAATATAAAAACGAGATGTTTGCCGAAATGGTCCAAGTAATTAATTTGCTGTTGTATTTTGGTTCCCGTAAGTGAACTAGTGTACAAATGATCCGTATAAATATATAACGGGTGCAGAAATGGTATCCAAATTAACGATTTCATTAATTATTAAGGGTTATAATTTGCATTTGGGACATTATAATTTTGACAAATATCTTATACAAATAATAATATTTTGATCTTCACAATCTTCCTCTCATCCTCTTCTAAAATTACCTTAAATTTCACTTTAATGTAGGGATTGAATTTATTTTTTGTAACTTCAAACCCAAAGTCTTGAATTTTCTTTCTCCGTAAAAAACTAAGGAAACTGTTAATTTAGGGAACATTTTCAAACCCGTTATACACTTATAAGAATTATTTACGCATTGGTGTCAATCATGGGACCAAAGTAGAATAGTGACCCACTTACGAGGACTATTTCGACAATTACCTCACATAAAAACAATATAGCATATATAATAGTGGTAGTGGTACAATATTAGTATACCAAAATGATAAAATGATAACTTTGACTGTTTCACCTTATTTTTGGGGCAAACTGATAACTTTGACGGTTTGCCCCAAAAATAAGGTGAAACCGTCTAAGTTAAACGCGTTGTTACTTTTTGGACTGATTCGCAATTGTTGAACATTTTGTGGGCTAAATAGCAACTTTTTAACTATTGCAGACTAAATGACAACCCGATCACACTTTCGGGGACCATTTCAAGAAAACCCTCTTTTTTTATTCAACATTTGTATTTTCAAGCTATATTTAGAGAAGCTACCGTGCCGTGTAACTCGAATTGATCATCGACAATAACATCAAATTTCACTTTGATTCCCTGTGTCACGGTAATAGTTTAATTCAAGTTATATTTATGTCATAAGCTAACGTCTCAGTCAAAATTTTACCACTTGAATTTGTTGTTTGGTCCCTCTATATGACTCAAAAGTTGGACTTTAGTCCGTATATTAACAACCCTATTAATCTCAAGCAGGGGCGGAAGAAGGGGCAGGATGGGCAATGGCCCCCTTAGTTTTAAAGGAACCTTTATATCCATTATTGTTATTGATTCCAAAATATGTGTGAAAGTACTTTTTGCGTTTCTATGAAGATTCTTCAATTACTACACTTGTAAATAAGGGGAATAATTATAATTTCACCTCCAAAATTATTATTTGACCCCCTAAGTTTTGATCCTGGTTTGCCCCTAATCTTAAGTGATTAAGATTCAAAGGATTGGAGATGGGATATTTTCTATTATTGACTCCAATCCGACGCTAAACCGTCGAGACAAAGTCAACACTTATCCGAATTTTGGCAAAATCTTTTTTGGTGCAAACCCGACGCCAATCCGTCTCTATATTTGGGGACGGGAAACTATCATGTTACTAAAGCCGGATATTCTAGTAGTGGTTTAGGATGCAAAGTGTAACTTTTATGTCACATACGAGGATTAAGGTGTTACCACAGTACTAGCGGTAACTAAAATGATCAAAACTTAATGCTATTATCAAAAACAATTTCAACAATTATCTATTTTCAATCACTTCAACAGGTCGGCCCGAACGCCCAGTCAACATACTGGCGGCTCATCAAACAAGTCATGCAACAATTGGCATTATTAACCTTAAGTCGTCTGTTTTAGTGACTCTAATTACATATTTCAACCATGTTTAATTGCTTGTTTATTACTGCTTCAATTCATGATTTCATGCATCAGTCTGAATCATTCATTCAAAGCAAAATATATTGCACAAGAAGTTCCATATATAAATAATATTCGTTTATTGTGCTTTTGCTATATATGTGCTTAATAATTAAAGTAAGGCCTTTTTTATCAAGCCGATGACTCAATAATCTAGTGGTATCCGACCCAACTTTTTATATCGCTTATTTTCTTTTGAAAGGCCTCTTTTATCAACTAATGTATGTAACACGTAACCTATATCATTTGTGAACTATTCGAAAAGTTCGAAACATTTACAATTAAGCATGTCAGCATGTGATTCTTGAGAGCTCAAAGTCAAACGTTAGAGATTGAAATGTTATCTAGCTAGTTTGTCAGTTAGTCACTATATATATACATGCTTTCATCAAGTTCAATTTTGAATTCCTTCACATGGGCTTAGGGTAGCCATGAAATTGCGACAACAT
>CM016567.1:19597077-19697077 GCA_003412495.2 Echium plantagineum | reverse complement strand
TAGTAATATAACCATCTAAATTAAACAAACACATAAGGAGATATAGGAGAAATATTTCATTAATGGCTCTTCCTATTCAACGACATGTTAAAAGTTTATGATGGCTTACCGAATAACATCCAAAAATAGATTTAAGAGCATATATGAATCTATCTTTGTCCCCATTATCATTGAAGATCAAATCGCTTTCTTTTGGCTCTGAATAACGTTTGCATTTTGTAGTAGCCCCATGGTAGAGATCATTTTCGATCGATTTGGAGGATCGAAATATCTTTCTTATGCCTTTAGACTTCATGATAGGGAATTATCCATACATAATATTAATGCACCGTAGGGTAAGAACGATGATGCAACAAACTCAAAAATAGATATATAGAAAGAACAATAGTTGGAAAGATTTGGTGAAGGGGATAATATTAGCCAGTGAATATAGGGATGCAAGCGTAAAAAAGGAAGGAATTAAATAATATCAAGATTTGCGTTAATTGTATGATGACTATTTTACATGTAACATAGGATATTATTATAGTTAACATTTCGTTTCCATTTGTGTCCCGTTAAAAATCAAAATCATCTTGATTAGGTTTTGGGGAAGTCAACAAAGCCGTATACAACCTAAGCCTGTCCTCCCCAAGGGAAGAAGACCTAGACAAGGGCCTCCGAGGCCTAATGAAGGACAACGAGGTCAAAGTCAAGCGATGTTTATATCGCCTCCAAGCTAACTGAATAGCAACAGCTGCCCAAGTCCTCCATCCAGGGGAATAGTATCGTGCACTTCTCTTCACCTTGTCCTTCACAAACGTGTACCGGAAATGTTGTGTCACGTACTTAACATCCTCGGCTTCTAGCCCGAAAGCCTCCGTTGTCTCCAGGGTAATTAGTGTTGATGATGAAGGGGGGAGTCTTTCGACAAAGGGGCGTCTCAGACACCACGAAAGGAGCTCATCTCCACTGAAGTTTCCGGGGCCTAACATGCAACAACTTTCTACACCGTTTCGTAAAACCTGGCTGCTTTGGAGATGACCTCGGACTATGAATAACATTCTTTGAACTGGATCACCTTCCCTAGTAATCTTCACGTACACGAAATATGAAAATATATATTACTCGTATTTGATAGATATTTTATGATTATGTTTACGATTAATTAAAACATAACTTACTGTTTCTCCCTTTGTGAATATTAGAGACTTAACACGATCACATATGTTCTCAAGTACTAAATCATCCATATGCTGAAATAGAGGTACCTGGAAAGTTATTTGGAAGGGCGATTTTATATGATTCTTCAAATTTAGAATCTAGTGTATGATGAGCACAGGAATGTGATAATTGTCGATTATTACCTGCCTAACCAACTCCAAACAGAGGTGATATTTGATATCTCTCCTTAGACCGTCGGGGAGATTGTGAACCATATCACATTCATCGACTCCTCTCATGGCAGCCCAGCGTTGTCGTTCATAATTCCTTACCCTCTGCCTTAATTGAGGGGGCAACCGCCTTTTCCTCATCCACCATTCCAAATTCCTCATCTTCAATTGCATCGCCTGTTTTTTTGAAGTTGTCGCGTGCAAGAAAACCTATATAATTGAATAGGCATGATGAAAAACGATTATCTATTTAAAACGATGTTACTTCAGTAAATTATGTTTGATCTTAAGTACCTTAATGTTTCCAATCAACATAGTAACTAGAAGCAGCCCACTTGTGAGGACAATAATAATGAACACCAATTCTAACCAATCTGTAGTGCTTTCCAAGTTCCCAAATGTACTAACACCATTGCATAAGATATCAAAAACAATTAACGAAAATCGTCGTTATGGATTTGGAAGAAAATATTAGTACTACCTTAAAGTCATAAGTCCCCAGAAAATAGGAAGAAGTATCTTCTCCAATCGACTTTCATTAGTAAAGAGTTGAACAGTCCATTTATAAGCTCCATAATCGAAAGCATCGTCCCCTGATTTATCTAAACACGCCGACCTAGCCTGTGAATTCTCTCCCCATATCAATCTTGATTTGTCTATAAAGGTGGTAGTTGTTCCATAGAAAATCGGCTGTTTGCACGCGAGTATATTCACATCGCAATAATGAGCAGAGGCTATGCATTCCTGTTTTAAGCATTTTGCAGCTCTTTGTATCCCAAGTAAATACCAGCATGCTCCCACAGCCTACATACATGAGATGCAACGAAATAAACGACGAAATAAGCGAACAGAGTATATGAACAGAGTATGTTAATAATGCAATATGCATTAGTTATTTTTCTTACATGGGATGCGACGAAATAAGCGATCATATTGAGAGCGATTCCCCACCAGACAGTTCCGAAAATGTAGCCTGAGAAATTTTGCATACGACGCAAAAGGCAGACAGAGTGATATATCTTAGGAAGGTATTGGAACAGAAACATGATCAAGAATATAGTCATCACAACTGTTGTGGATCCCTTTGCTAGTAGAGAGGGAATCGCTACCCATAGAACTATCTGCAAGAAAATATAATCATTTGTTAGTAATATAGTATATTGTTATTATTCATGATGAAGCATAAATTCAGTGTATAATACTTGTATCATTTACAAATTACAACATTGAATTATCGTATATATGCATACATGATTAGCGCCGGAAACGAGTCGAGCCGGGTTCTAAAGTACCCCACTCTACTCCTTAAGGTAATGGGGCCGGGTAGTAACGAGTCGGGTAATTTAGTGAGCATAACTTTAGTACCCTACTCGACTTCTTATGATAACGAGTCGGGTGGTAACGAGTCAGGTAGTGTAATTATGCGGCTCTAATCCTTTATTACCCGACTCCTTAAGGCAAAATGAAAAAAAGAAACTTATTTTTAACAAAAAAGGAATACATTGGTATATTTGGAACATTAATAACTTATATAAAACTTAATTATATGAAATATTGATAATAAAGTTACGAAACTTATTTGAACACATATATTAAATTATTAGTTAATTTATTTGGTAGTTTGTTAAGGGACCGGGTAATTACTAAGCGAGTTGGGTATCTCAAACGAGCACCACCTTCTGCCCCTACCCTACTCCTTAATTTTGAGTTGAACAGTTGAGTAGTCGAATAAGATGCTCGAGCGGGTTACGGATTACCCGACTCCTTTCTTGCCAATGAGGGGACCCTGACGCGCTATACAACCCCTCCTCTCTCTCACTTTTTTTTGTTTTCTCTTATTTATTAAATGTATTATTTACCCAATAATTCATCAAAATAAAAGTATAAAAAATATATCATTATTTTTTATTTTTCGAGATCTATAAATAAAGCATAGGTTTGGAACATTTGAACACAAAAAAAACGAGTTCAATTGAGGGTGTAACATATGCATAAATAATGAGATAACTTGATAAAAAAATGAGATAAGTAAATATATATGGTGGGGTATAGGATAAGGTGATGTGGAAGGGAGAGAATTAGAATAAAATCATGAATAAAACTCTGCTCGAAAACTAGGTTCAATTGAGAGTGTAAGTGAGTTTAAAGCTAACGTGACACTGAATAAAGTGAGTTTAATCCAACCTTTGTTGTGGATGGTCTTAGCCTCTTAGGGTACAAATATGTTTAAAAAGTGTTAATGACAAAGATCATCAGCTTCTAAGAGGGGATAATTTAAAAGTAAAATAAAATAGAGGGTTAAATTTTAAAAGAGAGTAAACTAAATAATAAGTTAAAAACTAAAGCCACAGAGGCTTTAAGGACTCGAACCTGTCACTTTCCTCCTTTCAAGTTTCAAGGGGGGCATTTGCCAATTGAGCTACAAATTTCTTTGTAAACTACCTATAGCCCCGAGAAATTTAAAGAATGTTCCCTCCCCTGTTTTTTTTATTTAATTTTCCCCCATCTTTTTTCTTTGATTTGCTTATTCCCTCCCCTTCAATGTGTGGGTCCATAAAAGCCTCATCATACCCTGGTGGCATATAAAAATCTAGTAAGGGGAAAGGTTTTATTGAGGGTAAATTTGTCCATTCGGAAAGGAGGTAGTTAAATAAAAGAAAAAAGGGAGAAGGACAAAAAAAGTTAAAAAAAACGAGAGGGGTCCGCCGCTACTATAGCCCCATCCCCTATTAGGTCCGCCCCTGCTTGGCTGCTTATGTTTCAAAATGTATTAGTTGATCGTTATCTAAATATATTTAAAATTTGTGCAGTTGTACTTGTACCCACTGGGTTAATGTTGTGCATGAGCCGAGCTAATAGCTCGGGAGAGCCGAAACTCGAAACTCTGCTCGTAATAAAATGACCCGAGTCGCTGGCTGGCCAGGCTTCGTGAGCGTGGAGCCATCTCGGGGATCCGGTTCGGTAATATATATTTTATCATATTTTAAAAGAAAATATAAAATTAGTTACATTTAAATTGTAATATCCATGAACTTTTATTCCGAAATCCTTCGATTTTCGATTTTCAAGGTTTATTGATTAAGGTAATAGACAATTGTCTCTTCATTTTCCACATTATAAATATCTTTTTTATTAGTATTGTTTATTATTGAAATTTAATGATTATATTACCTTGTTACAATTAATTGTTTGAATAAAATAATCTTTTGTTAATCCAATCATAACTTAAAATTTTTAAATGAATTAAGTGAACTAGCTCGGAGCTCGATCCGGAAGTGGTTGAGCTCAGCATGCTTTCACCCGGCCGAGCCTAAAGTTCATTTAGTGATGAACTGAACCAAAAAGTCTTGAGCTCGGGACCGGCTCAACTTGTGTACAACTCTAGTGTTCGTACATAAATATAGAGTGTAAGCTTCATGATGCTCAAGTATGTATTATCACCAAGCAATCAAACCAACAAATTGAATTATTGAGATCCCTAAACTAGAATCGAGATTATTGTCTGATCAGTTTCTTTCCCACACCAGTCTGTTATTTGTACATATACCTAAAATAAGTACAGAGTATAAGGTAAGAAAAGACATAAAATTGCCACTCTCTCCATCCCAATCTTTTTGGTATATATGGATCGATGAAAGGGACGGACTACTTATTATTTGTTATGGTCTCGTGTCTATGTGTTCTACAATAATTTAATAAGTCCAATTTCTATATGGAAAGTTCATTGACTCATTTCCCCTTTTAAATCAATTTGATATATTCTATAAATATTCTTCTCCTTTCCTATAATCCTACATATAAGTTAGAGAGCTCCGTCGTATAACTTAACTGGTAAAGAATTAGAATGTAAATTATTAGTAACTTCACCTTTTCATGTAAGTCAAAATAGTTAACAGACAAGTTCTAATCCCTGATCAGTTGAAGGCTTGAGATATATCCTATAATTTATTTTCTCCGTGTATTTCAGAACATAAGTATATATGGACCGTTAGTGTAACGGTTTAACATTTTTACGTATGGAAAATAAAGACAAACGTTGAACATCAGTAACTAACACGCATGAGATGAGTTGATCACAGGATTGCATGCAAAAGCCAAACATTGACATGCATATGCTTGTCATCTTCTATATATACACTTGAACACTTATGTATATATTACCAAACTGTTCGTGATCACATGCCGTATTCTCCCAAATTCATCTAAATAATGTTCCTTCAATATTATCACACTAAGACAATAATGAAGATCACCGAGCAAATTGCTGAAATGGTCCCCGATAGTATGATCGGGTTGCACTTTGGTCCCCAATAGTTACACGGTTGCACCTTAGTCCCCGAAAGTGGCCAAAAAGTTGAACTTTAGTCCCTACGTCAACTTTTTCACTAACATTTCATGTTTATGCGTTAAAACTGGGGTAAAAATGTTACTTTTAAGACGTAAAGTTGATTTTTTGCCCCAATTGGTGCTAAAATGAAATTCCACAACACTAATTGGGGTGAAGAAAAAAAGGGCATTTTGGCGGGAGAGGGTTGTGGAGTTTCATTTTGGCTCCAACTGGGGCAAAAAAATCAACTTTAAATCTTTAAAATTATATTTTGACCCCAATTTTAACTCCTAAACCTGAAATGTTAACGTAAAAGTTGACGTGGGGACTAAAGTGCAACTTTTTGGCCACTTTCGGGGAGTAACGTGCAATCGTGTAACTACTAGGGACCAAAGTGCAACTCAGTCATACTATCGGGGACCATTTCAGCAATTTGCTCGAAGATCACCTAATTAAAACCACTACGACGTGATATCTAAATGCTTTTACTCATATTCAAATTGAGAAAATTGCTAAAATAGTATTTCCTCTGTTTTTTTTAACCTATTGTTTGGAATTCGTGTAGTCAAACTTTGAAAATTTTGACCATTAATTTTTATTAGTTAATAACAAATACTAATATAGTCATGTTGGATCTTGTTAGTTCGTGTCAATCTATATTCTTGAAATATCAACTTTTTATAACTTTTATATGTATAGAATTAAAGATATTTTCATTTTAAGACGTGTCTCGTTGACCGTGAAAAGTTAAAATAATAGCTTATAAAAACAAAGAGGGAGTATTTGATAGTGTTATCAAATTGCAATTTGATCCCAATAATAGTACGAATTGTAATTTATTTAGTCTCCGGAAGTAACACAAAAAGTTACATATTAAGCCTCAAGTTAACTATTCCATTAACATCAATGCGCGATTGGAGATTAAAGTTGGCAAAAAAGAGTTTTTTTAAGACTTAAACTTGGAACATAAGCTAAATTGTTGGGCCAAAGTGTTATGCGATCATAAGCTAATTCTCATTTTTATATGCGAACGTAAGCTAAAGTATTGAGGCAAAGTCTTAAACTTAGACCTTAAGCTAAATTGTTGAGTCAATGTGCTATGTGAACATAAGTTTATTCTCATTTTATGTGTGAGCGTAAGCTAAAGTTGTGTTGAGCCAAAATCTTCAAAAATCTTTTTTTGTCCCAACTTTAACCTCTAATCAAATGTTAATGTTGAAAATTAATTGAATAGTCAACGTGAAGACTAATTTACAACCTTTTGACCAATTTCGATGATTGTACTGTAATAATGCCATTATTGAGGAACAAACTATAACCTGACGTCTAATGACACTATGAGAGACAATTGCAATAATTTTCTCCCCTTCTATAGATAGCTTTTCAATAGAAATTTTCATTGATCAAAATTAAAACACCTCGACTCTAAAAGTGAAATAGGTCAATTATATGTATGTTTCATGACTCGACTTGATCTTTCTCATTCCACTAAATCTATAGCTATACTTGAATTAACTTCACCCAATTTATTTGATCATACAATAAGAACATTATTATTTAATTAACACAAAATATTCCTTAACACAAATATAACTCTAGTCGTAAATATTATTAATATATTTTCTTAATGTATGTGTTAATTGTATGTAACATATCTCAGTAAGTCCTTAGACGTGATATTAATCAAGCTTTAAAAAAAATTATATTTGGCTCAGTTTGCACTATAACAAGTCAAACTTCCATAATGTTAACTTTTGCCAAATTTTTTCTCGAGTTAGACCAGAGAGAATTCTAATAGCAATGACCTCAGTAAATGGGATCAACTTGTATTTTGTCTTTCTAGCAGTAAATAACAGTGTTGAAATAACATAATCTTTCATATTGTACAAGTAGTTCATATATAATCCCTAAATTAACTTTATCGTTAATAACTGAACGTTTATTTTTAATATTTTTGGGTGAAAATGCAATCAATTTTTGAAACTCGTGGATCATATTTTTAGGATTAAGGTGTTGGGTCATGTTTTGCCCGTTAATAACTGGCCAAATTTGGATTCAAGATGAACTTTCAATCCCAATTTCAAAACATCACCCAAAAGTTTTAAAAATTCTATTTTCATTTTAAAAATATTAAAATCGTCAATTATTAACGACAAAGTTAATTTACGAACTATTTATGCATGAAACCACACAGGTATATACACTATTGAGACCATTACTATAATTAACTCGGTCAGACTCGATTAAGTTAGGGCTTGATAGGTAGCTGACCTGAGGTAGAGGAACGATGACAAACAGATCAAGCAAGAACCCTCTTCTAGCCTTCAAATATCTCAAGGCCACGGACTTGGCACTAACGTCGTGTAAACGGCTGGTCTCGTTAGCATACATGGCAAAGTGTCTCTTGTTGAGCTTAAATTGCACCCAAATATTACAAAAATGCAAAGCATCCGTCATGCAACGGAGGACAGTAACGGTAACGGCGAACCACCCATCTACAAAGAGGCACATGCAGTTGTCACTTATCGAAAGAGCGTAGAAAAATAAAGGATCCACAAATAGACCCGCCGCACACACTAGCAGAAATACTCGGTTCCATTCTTGAATCCATGCTACTCTTGGATCCAAAACGTTGCCTAGAAACGACCACTTTCGTCGTCGGACGAATTTCGAATTATTTTCTTGAGGGTTGTTGTTATTATGGTTGCTGGAATTTTGGCCTCCTCCTTCTTCTTCTTCATCTTCGTCTTCGTCTTCTTCGATGTCGTAGTCTTCATCGGTGGTGTAGTAATTTGGAGAATATTGATAGTGGTTTTCCTGGGTGGCCATTTCAAGCTCAGAATTTTCCATTTTTGTTGAGTAGCTAGAAGGATAACTTGGAGATGTATATTTTAGTTTATCGGTTATATGGAGAGAGTTTTGGGTAAGGATAAAAGCGAGAGTTGTATATTTAAATTATGGAAGTGTTTGATGTGGAATTAGGAAAGCTTAATTAAAAAGACATGTCTGACGCCATAATTTAACTGGTAAAGAATTAAAGTGTAAAAATATCACCAGTCTCGCACCTTCATGTAATCCTAATTTGTTTCTCATTGTGAGCGAATCTTGTGTTTCGAAGTGGTTCATAGACATGCTCCTAGTACCTAATCAGGTGAGACACATCCCCCAATTTACCTATTTCGTGTACTCTAGGACAGGGGTGTGTACGGGTTGTTAGTGTGACGAGTTCACACTTTTAAAGAGACGTGCCTCCACGTGATAGAATAAGGCAATTCGATCAAGTGGTCTTATAAAGTTAAATTTATCAAGTGATGCATGAGGTAGGCCCATCCAACGATCTATTTCCTTCGTGTACTCTAAGGTACAGGTGCGTGAGAATCATTACTATGATATATGATTTTACACTTTTATGAAGTAATAATTTTGTTTTAGTGGAGAAAAATCTACAACTATCACTTATGTTTACTTGTACTGGGTCTTTAAGATTGTATTAACAAATCTTTCTTCGTACATGGCCTCCAATTTCAAAGGGCACTTGATTTTCTAATAACTTATCATAAATGTTAAGTGTATAGTAACTTAGTCATCATCTGTTCATATATTCAATCTATGAAATTAATATTCCCTCCAATTCAAAATGATTGTCTTTGAAGGTAAGTAGTGTTAAAATGGTATGCAAAATGACTAAATTACCCTTACAAAATTCAAAAAATCACATTTTATCAAAAAATACGAGAGTGGGTCGTTTTGTACAAAATATCCTACGCTGGTGATCGAAAACACTCAAACATAAACTAGAGTGATCGAACACAAAATTTTAGCAAACGTGAGTGATCGATGATGCCATTTGCTATTTAAATCCTCTGAATTCATTGGAACCCTTTTATTTCTTGATCAAATTTACCATTTAGACAAAAGGAAGTAGTACGCATTATGTTGATAGGGCTTAAATTTTTCCTACCTAAATTTTGATGATCTGGTCAATTTGCTCATAAAATTTTAAAATCGATCTACATGCACCCCAACTATTTCGAATTGGTCATTTGAGGATTTTCTCTTTTAATTTAATATATTTTAAGTTTTAAAGAAGACAAAATAGGAATTCAACATATAATAATAATCTTTTCGGAGAGGGTTAGATGATTTAATGATTTTGTTTTTCTTACATAATTTTATTTATTTTAAAAGAGGTCCCAATATATTGTATTTATTGACCCCAAAAGCCTATTATATGTTGAATTCATATATTACCCTTCATTAAAACTTAAAATCTATCATTTTCAAGGCATAAATCCCCAAAGTAACTGGTTCGAAGGAAAGTAGACCAATTTTAAAACTTTAGAGGTTAAACTGACCAAATCGTCAATTATAACTTTTAAGAGTCTATGAGGTTCCACTATAAAATCAATTGACAATAGAGGGAGTGACCCCAAGAACTTATATATTGACCCGGGAGGACACCGACTTCCGATGTGGGATGTGCATCTTAACACTTCCCCTCACGTGTAACCCAATCATCGGCAGAATTTTCCTCGCCGGTATTATTTGCCGGAACAACATCAAAACGGTTACACGAGTCTCAATAACTCGGGGTTGACTCTGATAGCGTGTTCATTTATTCTTATATTCTTATCACTATCTTTTCTAGTCATTTTAATATTGCTCTTATACTTTGTAATAGTGACAGGGGTATCATAATCATTTTATTTTTAAAACTGGAAAAAGGGTCCAGGGGGCAATCTGAAACAATTAATAGTACATAGGGCAATCTGAAACGAAAACAATATTATAGGGGGCAAAATGCGAATAATCCTTGATATATTATATATACATGGTTACGCTACTAATTAAGATATACTCTTATTACAAATATTGAAAATTTTCTTATTAGAGATTTCAATAATGAGATAAACAACGATGTTGAGTTAGATTCATTTTGTAATGGTGCCTATAGCCATAACATTGACTAATTTATATTATGAATTATTATTAAAAAAAAAAATTGTTGGAATCTCTCTGATTTTCACTTTGATAATCAAACCTTATGGTTTCAGAACATTTTCTGTTATATAATATTCACATAAATGATTATATGGACCGTCGTATAATACTGTTAAACCGAAAGAATGTTGTAAGCAATGTATGTGCATGCATAAAACATATTTATCCACTTCAATTCCTACACGTAGAATAGTTGTCATAATTATTGTATATATATATACAAATAAAGATCATAATTTAGTGTACACATAATTGAAGAATATTATAGGGAGTGAGCAATTGAGCATGCATGAGATATAAAGATAATGAATAATTTATTCATGTCTTCTACAATGATTATAGCTTTGGGTAATCGCTGCCTATGGCCAGGATCAACTTATAGATACCGATTTGTTGTGTGAAATGTAAAATGAGCCCTTATTTTTTATGGGAGCAAGAATAAATTTACCAAATATAAAAAAGCGATCCTATAAATTTATTTCAAGATCGGTCTTTGATATTTTAAGGGTCAGGGCGAAGCTAGGAAAGGATATCCCTAAATTAATAATTGTTTAATATATAGAAAAAATTATATATCAAAACTATAAATCAAATTTGAAGTTAACATTTTTAGAAATTATGAACACAAGAACACGATTAACTCGTCTTAAAAACATAAAATAGGTGTAGCTCAAAAATTTACGTTATATTATTATCTTTTTAATTTAGCTAATATATTTTGAAAGAAATTGTTGGCCAAAATTTGGAGAGAAATGTTAATTATATAGTACAAAAATTGTAAAAAATAAATAAAAAATGAGATTGTTAGACGCTAAAAACACAAAAGTAAAAAAAGATTATGCAAAAGAAAGAAATATTATAGCTAAAAATAGAGCACATTGTTTAAACATAAATTTAATTAACTTTAAAGTATTTATATTCGATCAAAAATTATATTTACGTTTTTAAGAAGTAAATAATGTAAAGAGAATTAATTGTTTAAATTTGGGATTACTAATTTGTTTAATGTTTAAAATTTTAATGTTAGTAAGATAATATGCCGACTCTCAAGTGATGTTTTGAAAAATGAGAAGATGGATAGAAGGATGGATGTAGTAGGCAGCAAAGGCAGGCAAAAAAGAAGATGGCTGGGAGATCAAGTAGTGGGGTCAACGACTACTAGTTTGCAAATAAGTACGAAAATACAAGTTCAAATATGAGCTTTCTCTTTTTTGTTTGTTTATTGCTCTCTTCTTTAATTTCAATTCATATCCATACTAGAAAATAATGTATGAGAATCTGTTTGAACAGTGACATAGAAAAATCAAGCCGTTTTGCAGTTGAACACCTCTTATATTAGTCAATCATTTCAACAAGGAATTAGTTATGGTTCTTTAATATTTTTATTTTTCAATTTATTTATTATTATTCATTCTAACAAATGAACATGAACTATATATTAGTATCCTTTTTAAGCTAAACTCTAATTCCTGATCGTGAAACACAGTCACAGTTTATTTTTCTGAATATTTTAGAATATGAATGCATATATATAGACTGTTAGTGTGACAATTTTATATTTCTTTTAGTATGCATTCTTTCTAGGATAAAAATGATACATTCATTACAAATTCATAAAAGAAAATTCAGAGTTTTGTGAGTTATAAATCTTTAATATTAAATACTCGAATATTCTTCAATTAATTGAAGTTCGATAAAAAGATTATGGTTTATTCTAATATACATACGAAAATAATGTTATTACCGATTACTGGAGCATTCGATCATACATGTTTTAAAATAATCTTTTCGATCATACATGTTTTAAGAGTATCCCACCTAGCACTTCTGTTATATTCACCGTTAAATTTAATATATATTTTTTTGACAAATAAACTAACAAGGGTAAAATTGTTTAAAATGAATTTTGAGGTATTTTTTCGATTTTAACAAAAAGGTTGAGACAATATTTATGTTTGGATGTATTTGAAATAATATAGATTAAAGAAAGTGGCAAACAAAAATTAATATAAAAGCAAAAAAGCAAATAGTTACTCTTTTAAAAATTAAAACATTACATTAAAATTAGTGTTGGATAATTGTACCTGTCCAACTTTGTCAGAGAAAGTCAAATTTAAAATGCAATATAGCAGAAGTACTAAATAGGATATACTTTTTGAAATATGTGTGAGCAAGAAAGTCATTTTGAAACATTTGTGACCGACTCATGAATGTTTTGAAACATGTATGATTGAATGCATTATTAACTTTTTTTTAGATACTTATTATTCCCTCAGTTCCTTTTTTTTTAAGGCCCGTTTGACTTTTCACGATCACCGAAACAAGAGTTAAAACATAAATATCTAAAATTCTAAATGCGTAAAAGTTGTACGAAATTTGCAAAAATCTATATTGAAATGAATCTAATAATATCCCACATGATATATTATGTACTATCGGCTAATGAAAATTCATGGTAAAGTTTCCAACGTTTGACTCCAAAAACATAAATTGGTCTTAGAAAATTGTCCCGAAAGTCATTAATATTTATTAGATATTCATAAACGATATATTAATAAAATTAGTTAATACTCCTATAAGATATTCATAAACTCAAATAATATCTATACTATATATAATGTCGGAAGTCTAAAATCATTTGGTGAAGCCTAGAAGCTTATCTAATCTATTCATTGTATTATATTTTGTTGACACATGGTCCACTATTTAATAATCAATTTTAAAAATAACCACTTATTTTTTTATACATGTCCATTTTTTAATAATCAACTTAACAATCACTCGCTATAAAATAATTATATAATTATTTGATTATATTTTTACTTTAAAATTAAGATTATTGTGATGTACAAACGTGATTGAGCCATAAATACTAGTTAGTAGAATACTAGATAGAGTAGAAGAGATATATTCTGGTAGTATAATAGAACCAAATGTTCAGGAATTTGGAAGTTAGCCTTCCATAACTATTTGATTTATTACATGTGAACTCAAAACATTATCATATATCATCATGATTCATGCTGCTTCCAGCAGACACCATCCAAATATGATTTGTTGCATTCTTAATATTCTTAGCACAGACTCAACTAAGAGATAGATCAGAGAGGTAATATTATTATTATATTCAAGCATAAATAATTTACTAGGGTCTAGGACCATCAATCTGCTAGCTTCAGAAAATAATCATGGATCATTTTGGAACCAACATACCATACATTCCCAACTACTGAATTCGTTTCTTTTCATATATTGCCAACTAGCTAGTCTGTCAATTAGTGAGGAAATTGGTGATTTGATCCTGATAAGTGGGTTATTGTTGTACTTTGGTCCCAGTAAATGATACGGATGTGCAAATGGTCCTTGTAAGTGGCTAGCAGGTGCGCATTTGATCTCTAATTTAACACATACGTTAATTTGTGGTATTTTTGCAATTTTGAGACAATTTGGGAGTGGTTATGCAATTTTAAGCATTTGCTTAATTATAACTCTTTTTTCTTTTTTTTCAATTTTTTTCGATTTCTTTTAAAGATTTTTTTTCTAGATTTTCTTTTTGATTTTTTTTCCAATAAAAAGGATCAGATTTTGGAAGTTGTTTTAGCTAAAAGTTTTGGTTTCGGCAAAAATGTTCGGTTTTTATAGTTTTTTGGCAAAAGAGTTCGATTTCGTAGTTTTTTTGACAGAACGGTTCGATTTTGATAGTTGTTTTCGAAAAAATATTCGACTTTGGTAGTTTTTTCGCTAAAAAATTCAATTTTGGCAAAAATGTTCGATTTTGATAGTTGTTTTGGCTAAAAGTTTTGATTTTAGCAAAAAAAAGTTCGATTTTGATAGTTTTGGCAAAAGTGATCGATTTTCATAGTCTCCAGAAAAATCGAAAGTTTTGGTCAAAACAGCTACCAAAATCAGACTTTTTTACCAAAACAACTACTCCCTCCGTTTCTTTTTATTTGATTGTTTGAGCATTTTTTCCATGTTTCTTTTTATTTGATTGTTTACAATTTCAATGCAACCTATTACAATTTCAATGCACCTTTTTACAATTCCAATGCACCTTTTTACAATTCCAATACACCTTTTTAAAATCCCAATGTAATTTTTCACAATCTCTTAATAAAGTACTTTTCCTCCAAACAATCAAATAAAAAGAAACGGAGGGAGTATAAAAATCAAACTTTTCTATAGCAAAATCTTAATTTTTAGCCAAAACAACTAGCAAAATCGAACTTTTTTGTCATTACAATGATCAAAATTGGATATTTTGTGAAAAAACTACCAAAATCGAATATTTTTTCAAAACAACTATCAAAATCGAAAAGCTTTGTAAAAAAACTACGAAAATCGAACCTTTTTGGCAAAGAACTATCAAAATCGAATTTTTTTGCCAAAAGACTACAAAAACCAACCCTTTTTGCCAAAACCAAAACTTTTAGCTAAAACAACTCCCAAAATCGGACCCTTTTTACTGTGAAAAAAGATCTAAAAAACAAATAGAAAAAAATCGAAAAGAAATCTAAAAAATATCAAAAAGAATTGAAAGGAAATCGAAAAAAAGAGTGATGGGGTCAAGCAAAGTCTTAAAATTACATAACACCCCAAATTAATGTAGATGTTAAATTATGGACCAAATACGCACCTGCTAGCCACTTACAGGGACCATTTGCAACAGTGAACCACTTACCGGGACCAAATCAGCAATTCCCTAGTCAATTAGTATATTATAACTCATACCGTCCTATAAATAAGTTACTTAGTATATGTTATTCCGGCCGTTATTAGTTGACAGTCTGACATTTTTTTTGTTTTAAAATAGTTATTGTTTTAACATGAAAATTATATTTTTACATTCTTAATGGTATTTTTAACTATTTTTTCTCCTAAAATTAGCAACCAACCAATAATATAGTTCGAAATAATTATATTCTGCATTTGTAATGTACATTTTGACAACTTTTAATTTTTATTGATCAATGTGCAAATAGCTAGAATCGCAATTTTAAAATGGGCAGAGGGAGTATAATATACGTGATAATCATCATATCAAACTTATTACGTTTATCAGTTAGGACTACAATTATCGTGGCATGAAAACCTTGTGGAACAGATCATCTTTCACTTATTTAAGCTTCGGAATACAGGAAGTCATACTCAGAACTAACATCTGCGGGGATAGCTCAGTTGGGAGAGCGTCAGACTGAAGATCTGAAGGTCGCGTGTTCGATCCACGCTCACCGCAATTTTCTTTTTTAACATTATTTTCCCGAGTGAGAAAACGTGAAGATCTGAAACGCTTATATCCAGCTTCACTTAATTCTCATTTTTCTAACCATGTTCACTAATCAGTAACATGTGAAACAAGGATAATTGTTCGGAACTCCACATATTTATTATATGTTGTTTTATAATTACTAAGGTCACCAGATATATGGAACTTACCGAAAACCATCAAGTTCGTTCGTTCTTTCCTTTGCCCACAGAACTAGAACTGTAAGGCGTATACTTCCTACCAATTTATATGAAGCGTTTTCTGTGCTGTCTGAGGATATATGGAAGTAAAGACTGGAGAGTATTCGGTAAAGCAATGACTTTGGCGCAACCACAGAAAACAAACGAAGAACTAAAAGTTAAGAATTGTTATAACTTCTCATGTAACTATAAATAATGAGTAGACATCCAATAAGAAATCAATGGCATTGGTTCTCTATAACTATGAGGTGTTTACATCAACAAAGGTACAAAAGCCTCCAGAAAGCCGATATAACTGTGTTCACTACACTGTACCAAAATCTTCTTCCATAAAGACTTAGCGTTTGGAGAATAGTCCCTGGGTCAGTGAGGAGAAGTCGTACTCTTTTGTGGGCGTAATAGATGACGATGGTGCTGGTGATGGTGATACTCGACCACCCCCAGCAGACGAGACTCCAATACCGGAACCATTTTGCCCAGATAAGTAGGTGCTGGAACAACGAGATACCAATAATTGTGAGGATTTTCAATTTTAGGTAATCCAACCAAAGAGCAAAGTAAATAAGAAGCTGAACCCAAGTGGTAGGTTCCTCACTATTTATCTGCAGCTTATAAACAAGAAGTTTAACCGAAGTGGATTTTCAATTTTAAGGTAACTCTTCTGATGAAAAGAAGAAACCTGGGAGAGCGAAAACATTGTTTGAAACAAATAATGTTCGTTGCAGAGTACACAAATATGATATTCATAATCAAAATACCTAAATATTTTGGTACTCTATTTTTGCTGGAGATAATTTGAGTCCCTTTTAAAAGAAAAAGATCACTAGTATAAAATGAGTTTTTAGTCATTATAGGTAACTGATGAAGATGCTCTTAACAAAAGAACTCTAGTTCCACATTTATCCAACTAGTAACAATAGGTACTGCTTTTAAGAAACTGATTCCAAGACGCTCAACAGAACAAGGACTTTAAGTCTAGGTAGAATGTGAAACATATACCTTGAAGAAGGAGGAACTCCACCCGAGTTTCCTGCTGAATTTATCGCACCCACGTTTGCCATCTGTCACAAGTATTAAAAAGGGGAAGACATCAGGATTCAGGACTGAAGTGCTTCAACTGAACAAGATAACAAACTAGATGGATCTTACCTGCATAATCTTTTGGAAGTCATTGTTTCCAGCAGTTGGCATCATCATTCCAGGGAACTGATAACCAGCATTTAGCCAATTTTGCCCAGGCAAAGGGACCCCATTTGGGTTTTGTTGTGAATTATCAGTATTTTTTGGCATCCCACCAGCAGAATTAGCTGCCGCCGCCATTAAAAGTGACTGCTGTTGTGCCAGCATAGCAAATTGTTGTTGCATAGCAAGTTGTTGTTGATGAGCAGAAAATGGTGACACCACATTTGACTGCAATAAGTCAAAGCGGTGTAAATCTATATACTAAACATAGAATGATGAACACACTAGGAAGATTACCAAAGCAAAAAGTTACTAAATAAACACGACGAAGAAAACTAAAGGTCAGTCCAAATGTTTTTATGTATGTACTCATTCACCTAATGAAACACGGAGAAGAGTTGTAAGTAGTAAACTATAAAAGATACTTTGTAGATCATTTTATTACCTTATCAAAGAGACTCATGATGTCATTTTTCACATCTTTTTGAGGCACACCATTCGAAGATAAAACAGGTGATGAATTATTAAACAGGTCTTCAATTCCAGAAGCAGAAGCCACGTGAGTCCTTTTTTCCTCGGGGATGGGCTTTCCCGAACTACCTTTGCCAGTCTCAGATGGACTTTCAGCAGTTTTAACTAAAAATATAAGATAGATTGGGACAGGAAATAACGAAGAAATATCAAATATGGTGAATTTCAAACTATCAACTTAACATACATTGGAAACCTGCCCATGCATTGTCGTCTGCTGAAGCAGCTTCTGTGGCATTGTCATTGGTGTCATCTAAAGAAAGCATGTCCAAAAGATCAGCAGCGTAATCCTTCTTCTGGGTAGGTGTAACTTGTGTAATGGGCTTTGCTGGTTCAGCTGGCACAACCGACTCCAGTTGAGTAGCCCGTTGAGGAGCGGTAACAGGTACAACCTGTTTAAACGATATAGGATAGATAACCATGCTAATAATATGTGAAGCATTACATACATCATAGATATGCCATTTCCATACTAATTGGGCAAACATCATAAAGAGGGATGCCAGTGAATTTAAAAGTGATATACATATGATATATGAACAGAACATATATGACATGAAGAGACCATATTTATATGATAAACATACATGATTGTGTTGTCCTGAAGGAGCAGGGACACTAATTCTTGCAGTTGGATGATTGCCTCTTGAGCTATGTCCCTGTAAGTTCTTTGTCTTGTCAGTTACATTTCCTGAACTGCTCTGGTAGTGATGCGCATTTCTGTCACTAGGTCTATGCGATTGTGCTGAAGACTTTCCTTGTCCAACTATAGGATTTGAGATTGGTTTTCCATCTTTAGGTATCCATCTCTTCTCGTCATACCTTATTCATGATATTAGAAACAGAAAAATGAAGGATGATCCAGACCGAAAACAATTTATGTTGATAAAGGGGAAGTTTGATAGAGTGCATACTTTGCACGTATGAAATGTTCAATCCCAACTCGATCATAATTTGGGGGTAGCTCTGCCTCCCAAAAATCATTTGCCCTCTCGTTCCCCATCGCTATCTCCAAGAAAAAAGGAAACCCAAAATGATATTTTTAGTAAATCATATGAATCAAATACAGATTTGAAACAAGCGGATGATAACTCACACTGAATGAATGCAACCTGTTCAGGAAGCCATGTGTCAAGAGTAGCAGACCTCACCTAAACAAAGATTAGAAGAATTATAGCCATAAATTTCAGTATTACAATAGCCATTTATAAAAAATGCAGGTATGAATAATCAGCCAAGTTATGGAAGTTTCAGAGACCACAACTTTGGGTCAATATTGAATAGATCGGTAAAGATGTTTGCTGATACCACAAAAAATAACGTGCAGTTTCGACATACTACACAAAATTAATAAGACCACCAAGGAGTATAATGAGCTTCGAAGTTAACATTTTTCTTAGATTTGACATTTCATGTGCGCAATAACGTAAAATTATATGAATTTTAGCTTTTCAAAATGGTAGAGGCAGTCAGAAGTTTTTTAAGTCATATCCAACATGTTTCTGTCTATTATCTTTAGAATTTAACAAGCAAATAAGTACTGCATCCAGTAGTCGGAGAATACCAGATAAGGGCAGTTTCTTTGCACAAAGCTATTTCTTATGCTGGGCGCAGAAAACAATGAAAGGAGTTGACAGATCATCGACACCTTATAGGCAGACTATTTTCTTTGATAATGGATGGTAAGGTTAGAAAATGAAACGCGATAAGAGAACGCTTGAAGAAGAGGACAACCAATATCAAATTCCTGGACTAGCTATATGCTATTCATGGCACTGCTTAAGAAGAAGGAAGCTGATAGAGGAATGATAATTACCTTTGTAATGTGCACTCCAAGACTTCTATGGATCCCAGAGCATTCCATACATATGAAGATACCCAAATTCACGCTTGCCCATCTAGGCCCTCTGCAGAAAACAGTAGAGGAATATGACGTGTTGTCATGTAATGGTTCAAAAAGTCGACTGCCTACATAATAGTAAATTCTACATCATACTAGAATATACAGTAATACTGGCCAACTCTGCATATTTTATAAATTTGAATAGTTCCTTGAGTAGATATGTTTAATCACAGCTCGTCAAGGAACTTCCAAACTTTATCATATCTGACATGACATACTTAGCCTTACAATCAGCACATTCCCTGTTCTCTGGCAATTTAAGAAGTCCTTCCAATATCTGGGCAAGAAGATCAAACACAAGTTAATCATCCAAGAAGAGATAAAAAGTCAAGTCAGCTGCTATTGAGGAAACGAATATCTAACTTCTAACTGTAAACGAAGAAAGAACTGCGAAAACAACATGGCGTCATTAACATAATTGACATCACACTTCCGTCTTCCCCCCCACCCCCCAATTAGAGAAAGAACAAACAAATTACAGTCATCATTACCATGCAATACATCATCCATAGGCAATTTGGGCATAGTTAGATGGTTTACCAGAACGTCCTTCTAGCCACCCACTAACAGATTTCTAAAATGAGAAGGATGATGAATTCAGGGTTTACAAAAATCACGACAATGTTGGTTTATGTTCAAAAGCTGACCATTCTAACCAAATATTTGAAACAGTAGTCATCATCAAAGAAAACCAGAACCAATCTTCATCCATCCTCCATAACAGAGCATACAAAGTCATGATTTCATATAATTCACCACCACTTCACAGCTTAAGTCTCACAATCAAAAATATATCCAGCTAAACTACACAAGAGTTACATTTTCTCTTTTACCCTTTCTCCTCAACCAAGCTATTTTACAATACTAGTAAACCAAACCAAAGCAAGTCTTATCCTACCAAGTGGGTCGACTATGTGAAACGACATCTCCGGTCATCCCTTCTGACAAGAATACTACTAATACAAATATTACATTACATATGAACAGATAGATCATTGAATTCAGAAACTTTAATATATACTACCCTCACAGCCCATGTTTCAGACAAACTAAATCTTCACAAACTGTAGATCCCTAAAGAATTTAATTTCAAGAATGGGACAATAATTGATTGCATAGAAACAATTCATTTACCAATCAACTTCTTCCCTAAATTTAACTAAAATCACAAAAGAGATAAAAGGACTTTTCCTTTAAGAGATCCAATCCACCCAAGATCAAGAAACTAATAAATTAGCAGAAAAAATTGAAATTTGATAAAATAAAGAGGTAAAAAAGCAATAAAGGTGGGACCTTTTTGTGCTTGATATTGAGTTCTTTGGTTACGCTAGCCTTCTGATTCATGGTGAAGCTGCAATTGATCCTATCAAGAAATGAAGCCAGAGAGGAGAAAGAATGTAATAGCTGCTGTTCTTTCTCTCTCTCTCAATCTGTCTGATTCTTTTCTTTTTGTGAAGAAAAAAAGTGGACTAAAGATATCAAAATGATTCCCATTAGATAGTATTATCATTGGGGATAGGTATTAATGAAAACTGTCATGATATAGCGAAATTGATTAAAAATGAAATTTTGATATTTTATTATTAGGTTCTTTTTATTCATGTGTGATTGAATGCATATCGGACATAAACATGTACATTCGATTGTTAATGTCTTTGTCTTTAACTTTATAATTCTCGATATATGTTTTAAGAAAAATAGGCCCTTGTGATGCTCATATAATGTGTGAGTTGGAAATAATGCTCAATGCCTGATGGAAGTTCCGGTATAAAAAATGTGTATTCCTCCTTATGTAATGTTGCACCATTTCTTGTGCAATTATTAAGTGTGTTTTGAAGATGTTACACCATCTTTTGGTGCAATCATCCCTTGTCGATTTCAAGCTACTATTTCGTTTGTGGCTCGGATATTATAAGGTTGTCTCGCCAGACGCCAAGGATGTCATAATTGACGACGGTATGTCCAAAAGCTTGTTAACTTTGAGCAAAATGGTTATCCAGTAAATAGTTCTGATATGGTACTGTTGTTCATAATTTGCTCTAAACCAACAGTTTCCTTTTATTGTGCATTAATATTGACAATTAGAGGGCAACTCAAGATCAACCTTATGTAAACTTCAAGCACTTGTTGCTTGTGATGAATTGAGAAAGCGACGTCTAACAATCTATCTATGTTCTTTATTGTTTTCCGGCTTTAAAAAGGCCTGACCACAAACATGAATCATGAAAGTCATTCATGTTCATTTCCTTAATGGTTACAGTAATTCTCAGTTGTAACATTCTTCTAGCAATAAATATCGCACTCTCATCTGAACGTTCTTACATTTGATCGACACATTACAGTTTTAGTTCAGCATCTTGAACAATGAAGTGAAAACCTATCAATTGATGCCTATTGATGAGGAAGAGCCTTAACTAAGTAGCGGCTTGCTTAATTGGTTGCAGAACTTGCATTGAGATAAGTAATAAGTTACCGAAATACTAATGGACAAGTTGATACTACCATAAATGTATGTATATATAGAACATATGAAGTAGTTTTTGAAGAGACCAACTCATGAGTCTGCAAGTGGCAGAAACATTGGAAAGAATCCTGGTTCTCGTGGAACAAATAGCGTTTGAACTCCAGTAAGACCACCACGAAAAGTTCACCCTGCGTCCCAGCTTGATCTCCAATTGTCTCCTCACTTGCATGTAACGTGAAGATGATCCTAATTTTGTATTGTAGACTTCTTTGAACACCAAAAACAACATTGGATTCAAGATGGAAGATTGAAAAATAAAGAGGAATTGGTTGTGTCTGCAAATGAATTAATTGTATTGCAGTGGTCGGAAAAAGAAGTGGCGAGGGGATAGTTTGGAGGAAATGAGTGGTGAGATCGAGTCATCGAAACAGAGTTCCATGTATAAATGAACATTTTCAGCTGATCCTGTGTCATTTTCAATTATCTGGTAGATATTTGTTTACCAGATTGATCAAATATGCATATGTTGAGCAGATGAATTAAATGGATAGTAACAAGATAAGAAATAAATTCAAAAAAAAATAATAAAGAAAAAAAACAAAGAGATGGTGCCTAAAAGCAATATGTCCATAGACATTGTCACATTGCTTTCTAATTTTTCCAAATAGTTCATCTATAAGATTTAAGAATAGCTCCACAAAAACTGCATACTATAGCCTTCCAGGATTTGCAGTACAATGGAATGTGGCAAAATCTGGTTGCCGTCTGCATATCCGCTACACTTGCACTGCGGCAGCACCTCGTGCACATTCCGGCCACCGGTTTCATCCTCTTTATGATCCTCTTCTGATCCACCAAGAAGCAGAAACAAACCATCGATATGAACTTGGGAAGTCTACCAACTAAATTCAAGTTTCACAAAAGGAAACACTACAATTTTGAATTAGATAGGAAATATTGAAGAGCAAGGTGGGAGATTCACTTTACATACACAAAATCTTGTGTGGTACAATTCTAGTTGTGTTGGGTTCATTAGGAAGTATCCATTTGGTACCATGTTTGCCCAAGGATATGTCATATGTCTATCTGTACCTCCATGTTATATTAAAAAATGACTTTTTCGATTTCTCGTATTTTCTTTGTCAATTTTAAGAATAACATCGTTTTAACATATTAAATTTGATTTTCAGTACTAACTTTTTTTTTCAAGTCCATAATAAACAACTTCGCTTTTTGTAAGTCTATTGCATTACCATATTTGCTTTCATATACATCCAATATACATTATTACAATAATTAAGAAAAGTTAATTAAAATCTGTAAAGCATGAAATATTTCTCAATTGATTCAAAATATAGACATCTCAGTAAAAGGTTTTGAGCATATAGGCAATGTGGATGGTTCGTGTCGGCATGCTGTCGAAGTAAGCACTTTCTAAAATAAAATATTATATAGGTATAAAAATAAATTTTATATAAATTAGCATTTAAATATATATACCAATATACTTAACCGTTCTGAATACCTATTTTAAAATATATGTCAATTTCGAACATCCATTTTAGAATAACTAGATTCGCTCTTCTAGACAAATTATCAACTACTGAAAGTACAATAATCATATTAAGTGAGAGTGAGTTGGCACTAATGAGTAATGAGTAATGACTCAATTCGATCATTTAACTCCTTCAGATCACATCACTTGATTGATTAAGTATTGATGACATTTGACACTCTTAATTTTTAAATTGTAAACTTATTATGGAGTGGCACGTGAAAATTAAATGATTAGTTCGAATCTATTAGTTTGGTGATAAATATGGTTGGCCCCTTTCTTGAATTGGACCACTTACAAAATTCAAATGAACATACGTAAATCTTTTTTTCAGTCTTGCATGTAGACAATATTGAACTGAATTCTTTTTTCATATATCAAAATTTGGTATAATTTAATCCGCTGATCAGCTTAGCACATCCTCTACACTTTATATTCTGAAGTCGATATCTTCTGCTCGTGCTTCTTTACTCCTTGTGAACAGTAAAATATGATCATTAAAAAATAACAGAAGTTCAACTTTTTACCATTTGAAAGCAAACAAGATCTGATCATCGACAAGTGCTGTAGATGAGAGTAATAAATATGGTGGGGGGTGGGGTGTTGTAACTTCCTTTTATTTAGCTGACTTTTGGTAGTTGGTCCTCATAAGTCATAACAGTCGACTATCAAAATCTAATGGCATGAAAGATCACTCAAAGATACTAATATTTCCTAGTCGATCACCCTATTATTAAATGGACCACCTTCGATCACTGAACTGCATTTTTTTGGGCAAACTTGGTCACTGGGCCGTTTTGAAAGATTTTGGGTGCATTTTGTAAGTTTTTAGCAAGGGTAATTTTGTCCGTTCATATTTATAGACATTTAATCCTCGTTTTTTAAACTTTTTTCTAATTTTTTATTTAAATCTTTTTAAATTTTTTTTAAATTTTTTTTAAATTTTTTTTTTAGTTTTTTTTAAAACTTTTTTTTTATTTTTTTTATTTTTCTTTTTATTTTATTTTAATTTTTTTTGATTTTTTTTTAATTTTTTTGAACTTTTTTAAATTTTTAAAAATTAAAATTTTAAAAAAAACTAAAAAAAAACCAAAATTTTTTTTAAAAAAAACTAAAAAAAAATTAAAAAAAAAACTGAAAAAAAAATTAAAATAAAATTAAAAAAAAGTTTAAAAAAAATTAAAAAAAAGTTTAAAAAACGATGATTAAATGTCTATAAATATGAACGGACAAAATTACCCTTGCTAAAAACTTACAAAATGCACCCAAAATCTTTCAAAACGGCCCAGTGACCAAGTTTGCCCAAAAAAATGCAGTTCAGTGATCGAAGGTGGTCCATTTAATAATAGGGTGATCGACTAGGAAATATTAGTATCTTTGAGTGATCTTTCATGCCATTAACCCAAAGATTTTTGAAATAAATTTCTAATAGTAGCTAGAAAGATGAAGATGTCAAATTTTTTTGGAAATTTCTTATATACCGGAGGTCTCTTTTCCGGTACCATACAGGACTACAAATCTGGACCCTTGAATAACAATGAACGGCTGAGATTGAGATTTAATCTAATTCAGATTTAACCACAGCCAACTCACTATCTCTTCTTCACAATTTTCTTCACATCTCCGCCACCGTTAGACAACACCAATCTCGATCGTCCAGTCCACTGAACTCATCATATCACCTCCATCTCATTTATCTCCACAAAGTCACCACCAACACGCAACTCTCAAGGTTTTATTTTTTTCTCTATTTATTAATTTTCAAGTCTTTTTAGATTCAGTTTTTAATTTCAATCTTTGTGCTTGTCGGTTTTAATCTAGTTAATTCCCCAATTTTCACCAATTATCAAAGCTTCAAATCGATTATTTTTACAATTAATGTGTTTTTTCCTCAGTTTCGACTAAGAAATTCAAGGATGTAGATGAATTGCAGATTGGTGTTAAGGTAATTGTCCCAAAAGTTTTGTCCATTTTAAAATTTCGATGGTTGACTTTTTAAATTACGATGTCAATTGTATATACATCAAATGATATTTCGTGTAAAATATATAAAAAAAGTTATGTGTTTTAATTGAGATTTTTCAAGTTTATTACTAACTGTGGTTAAATATGAATTAGATTAATTATCAATCTCAGCTGTTCATTGTTATTCAAGAGTTCAGATTTATAGTCCGGTATGGTACCGGAAAAAAGACCTCCGGTATATAAGAAATTTCCAACTTTTTTATTCAAACAATAGAAGTTACAAATAGTTATGTTAGGATATATATTATATTCCTAAACTAAGCAAATGGAAGTCTAAACCCCAAATAAACAGTTTCGTCTTCTCTGACTGTTGTTGCAATGAACACTCGCTTCCTGATGTGAATCCAATCCACGTAATGTTTGAACTTCACTTTCTGGATGTGAGTCCGATCCCCGATGTTGCCTTAAAAAGCCCAGAAATCCCACATAGTGGGTGCTGGAAATCGCCAAAACGCCTAGAATCCCACCGAATGGGTGCTGAAATGCTGCACAGACAGCCCCCGAAAATGCTGCAAAGGCGGCAACCACGAAAGTAGAAGAAGTATGTTTTAAATATACTCCTCTGCGAGAATCGAACCCGAGACCTCTTAAAAAGAGGCTCGATCCCGGTACCACTAGGCTAGAAGCCTTCGATGAAGAGCTCCAACTTACTTTTAAATAATACGATGTTGATGTTATGTGAACTTTATTTAAAGATTCACTTTTTATATATAGATAATTAGCCGACAATACAACAATTCATAGTTCAACACAAGTCATAAGGCACAATCACTCCAATGGATGGAGACTTACCAAAATAAACAACAAATATGACACAAAGAAAAGATGACTTATAACACCTAATATTTTTGTATCATAAGGTGCAAGAAGCTTTCTTTGATCCTAGATACTCCTTAAGGTACTGACATGAAATATTTACTTATGTATATTTTTTACGGATGCACATGTGTTAAGTAAGTGTCTAAGAAAATTAATGCAGTGATTCAGAAAAACGAAAAGTAAAAACATTTCAATAAGCATTTTAGACATGAGCAGAAAAGAGAAGTTATCTCGTGGTAGGCGTCAAGGATAATCCAATAAATTTTAAGTTTGTCGATATTTGATTGATTGAAAAGAAAAACTCTTGGTAGAGAAGCTACTAAGAAGAAAATTTTTAGCAAGAATAATTTGTTAAAACATTTAGGATGGCACAAATAAAACACCAACAATATCATCAACAGAGTTAGCAGTGGACTTATGAAAATTGTGAAGGAGAAGCTCAATCGGCTTGAAGCCTTCATTGCCTTTCGTCTTCGATCTTCTTCTTTTGCTTTGAAGCAATAGCTCAATGATGGAACATCCACCATCATGAAGTCTATTCCGTTTCCTAGTTAAGTTTCACTTACACAATGCTACAAATGAGTGTTGTCTAAGTGAATTAATTAATAACGTGGTTACTTTTTGTTGTTGCTTATAACGTGGTTACATTGAGACAACACTTCATCGAGCGTTATCTAAGTGTCACATACACAAGGTTATAAAGGAACGTTGTTTAGGTGAATTTTTTAAATAACGTTTTTTGCTCATGTGTTGTCTAAGTTGTGCTATCCAAGTCTATTTTCTTAGTAATGTGTTTACCTAAAAATTGAGGATTTTTAGTTTGATTTAGAATTTCAGGTTTTAATATTAGTTTGGAAGGTGAAAAGATTTTGATGAAGACCATGTACAATGGTTACAATTATTCAACACCTCTTTTTTGTTTTCCAACACTCCATATCATCTTTTCTCTCTTTCACATAATAATTCAATACTCATTCAATTTTTACACCTTACAATGATTTTGTTTAATAAAATTCAACAGTCTTCTAACTCATCATCTTTATATCCCACCACTTTTATATTATTTTTTATATTGATTATATTCTTTATTTTAATCATCATATTAGTGATAATAATAGTTACGATTTGAAATTGAACTACAATACATGTCTTTTATACTTTAATATTCAATAACTTTTAAATATTAAATTTACTTATATAATTATTTATTTTTAATAATCTCATACTCCAAATTAATTTTTTCTGATTGCAATTAAATAAATACGATAAATGAAAAAATAATTTAAAACAAAATGTCATATAAAGAATAATTATTAAAAAAATAATTTATTAACTTTAGTGATGTAAACAATTTCCACACCCTAATTATTTTGCAATCCCTCGAGTCAAATCTCAAAAGTGGTGAATGTGGGCCAAGCCCTGCAAGGCCATGTGATATTTTGTCATCTTCCTCTCCTTTTAGCAAGTTTCAACAGTTGAAAAAATTCAACAAAATTTAATCCACTTTGGATTCAACTACCTTATACACACTCCATTGCATGGTTTCAACTATTGAATTTTTTTTTTCAACATGCCATTGTAAATGGTCTTAGTTATAACTTATAAACAATAACAAAAAGTAACCACGTTATTACCATATAGATAGTAGCGTTAAAATGTAATATGCATATTTATAAGCAATAACAATCGATGACTCAATAGCTTAGTGATATTCAACGTATCCTTTCATACAAGAGGTCATGTATTTGAACTTTGGAGACAAATTTGTCTCATACACCTGACATCACTAACGTTTACTTTTTTTTTCCACTTACACTACTTATGTTTATCTTCGACCCAAATACATCACATATTCGAATAACGTGCAAGCCGACTACTTTTGGTCGATTTTCTAAGCACAAAAGTACAAAAGACAATTTAATCAAGTCACATAAACATTATGATTTTCATTTGGGGTCAATTTGTAATAGAAGGAATATATTGGTTAATTTTTATAAACAAATTAAATCATTAAGAATCAAATTCTATACCAACAAGGCATCAAAAACACCATTCATCATCATTAGCAACTATGTTCATTATCATCATCCACACCACTTTTCTTCACTTCATCATCAACAAAAGACACCCACTCCCCCAAATGACCCAGACCGAAGATAGAGATACTCATAAGATAAATGATGCAGGGCCACAATTAAAAAGCTCAGAACAGGCCTCACCTCAAAATTTTAATCTACCTGTTGCACAAGGTCATAGCAAGTCAAATATTCAACAAACTTTTCTCCTCTGGACTCCAATTTGCAAATTACTGGTTTGGAAAGTACTGAAAAATCAAGTCTTTTTTCACAATTTCAAAGTGGGTTTTTATCATTAGGCTGAAAAGAATGAAACTTTGTGAATTTACAAGATTGTAAAGAGGGGCAATTGAGACGGGTTGAGTTCTTGAAATGGGTTTTCTTGTGTGTTTCTTGGGATACAATGTCCGGCGAGCATTGTGGGGAGTGATGAAGTTGACGGTGGTGTATTCTATTGTTGCTTGATTTCCCTTTGTCCATGAAGAAGAAGTGATGAAGATGATGAAGAAGAGAAGAGAATAGAAGGTTAGGGGGAAATGTAATTTCTGAAAAAATTAAGTAAAAGATTTATATGATTTGACTAAATTGCACTTCAGATTTTTGTACTTAGAAACTCGATTCCGGTGTAATTGAACAAAAGCAATCGGGTTGCACTGTATTCAAACATGAATGACGAATTTGGGTCGAAATTCGAAAATGAACATAAGTGATAAAAGTTTAGAAAAAGTAAACGTTAATAATGTCCGGTGCCTTTTGCTTAACAAAAAATAACCACGTTATTACCATATAGATAATAACATTAAAATGTAATAAGTTTTATTACAATATTATATCAAAAGTTGTAGTAAAATATGGTTAATGAAATATCATAATATGATAACTCCATAACTATAAAGTACTATTGAATATACTATAAATATAAGAACATGAAATTATTTGGTTAAAATACTGTAATAATATATTACTTATATAGTAAATTATCTTACTATCATATTTAGCACATTTTACATTATATTATTGCAAATAATGAAAATCAAATGAAATGATAATACATGGTGAAATAAATATAATGTAGGAATAAATGGAAAGCTTGTATACATTATGAAGGACCATTCCTGGAACGTTTATTATAATCCCTCAAAAGTAAAAATAATATTTTGACCCAAAAAATATTAAATATTACAATTTGGCCCCAAAATATTGTAAAAATTATATTTTGCCCCAAAAGAATTTAAAGTTCTATTTTGGCCCCAAAAGTTTTAAAAAGTTACATTTTAGGTCCAAAAGTCTTAGAACTTTTGTTTTGGCCCAAACCTGTCAATTACTAACCGAAAATGTTAAATTATTGACTAAATGAGAATCATGTATACACAGTACAATATTAGCGACCATATATATGTGTAACACTGCCATTTAGTTGGACGAAAATGTAACTTGACCCAGTTACTGACACCTTTGCTGCAAATAACTCGTATGTGTGACATGTCGATCATCTCTGACTTTAAACAAGCGTTAGGAACTGTTAAATGTTCCATTGCATTCTAAGATGTAAACTCAAGCAAACTAGCAATTAGCAAACATATAATTATTATGTTATAAGCAATAACAAAAGATAACTAATTTATTACCATATCAATACGTAGCATTAAAATGTAATTCATTCTATTACAATATAATAAATAAAAAGCTGTAATTGATCGTTGATAATATATAAATATGTAAAGTAACTACCTAAATCCAAAATCTCAATACCTTTCAATATATATACAATGTTATAGTAATCAAGACTATATATACTCATGCTAGTCTTGTAACATCATTAGCATATTTCTTGCAACATTATCTTCAACTTATTGGGGGAGGCATTTTGCATGCACCATATCATCTTTATGTGAACCAATTTATACCATTCACCTCATTATTATTGTATGCTTGTCTAAACACATGGCCTCCTTCACCAATAGACCCCAACATGCTTGTTGTTTGTTGCTGGTGCATTGTAGAAGGATTTTGTGAAAGCTGCCTCAGAAGGCTAACTATTGAAGAACCATTCTCATTTGGTCCATCATTATTCATGCTGCTTTCACCAACAAACCTCTCCCCGGGCGGGGGAGAGTTAACGTTGTCACAGTTGAGCGCGCCACCCTCATCTCCCCCGTCGTGCCAGTATAACCCGGGGTGGCTACGCTTCCCTTGGAAGTTATTGATGTCATTAGTAGTGGCATGGTTGTTAGGCATCATGCCTTGGAACATGAATTGTTGGTGATGGTGAAGACCGTTTTCAGGAAATAGTAAGGAGCCATAGTTAGAGTCCTTTAAGGTTGTAGTAGTTTGAATCTTTGGTCCCAAACCTAGTGGAAATGAAGGATGATGTAATGATCCCATCATCATGTCGTTCATTGCATCCCTTTCTTGATCCGTTGATCTTTGAGTGTTATTGCTCTTTTTGTAGATTCGACATAATACCCAATCATCAAGCTGACATGACGAAACAAACAATAATATCAAAGATTAATTATTTCATATGGAACGATACAAATTACGAATATGACATAATTTATCGGTAAAAAATCTGATAACAAGTGATTGATATTGGGTTGGTGAGGAGTGATATGTGTTACGTACCCTTAGAGAGGCTTTTTTGGTAGCAATATCACATCCTGGGGGCCTATTATTGTTGTTTTTATTGTTATCAAGCAACCTATACTCATGCATAATCCAATTGCTCTTCGTTCCTTTCGGAGGTTTTCCTCTGTAGAAAACTAACGCCTTCTTAACTCCTACTTTTTGTGTCCCTCCACCACTTATTACTGGTTTATCAGTCCCCGTCGCCTTCCAGTATCCCGACGTTGCTGCCCTGTTCGGCCTTGCTCCGTTAGGGTACTTCCTGTCTCTCGGACTGAAAAAGTACCACTCTTGCTCTCCAAACGTCGCCTTAGCTGAAAATCAACAATACATATTCACCAAACCAAAATAAATAAAATTAAATACACATCAAAAGAAATCATATCGACTTTTAGCAGTGTGAAATGAAAAAATAATATTGCAAAGAAATTATAGAGTACCAACTACCAAGAGCCTTGTGGCCTAAAGTGATCTTGTATGTGTAGTTCTTTGTTTTGCTTATTATTATCGAGATGGAGATATCAGAATATATAAGATGATCTTATATATTGATCCGGGATGAAAATAAAGTCTAAATTGACCATGTGATGATGGGAATTATTTCAAGAAATCTATCATATAAAGTGAGGATTAGGAGGTAAATTAAATTTCACCTGGAAGCTCCCAGGGATCAAATTTGTAAAGATCAATATCAGCTATGATGTTTACAGGGAGAGGTGAAGAAGCGATTTTCTTCTTGAGATAGTGAACCACCAACTCTTCATCCGTCGGGTGGAATCGAAACCCCGGCGGCAGCTGAGGTTGCTGTGCGCCTCCGCCGGAAGAATCCGTGCTTTCCATATATGTCTAATAATAACAATTACAGGCCTCGGCCAGTAACAACACACAAAATATGTAAAATATTTACGTATATCAAGATAAATAATTATACATGTGATGTATATATTAATTCAATTAATTAAATAAAAGTTGAAAGAAGAAGAAAGAGATGATGGTGTGAGGATGAAAGATTTATTATACTAATGAAGTTCGTATAAGTTTTAGCTAAAACACTCTCTTTTATATGGTATACGCACGGTCGCCTTCCTCCATGGTATATGTGTGGTGGTGGTCACATTTGTTGACACAAAAAAGGTG
The DNA here is from genome assembly GCA_003412495.2 of Echium plantagineum. NCBI lineage: Eukaryota > Viridiplantae > Streptophyta > Magnoliopsida > Boraginales > Boraginaceae > Echium > Echium plantagineum. The sequence continues at coordinate 19,664,594 of CM016567.1, read as the reverse complement.
TAAAGAATCATCCCAAAATATATGAGGGGCAAAATGGTAATGTGAATCGGTAATAAACCAATTTTTGTGAACCTACGAAATTAATTAATCTAAATACATCGACCAATAGCTGGTTAAAATATGTATGACATAGCTCAATCTATAAAGAACTGAAACGTTAAATCAGACCGTCTCATCTCTTTATATAATTTATTTTTATTTTTATAAGGAGTGAATTTTATGTTGATAAAGTGATTAACAAATAAACTATAATTTTATGATCAGGTGAGATACATCTCGCGATTTACTTCTTTTATATATTTCAACAAAATATGTAAAATTTTCTACCTTTAACAAATAGAATAACTATGTAAAGAGTAATTATTTTAATTTTAAGATGAGAGTGGTCATTAGATGTATAGTTTAGTAGAGATAAGTATTTGTGGTAGGCCTTTTATTAACCGACACGAAAGATTCTTAGGCCCATCAGGTGGTTACACGTGGAGGGGCAACTATTGTGGGACCACTTAGTGTCATGACAACTACATCAAATGTTGATAAGACAATGACATTAACATCATTGACATAAGTTTCCTAAACTTTATACTCCCTTTTTTCTAAATTATAGTAATTCCATTTTCTATTTTTGGGTCAAATTCTCAATATTTTAATTATGATTTTGTATAGTTAATAAAATAAATAATATAGTTATGTGAAGTATTGTTAGATTTGTTTTAATATATATTTTTAAAATCTTTTATAGGAGTAAATTTTTTGCATATACAATTAAAAATATATACATTTTAAGTCGTATCTCAACAATCATGAAAAGTCAAATGAAATTAAAAATTGGGAGGAGGAAATAATGAAAAATACCATTAAAAAAAAGATTTGAACTCCCTCAAAATAGATTGAGTTTCCATTAAAAATTTACACACTACATTCATCTCCTAAATTTATATTCACTTTATTTGAAATTATTCTTTTCCCCACATATTGTCACTATTTCAGTTATTTGAAAAATAAAGATAAAAAATATTTCTCAACACATATTAATATAAACGAAAAATATGTTTCATTGAGTAATATTTAATAATTAAGATATATGAAATATTACTTTTTCTAATTTCGAATAAATAGTAAAGAAGCTGCTAAAGTTCATATATGAAAACAAACCTCAAAATAAAACGTAGGAAGTTATTAAGTTTTTTTCTAATAAGATTTTTCTAAAGGACTATCATGGTATGGTCCTATTACTTTTTTTTTTTTCTGTTAAGATTTTTCTAAATTACTATCATGATAATTTATACATTGGTGTAGAGATGAATTATGTGCATCAAGAGATATCTTAATAGAGAAAAATTATCAATAGAACCGTAACCGATCTGATATAAGTGTAGAAATTAATTGTATAATTTATGCATTAAGATAAATATTTATAGAAGTTTTTTTAATATAGAACCGTAACCATTCCGAAAAGGTATTATATTGTGCTTCAAATATATATAATTTCATCAATTACCAACACAATGACACATCAATACAATTTATCAATTCTTTACAATAAATATGATGAACATTCAATTTTCAATTTCGTATACAAAGTTCAAATTCCTGTCATTATTTATTGGAAAGATTCAAATTCATAACATCTCATTGAAAATCCTATCTCATGCATGACCACTAGACTAGTCATAATAGTTGTTCATATTACTTAAATTGATTACTACCGATAATGTATAAATAATTGAAAATCTAAATTTATCTTGTCACTATACCATACTGAAAAATTAAAGATGAGCTTGACATCATAAACAATCTTAGATTCTAGTAAGTTTAGGTGTGGTCCGTGTGATAAGTATTTCGATTTAATATTCAAAATTGACATTATCTCCATTTTTTTCATTTGTCATTCTAATAATTTGTACATAGATTAAGAAAAATTATAAGTATCTAAAAATACACTGAAAATATAAAATGACAATCAATTGAAATTATATAATTGTTAACTGATAACTTCATAAGAGAAAGTAATAAAAAGGTACATTGAAAATATAAATTTACAATTAATTATGCTAGAAAGACAAATATTTAAAAACAAAAACTTAAGACTAGAACGACAAATAAAAAAGAATTGAGAAAATATGATTTTAGAGTTATTGTTCAAAATACTTCAATATATTTCAATATAATATAAGCACTAATTTTTATATTAATTTCTTATACTTCTATAACTTTTTATTTTTAAAAGTGATTTTCTTTTTTCTTTTTTTAAAATTAGCAATGAGGTGAGTATCGAACCCAGAACCTTATGATCATTGGCAAGAGCATTTTTCATTAGGCTATTCGATTAACTCTTAAAAGTGATTATTTGAGTGAATATGTCTAAACTTATTAAGGTCCCGTGTTAGGTCCATCAGTGGTTTGGGGACGGTCCGAAAGAGAAATATGAAAAGGGCTACGACGATGTTTAATTTGTCTGTTGAAACAAAAGTCACGATGAGAAAAACTTGACATAATAATTTCCCAAGAACCGGGTCTGCTTGTTTGTTTCATCGTCGACCAGTGTACCCCACGCTTCTGCTATCGATATCAATCGATGCTTCTTGTCTAATTAACTAATTAATCCACTAGTTCGTCAACACTAAACCCACACAATCGCCATTGCAACCAACCAAGCCACGAAAGAGAAGTTGAGGCATGACAGTATGAGGACAATAGTATTAGAAATAACGAATACAAAAATTACTAACTAATAAAGAGAAATAATAGACAATAGTCTCCAATAAGACTTGGAACTCATCATGACCTCCTACAAGAAAGTTAAGTCGCTATTAAGGAGATTTCTGTTGACTCAGCTAACCTATAAATTAATAAATCTATTTTAGGAGGAGTTCTGTAAAAGAAATGATAATTTGAACACAAAATTAAATTTCACATTATTTTAGCAAAATATTAACTTAAATATATTCGAACTCCTGATATTAATGAATTTTCACCCTAATGACCTTACATATTACCAGTTTACCACTAGACTATCTAGAGGAGAGATAGCATAATACTAGTTAGCTGCCAGTTAGATTTAGCCACGTACCATCTATTATGAATTTGCACGTTGTTTAATTAGAGCAAATGAAAGTTTAACATGGTTATAGCTTACTCAATCCACATGGTGGGACCTTCACCTTATATTACATGGCTAATCGTTTTGTGGTAGTTAGGATCAAAGTTTCAATGTTATTCCTTATCTTCGATTGTCACCACATAAATTTATCTACATATAAAGTCTGTAAATTCATATAAAAATTGAAAGAATAAATAAAGCAGAGGAAAATAGTCTAGTTCGTGTAGCTATTTTTGTTATCCGGATAGGTCCAAGGTTATCAAAAAAGGTATTTATTAAAGGGCAAAAGGCATCGGACATTATGAGCATTTATTTTTCTTTTCACGTTTATCATCAATATTTACTTTCGACCCAAATATCTCACTTACGTTCAAATATAATACAATCTGACAACCTTTTGTCGATTTTGCCGAAATTAAGTTTCTAATCACAAAAGTATGAAGAGTAATTTAGTTAACATAGACAAACAAAATTACAAACTATTTTCAGTTATTACAAAACAACTACTCCTTTTTCCTTCCACCCCCATCCCAACCCCGACTTGCCACCCACTGTACCCCACCCAATCCCAACTCAAATCCATCATCTCCAATCGGCAAAATCGGTCAAAAGTAGTCGGGTTGCATGTATTCGAACATGAGTGATGTATTTGGGCCAAAATTGAACATAAGTAAAAGTGGAATAAAGCAAACGTTAGTGATGTGTGATTCCTTTTTCCCTTTATTAAATTGATAACTTTGACTGTTTCACCTTATTTTTTGGACTGATTTGCAATCATTTGACATTTTCTTATATTAAATTGTAACTTTGTAATTATTGGTGACTCAGTGACAATTCGATCACACTTTTTAGATCATTTCAGCAAAAGCCTGTAAAGAAAATAACATATTTGTATACTACAAATTAAAAATTCAAAAAAATTGATGTATTTATGGTATTATATAAGTCATTACTAAGTATGTTATAGCTAGTTCCACGAAATAACCTAAAAGAAGCTAAGTAACAATAACAGAACCAAGTTGTATAACTATAATAGAATAAATAATAGTCATATATATACTAGTAAGAGTAATATAAAAACGAGATGTTTGCCGAAATGGTCCAAGTAATTAATTTGCTGTTGTATTTTGGTTCCCGTAAGTGAACTAGTGTACAAATGATCCGTATAAATATATAGCGGGAGCAGAAATGGTATCCAAATTAACGGTTTCATTAATTATTAAGGGTTATAATTTACATTTGGGACATTATAATTTTGACAAATATCTTATACAAATAATAATATTTTGATCTTCACAATCTTCCTCTCATCCTCTTCTAAAATTACCTTAAATTTCACTTTAATGTAGGGATTGAATTTATTTTTTGTAACTTCAAACCCAAAGTCTTGAATTTTCTTTCTCCGTAAAAAACTAAGGAAACTGTTAATTTAGGGAACATTTTCAAACCCGTTATACACTTATAAGAATTATTTACGCATTGGTGCCAATCATGGGACCAAAGTAGAATAGTGACCCACTTACGAGGACTATTTCGACAATTACCTCACATAAAAACAATATAGCATATATAATAGTGGTAGTGGTACAATATTAGTATACCAAAATGATAAAATGATAACTTTGACTGTTTCACCTTATTTTTGGGGCAAACTGATAACTTTGACGGTTTGCCCCAAAAATAAGGTGAAACCGTCTAAGTTAAACGCGTTGTTACTTTTTGGACTGATTCGCAATTGTTGAACATTTTGTGGGCTAAATAGCAACTTTTTAACTATTGCAGACTAAATGACAACCCGATCACACTTTCGGGGACCATTTCAAGAAAACCCTCTTTTTTTATTCAACATTTGTATTTTCAAGCTATATTTAGAGAAGCTACCGTGCCGTGTAACTCGAATTGATCATCGACAATAACATCAAATTTCACTTTGATTCCCTGTGTCACGGTAGTAGTTTAATTCAAGTTATATTTATGTCATAAGCTAACATCTCAGTCAAAATTTTACCACTTGAATTTGTTGTTTGGTCCCTCTATATAACTCAAAAGTTGGACTTTAGTCCGTATATTAACAACCCTATTAATCTCAAGCAGGGGCGGAAGAAGGGGCAGGATGGGCAATGGCCCCCTTAGTTTTAAAGGAACCTTTATATCCATTATTGTTATTGATTCCAAAATATGTGTGAAAGTACTTTTTGCGTTTCTATGAAGATTCTTCAATTACTACACTTGTAAATAAGGGGAATAATTATAATTTCACCTCCAAAATTATTATTTGACCCCCTAAGTTTTGATCCTGGTTTGCCCCTAATCTTAAGTGATTAAGATTTAAAGGATTGGAGATGGGATATTTTCTATTATTGACTCCAATCCGACGCTAAACCGTCGAGACAAAGTCAACACTTATCTGAATTTTGGCAAAATCTTTTCCGGTGCAAACCCGACGCCAATCCGTCTCTATATTTGGGGATGGGAAACTATCATGTTACTAAAGCCTGATATTCTAGTAGTGGTTTAGGATGCAAAGTGTAACTTTTATGTCACATACGAGGATTAAGGTGTTACCGTAGTACTAGCGGGAACTAAAATGATCAAAACTTAATGCAATTATCAAAAGCAATTTCAACAATTATCTATTTTTAATCACTTCAACAGGTCGGCCCGAACGCCCAGTCAACACACTGGCGGCTCATCAAACAAGTCATGCAACAATTGGCATTATTAACCTTAAGTCGTCTGTTTTAGTGACTCTAATGGCATATTTCAACCATGTTTAATTGATTGTTTATTACTGCTTCAATTCATGATTTCATGCATCAGTCTCAATCATTCATTCAAAGCAAAATATATTGCACAAGAAGTTCCATATATAAATAATATTCGTTTATTGTGCTTTTGCTATATATGTGCTTAATAATTAAAGTAAGGCCTTTTTTATTAAGCCGATGACTCAATAACCTAGTGGTATCCGACCCAACTTTTTATATCGCTTATTTTCTTTTGAAAGGCCTCTTTTATCAACTAATGTATGTAACATATTTGTGAACTATTCGAAAAGTTCGAAACATTTACAATTAAGCATGTGGTTCTTGAGAGCTCAAAGTCAAACGTTAGAGATTGAAATGTTATCTAGCTAGTTTGTCACTATATATATATATATAATGTTTTCATCAAGTTCAATTTTGAATTCCTTCACATGGGCTTAGGGTAGCCATGAAATTGCGACAACATTCTTAGTCAAACTAGGGTTTGCTATCAAAGTCAAATCAGAAAATACATTGAATGATGATATTTCAATTTTGGATTATCTTCGTGCTGGAGGATCGCGACATCACCATCTATTAACGTGATTGAGTTTTAGATGGAAGCGAATCTAGAATATAAATTGGGTGCTTTCTTGACCGATGACTAGATTATAATAATAATTTCAATGCAATAAAACAAATAAAGAGGATAAATTTTTTTTTATATATAATAAGTGATGTAAGGATAAATTTACCTTTTAAAGAGCGAAAAATAGAATAAAGGAAAAATGACTTATACATACCGTAGATAACTGCAAGAATTAAAGTTAATTGTTGGATTGGTCCTACTAAGTAAGGACCTGGTGCACTTTGGTCCCCGAAAGTGGCACCGTTGCGGAAATATTGTTCCCTAAAAGTATGTATATTGGTGCAATTTGGTCTTCATTCAGTTAGCTCAGTTAAATTTAAGAGTCCATAGCAAAATCTGGGGTAAAAACAAAACTTTGTAACTTAATAGCCCCATTTAGGGCCTAAAATGTAAATAATACATTAAAAATAAGAAAACAATCTAGTTTAATCATTTTTTATTTCTTTTCGATTTCTTTCCGATTTTTTTTTTGATTTCTTTTCGATTTTTTTTTTCGATTTCTTTTCGCTAAAACCAAAAGTGTTTCCAAAATCAAAACTTTTAGCTAAAACAACTACCAAAATCGAACCTTTTTTACTAGGTAAAGAAAAAAAATGAAAAGAAATCGAAAAAAAAAATCAAAAATTGAAAAAAATAAAATTAAAATCGAAAAGAAAGTGAACATGATTAAACTAGATTGATTTCTCAATTTTAATGTATTTAATTGTTACTTTTACATTTTAAACACTAAATGTATAAAAAGTCTTGTTTTTACCCCAAAAATTGCTATTCACACTTAAATTTAATGGAACTAACGGAATGAGACCAAATTGCACTATTATACACACTTTCATGGACCATTTCCGTAACGGTGCCACTTTCGGGGACCAAAGTGCACCAGACTCCCATTTACTGGGACCATTCCACCAATTAACTCCAGGAATTACCTTCCGAACATAGAGAATAATAATAATAATAATAAAGTCATCATCATTAAACATATCATACCTAATTAAAAGAAAAATAGAAATTAATACTAATTAATTATATACGGCTCCGAATTTCTTTTTTCAATCAATTGATAGAAATTATAATAATCATGTGATATGAAATAGATTAAGTTTCTAAATTAAGCAAGTGGGAGTCTAAAACTCCAAATAAACAACTTCGTCTTCACTGATTGCTGTTGCAATGAACACTCGCCTCGTGGATGTGATTCCAATCCACTTTGTGAATCCCAAAATTAAGAAAATCTTGTATTTCGAAGTAGTTAATCCCTTAATCAGGTGAGGCACATCCTGTCAGGGCTAAGAGGAGGACTAGAGTATATTAACACCTTTGCCATCTAAGACAAATCATTTATTTGACCCCGAGTGATCCAATGTATACTTTAACAAAAATACATTTAACAAAAAGACTAGAGCTTGCATGTTTTGAACCTGGTTGCATGGAAAGTAAGATTGTTTGTACTTTACACTCTAATTCTTTACCAGTTTAGCTATGCCATGAGGCATCTATACTCTAGTGTTACCTTAGTTAAAAAAATTTATATTGCTAATTATAATACTCTTTAATTTTATTAATCGTTGTAACTCTCAACTTACAAAAAAAAAACAAAAAGAAGAGATAGCAGTTATGAAATAATATCATGATTATGTATATTAAAGTTGGCATATTGAGCTTTCCATTGCTTAAGTGTCCTGTTAGAGATACCAAACAAGTTTATAGAAAAGACCATCTTATTACGCCACAACGAAAGGCTTCCTACTTAGAACCTGTTTTTGATAACAGATTCAGGCACAGTCACAATTGCGTGATCCTTTCTCATGTAATTTATGCCTCAATTAATCAGTTGCACACAAAAATAATCCAGCTCTGCTGATTCGGATCATTAATAATTTGGTATACCTTTGTTTCGGTTTATTACTCCCTCCGTCCCTAAATGATTGTCACATTTTGACTTTTCATGGTCAACAAAATGAGAATTGATACGTAAATGTCTCTTATTCTACATGCGAAAATATTATAAAAATTTGATATTTCAAAAATATATATTAAGACGAATCTAACAAGATCCCACAAGACTATATTATTTCTTATCATTTGATGAGAATTTATGATCAAATTTTGTAATGTTTGACCACCAAAAGTGAAAATGTGACAATCTTTTAGGGACGGAGGGAGTATTATTTTTTAAATGGTACTCCCTCCGTCCCTAAAAGATTGTCACATTTTGACTTTTGGTAGTCAAACATTACAAAATTTGATCATGAATTCCCATTAAACGATAAGAAATAATATAGTCTTGTGGGACCTTGTTAGATTCGTCTCCATGTATATTTTTGAAATATTAACTTTTTATAATTTTTTCACTTGTACAATAATATATATTTATGTTTTAAATTGTGTTTTGTTGACTACCAAAAATCTAAATGTGACAATCTTTTAGGGACGGAGGGAGTAATAATCAATTTGATATACAGTATTAGAGTCATGATTGGAATGGATTTTTAACCTGATCAGACTGATCCTTACTTGTTCGAACATACTATTTTTTCGATTTTAAAATCAACCAGATCAGTTTTCACACAAAAAATCGGTAGATTAAAACGATCCAATCGAATCCGGTTGCTTTTCGTTTTAAGAAAAATATATATTTCCTCTCATTAGTTTTAAACATAAAAATGTGAGAAACCTAATCAACTAATCCACTATTTATTCTCATTACATGTGCCTCCATCCTCTATGGTGCCTCCATATTGTTCACTTGCACATAGACTGGCCACTTCTCTTAGTCTTGTTGTCACCTTCGACATCTTTCTCTTCGTCATTTTTTTTGTCTTCGTCATTTCTTTAGTGAAGGTTAAAGTTGATGAAATTGACTTAAGAACAACCAATGTATGTTACTCCTCACGTTTCTACATTAGCGTAAGAGATCTACCAAAAGCGGCCCAATAACAAAAGCCCATAACCATACCATAACCGAAAAACCGAATTGAAAATAAAAAACCGGTTGGTTGAGCTAATCGAATCAATTTCGATGTCCATTTCTGGAAAAACTGACTTTTACATATTATTTTTTTGGTGAGAAAAATCACAAAAATCGGTGCGAACACACCCCTATATAATATACCTTCTTTTTGTGAAATAGTTCCAAACATAGAAATAAAAAATCATTAGTAGCTTCATAATATACGGACTAAATCGTATTCAGGGCACTAAAATTAAGGCGTTTACGTAGAATGTTATGGTCCTCTTAAAATTTATTCTTCTAAGATTTCTCTAAAGTAATATCATGTTATTTATACAAAATTTAGGAATCAAATTGCGAATTAGTATATTATGAGAAATCTTGTTAAGATGCATATCCCACATCGGGATTCGATGTTCTCCAGGGTCAATATATAAGATTTTGGGCTAATCCCACTGTTGCCAATTGATTTTAGAGTAGAACCTCATAGACTCTTAACATGGAATCAGAGCAAAAACGATTCTCTAAACCTAAAAATGGTTTCCCTAGTGCGCTTAATGTCAACGTCTGAAGAATTTAGTCGATCAACTTAAGAATGTTGGGGCCCCTGTTTTGAACAATCGACTTGTTCTTAAATTAATTTCGGGCCTTACAGAGGCGTATAATGGAGTTGGCACTCTCACTCGTCAATCCAACCCTCTCCCGGAGTTCTAGAATGCATGATCAAAAATTATTCTAGAAGAATCAAGTCTCTTTAAGAAAGCCATTTCAAATGGTCCGTCATCTCTCTTCCTAGCTCGGACAGTTCCCGCCCACCAAAACAACACTGCCAACCCGACTTAGCACTATGCCCAGTCCACTAGCAGTTGGCAGCAGCCCAAACGCCATCCCAAGCCCGTACCAAATCACTCCCACCCCATTAAATCGATTCCACAATATTCTAACATGCTATCATGAGCCAAGCCCGAGTTAATGAGGCACGTATAACCCGTCGATGTTGTTCCGGTAAGTAATTTCGGCGAGAAAAATTCCACGACGAACTACAACTCAAATGATCGATATTAACTACAAACATCATTTTCGATAATGGCGAACTACAACTAGAGGTTGCGTTTCTAAGATTGGAATATAAATGAAACTGGATATATGTCACGACGCATGTGAAATTAGATGAAAAAATGAACAACCAAATTTGATAAATAATTAGTAGTATTTATTAAATTATTACTTACTTATAATTCAATTCGTTAATATTAAAAAAAAGACTCGACTAGAAATTGACAAGGATTGGATGAGCATCTCTTGCCAAAAAGCGCTTGCAATTAACCGTTTAGGCGATTTTGAATCATGGCCGTAGTAAACGCTCGATCATTAACAAATTTATTGCAATATGTTGGTTCATGAAGATCCCACCATAATAGAAACCAAAAGAACTGGCCCTGTTCGTTTTAGATGACTTTCATTCGAGTTAGTTACTTCGACCAATCACACAAAATAACAATCATCACGACCGAATCTTGATCAAATCCGCCCTGTCCATTTTAATATAAATTCTAGGGGCAAATATATGTTTTTCTTAAACCTTGTGGGATAAATAATCGATTATAATTCTTCCCTCTCTTTAATTAATACCACCATTATATATCTACTTCACTCCCTTCACCACCACCATCAGGAAGCTAGGTTGGTGATGCATCATCAGCTAATATTTGGCATTTCTTTGATTGATATGAAATGCTCCACTCTTATATCTTAATCGCATACTTGATTGTTTAGCCTTTAATAGTAAAACTCAATGACTTTATCTATCATCCATTAATTTTATTGAACAGATATAGAGAGATGCTAATCTTTAATAGTGCACAAATGTGAATATATGGTGGTAAATAAGTAATAAAGAAATGATCCGCCCAAATAAATCTCGTCCTTTAGCATCCGTCGTTATGGATACAGAAAGTCACTTCAAATCAAATAACAATTATATATATATATATGTATATACATATATGTTGGAATATAATTCAATCCCTCAATATTCTATATAATAATGTGTCTTATATAGATAATAATAGATAAATCTAAGGGCTAACTTAGGAGCCCATATATACAAAATAGATCAATGTCAGTTTGTTTGACGTGTTAATACTGAATTGGATTCGTTGAGAGATATATGACGCTAATATTGTCGCAATAGATAATTGTGGCTAGTGACAGAGGATGATGCAATTTAAGAAGCAAATTTTCGACCCAACAGGCTTCGGATACAACATTGGTGATGTCACGGTACTCAGCTTCAGCACTAGACCGAGAAAGAGTAGCATGTCGTTTAGAAGACCAAGAGATAAGGTTATCACCCAAAAATACGTAGTAACCGTAGGTAGATCTGCGTGTATCATGACACCCTGCCTAGTCTGCATCTGTATAAGAAACCAAAGATGAAGAAGAAGATTTATTTAATTGTAAGCTATAATACATAGTTTCCTGGAAGTAACGTAGTACTCTTTTGAGAGGTAGCATGTGGGTGTTCATGTGGGCATGCATATGGAGAAAAATTTGTTGAACTACATAAGATATGTTTGGTCTAGTGAATGTGAGATATTGCAATGCTCCTACCAGGCTACGAAATAGAGTCAGATCATCATATAAGGGAGCCCTAGTTACAAACGAGTTTTGACTTCGTGTCAATGGGTGGATGAAGCCATGACTGCCTTGTTCGTGATAGATTCAACATATTTTTTCTCAGAAACGAATAAGCCACATGCATGATGAGTTACAACAATGCCTAAAAAATAATTGAGACGACCCTTCATGGCCAATTATGTATTTAATGACTTAATGATAGACCTGCAAAAATACTTTGATGAGATGGTGAGAATTATATCATCAACATATAAGAGAAGATAAGTAGTATCAAGGCCTTGGTGATATATGAAAAGATAGGGATCTGATCTATTATGCGCAAAACCAAGTGGACACATAATCTGCAAAACGTTGGTAGCAAGCTCGAGGGGCTTGTTTCAAATCATATAGTAATTTTCGGGGCTTGCAGCTATATTTAGGATGAGTAAAATCACGAAAATCCAAAGGCTGGTACATATAAGTAGTATCAAGGCCTTGGTGATATATGAAAAGATAGGGATCTGATCTATTATGCGCAAAACCAAGTGGACACATAATCTGCAAAACGTTGGTAGCAAGCTCGAGGGGCTTGTTTCAAATCATATAGTAATTTTAGGGGCTTGCAGCTATATTTAGGATGAGTAAAATCACGAAAATCCAAAGGCTGGTACATATAAACTATCTCATGCAAAATCATCATAAAGGAAAGTGTTAAGAGTATATAGGGTTCCACTCTAAAACCAATTGGTAATAGAGGGATTAACCCAAGATATTATATATTGACCCAGGAAGACACCGATTTCCGATGTGGGATGTGCATTTTAACACTCCCCTCACGTGAAACTCAATCGTCGGCAGGGTTTTCATCGCCGGTATTATTTGCCGGAACAACATCGGCGGGGTTACACGTGCATCATTAACTCGGGCTTGGTTCGGATACCATGTTAAGAGTCTATGGGTTCCACTCTAAAACTAATTGGTAATAGAAGGAGTAGCTCAAGATCTTATATATTGACCCCGGAAGAACACTGACATTCGATGTGGGATGTGCATCTTAACGGAAAGCATTTTTGACGTCTAACTGATAAATGGACCAAGATTTGGAAAGAGCCAAAGTCACTACAGTACTAATAGTGGTCGGCTTAAGGACCGCACTAAACGTATAACCACAATCAATCCAACATGTTGCATCCTGCCATTTTTCAAAAAAACCATCAGATTTTAGTTTGTGAAGGAAAATTCACGTCAAACGAATTACATTAACATTCAAAGGTCAAGGTACCAAACCCCCTATATTATTTTTAATTAGAGCATCATATTCGTCATTCATCACCATTTTTTAATTGAAATAATTGAGTGCATGCATAGACTTTTTGGAATTGGAGAGGGATCGACGAAATATATGGGTTATATTTTGAATTGGGTTTGAAAAATCCATTAAGGCTACGAGTGGTGGGGCGACTCGAAGGGGACTGGGTTGCGTCTGAATGTTGCATCTCGGTAGGAGATAGTGAGTTGGATGGTGCAAAAAATGCAATCGATACACAATAAACCATTGCCACCATTAATGGAGTCAAGCTCCAAGAAAAGACTTCAAGAAAGTAGCTTGAAGAAGAAGCACAAACACAGAACTTTTATTGAAGAATTCAGAAGAGAAATGTACAACTTAATTAACAGAAATAAATACAATGTTCGATTATATATACAAGAATGAATTGGAAAAACAGAATGTAGAGCCGAATTGCTTAATCAAACTCGAGGAGCAAAAAAATCAAACTCGAGGAGCCGAAGGAAAACGAGGAACGAATAGACAACCGAATACAGGGAGATGGTTGTAAGAGGCTGGTCTGTAATATAGGTAGTAGACTAGAGTGTTAATCGACTTCTTAATGCAGTAATCATCGGTTTTCCATGCAGATACGATATGATTCTATTTTTCTTAAGAATTTCTTAGTGTACTATTATTACTCCTTACTATATTAACTAAATAAAACATTTTAAACTCAATCCAAAGAAGAAAATAACAATCATAAACTCTCAAGTCTCCTAAGTTTTTACTATGAGAATAAACAGTGATCTCAGCTCGTTGTGTACATTGAACATCATTAGTTACCATTGTGGAGGATTTTCTGTCCCCCATCAGTTACACCAATGCGAACTTTAAAGACTAAGTCCCGACTCATATCGAATTCCAGGGACTGTTTTGATTATTCACATTGTTGACATGAAACTGAGTCTGGGGCTGACATAGCTCAATTTGGTTAACCCCACCTGTCATAGATGTCCAATCGAAAGCGCCTGAACTCAGCCTCGAAAGGTTCAACTTACGGTCATCTTCTTGATGTTGAAAGGTGTTGAGAGAGTTCATATTTGGCAAACTCAAACATTTTCCATCAATTTCAGGTAGTGTCGGGAGTATGTCAGAGAATTGACTCGAAGATGACGATGATGAACCGTAACTATGTTCCATGCTTGGACCTCCATCGCAGCTTACCTTTGCTCCACTTGAATTCTTATTGTATATTCTACACAAAACCCAATCATCCAACTACAAAAAATAATAAAAAGAAACAGAGTAAAAACAGAGCATTACATTGATCATTACGAGTCCGAATCTTATGTAACAATTCATTTGCTACGGTTTTAAATAAACGCCATATATGTGCCAATCTTTAACATAACACATGGATTATTTAGTATACCTTAGAGCTTCCATTGTTTTTGGGAGATTCATAAAGTCTGTATTCATGCATGATCCAATTGGTTTTGGTTCCTTTTGGAGCTTTACCCATGTAAAAAACCAGAGCTTTCTTGATCCCAACTTTCCGACCATTACTACTAATGACCTTGTCTGTTCCGGTGGCTTTCCAATACCCAGAAGCAGCCATCCTGTTTGGCCTCGAACCATTTGGATACTTCCTTTCTATTGGACTAAAGAAGTACCACTCTTTCTCACCAAACATCGCCTTACCTATATTTTCATGAAATTATCGATCAACTAATGATATAACCTTGAATAATTGTTCTTCTATATTTTCAATGAACGTTTAACTTTTTTTTTTCTTTAATCTAATGCAAATGGATGGAATAACAAGTAAAAATGGAAGAAGGAAGTACAATATCGAGAGCACGAAAACAAAGAGGATCTCACTAGGTAAAATCCATGGATCAAATTTGTACAACTCAATTTCACCAATGATCTCCAGAGGGAAGTGTTGCCCTGCAACTTTCTTGCATAGGTACTCAACCATGAGTTCTTCATCAGTTGGATAGAATCTGAAACCTGGAGGTAACCTCAATTGAGCTAGAGGCTCTGAATCTTGCTCGACCATGATCAATTGGTAGCAAAAATGATATAGACTTAATGATTTTTGTTCAAAAAAAATTCTTGAAATGAAGGGGATGGGGGTATTTTATAGGGGGGGGGGGGGGGAGGAACAGTAGAAAGGGTCAAGAATCAGAATATGAGTTCATCTCCGTGTTTTTTTTCTAGACACGGAAATGTTGAGATGTGAAGTTATATTCTCTCGACCGAGATCTATTTGTTAGATTAGTTTTTTGATGTTTTAATTAATCTTTCAACAGGGACAGAATTCTTAAAGTAAAGACGGAAATTCGGAGAGCAAAAGCTTATACTATACCACCTGTAAAACAGATGAACAAAAGTCCAAATTCATGGAACATAAGACTATCACTCTCCATAAATGACTCCAAGATGTACAACTTTCCATTTCAAACACCAAACCATAACTATTTGTGAAAATTATTTTTACGGTTTAAATGTACACCGTTCACGTATTGGTATTATTCGTTCGAGTTAAGGAGTATATACTTTTCCAAGATAGAAAGAGATATGACAAAATTCCTTTTGTAAAGCATGCAGTATTTTTAGGAAGGAGTTTGGAATAGAGCCAGAATTGGTATTAAGATGTAGATAAAACAGTGAAATAAAGAATGTCTAAAAACAAAATGAAATTACGTATAAAATACACATTTGATTACACGTTTCGTGTTTTATGATTGCTTTTGTATTCTTCCGCCGTTTTTTGATTGGAGTTTCTTTCACTCATCAACCTCTTTGACTTTGTGTGCACCTACATTGTATCACTGTGTATACGTGAAAGTTGAAATAATGCATTAATTATTCAACTTAATTTCATTTTAACCTCTTCAAATACGAACATACATCAATTTGGTTTCATCATTTTAGTCTATTAAAGCCACTTACCATGAATTAATAGTTAAAAATGATTCATAGTTAAAATGATTCAGATAGTAAAATTAAGTTGTGAATTAATTTCGTGAAGTTTAAAAATTGGAAATTAATCTTTATTGTAAAACATTTTCGGGAGAATTTGAAATTTTAAAGCAACTAGTAGTCACTTTCCAACCAAATTTGACATTATCAATTGTCATAGCATAATACTTGGTGAAGGGTGAGAGCGAATAATGGTAAAGTTGGCTAGAAAATACCTAATAATTGTTGTCAAAGTGTTAATTTTCACTTTCATGAGTCGACCGCATAGTCTAGTGGAAAAGTCTCTTGCTAGTGACCAGAAGATCCTGGACAAATTTGGGACTAGACAAATTTATTATCTTAGAGAAATGATTAATTTATAGAAGTTTTACTGTATATTAATATTAGCTCCCTTATACATATATACACCAACATCTATCTACTCTCACTTATGAGAAACACAAGAGGAAGAAAGGAGCTAGTGGAAAAGACTCTTGCTAGTGAGAAGGTTCTAGGTTCGAAACTCAAATCATCGTTAATTTACAAAAAATAAGAAAAAAGAAAGAAATGAAGGAGCCACTAACATGAAACCATACATCATATGAGCATAATTAGGATTTGGTAGAGAAAGCTGCTTCAAGGCTTTCACAATCAACAAAATAGGCAAAACCATAAGCCATGTTCTTCAATGTAGCCTCATGGAGCCCCTTGGATGATGTCGCGGTCGCGTCGGTCGAGAAGAATACTCTGAAACCTCTAACAAATGCCTCTCTTGCTGTTGTTTCACAGCATAAATTCGTCATCACCCCGCTCACTATCACCTCCTTAACCCCCATAGCCTTTAGCTTCTCCTCCAACTCTGTGCCCCTAAAAGCACTGTATGTGTTCTTCTCCACAACTAAATCATAGTCTTGCCTGCCCATGGCACCTCGGAAACTTAAGATTCAGTATTTGGTAGGAACAGAAAAGCTACAAAGAATAACATTTTCTGGCACAATTAGATTAAAGAGTTGAAGACTGTTACTATACGTTTGGATCGGGGTAAATCAGAAGAAGTAGAATTTTTAAAATCATCCTAGAGGAAGCCGGGAAGGGAATTACTGGAAATCAAGAAGAATATATTTTTATTGTTGTTTGTGTATCATAAATTATTAGACGATATAATATTGTATGATTATTATAGGTTGGACCTTTGTAATTATTAACCTACTAGGTCTTGCATACGTGTTGTATATATTATACCAAATTAGTTGATAAACACCAAAAATTATTAAATTCCCCTTAATTTCTCCAGATTCTCCCAAAATAAAGACACCACTAGAGTAATTTTAGTTATTGAGGATAAACAGTCCTAGTCCTAGGTTGAATATTGAATTTGATTAAGTATACCTCTACTAGTTTGTAAGTTATCAACTCTATCGTTAGTACGAATTGAACTAACATGGTATTGGAGATGCATCAACCAAATATTCATAATGGCCCGTGCACCGTGGTTGTGGGTTATTCGTCCACAACCACCGGTAATCAGTGATTGTGGGCGAATAGCCCACAATCACTGATTATGAGACCGAGCGAGTGAGCGTAGATAGCCTCGCTCGGCCTTGAGTGAGCTGGCTTCCGGTATACCTGGAAACATGTGGCATAATTTGAGCTTGGAAGGTGCCATCAAAGATGAGGTCTCCGTCCCACCACTCGTCCAGCATGCCGTAATCAGCCGGCGACTTGTGGCAGTGGCGCGTGTATATTATCGGAATCGAAGCCTCTCTGCACAGCTCTATGGTGCGCTTTATCTCACTCAACATACCCTCCGCTATTGAGTAAAAGTAGTTTTGCATGTCAATCACTAGTAATACAGAGGTTTTCGGATCCGGATCCCTTTTCCGGGTCTCGAATTTCTTGTATGATGATGAACTCAACATCTTCCTAAGTACCTTGTCGACACTGATGAGCTCCTAAGTTGTCTAAGTTTATCTTCTTCGTTTTATTTGCAGGTTAATAAAGATCAGAGCTGAGATAGCTTGATTCTAGATCATTGTTTTGGATAAGTTAATGAACTATTCGGGGCCTCTTAATAGTAGTGCGACTCAAGCAGCTATCAGATAACTTGATTGTGGAAATATTTTATCTAATTGAATAATTATTCGACTGTTTTTATGTTTTAAACAATTTCTTTTACTCGAGTCTGACTAGTATTTAGTCAGATTTGTGGCCGAGTATAAAGCGGGTATCTTATACAAATGAAGTTTTAGCCGTTTGTTGTTTGTACTATCTTTATCTTTTCTATGTGCCTCTGAATTATTCATCTTTTCTATGTGTTCCTAAACCTATTTTTAACATTAAACTATACATAAAATTCAATTAATACAATGGGGATAGAAGTGTTTGGAGAAGAGAGGGGATAAACATAAAAATTATGTAAATCTTATTTATTAGAAACAAATATCCTCATTTTTAAATTATTTTAAAATGTGTCTTAAAACTCTAATAGTTGTGTTATTTTTTTTTGCCCTTGTATTAAATGAACTTATGTATATTTTAATGATAAAAATGGGTTCCAGCGGCACATAGAAATGATAAATAGTTCAGGTACACATAGAAAAGATAAAGATAGTTTAGGGGCACACGGCTAAAAAGCCTATACAAATAAACATGTTATATGTGTAAAATGCTATAAACAAGTCAGGTTTTAATAGATATCGAACTTCATCGAGTTGGGTAATCAATCGGTTGTTTCCGCTATGAAACAATAATGTCCACACAAATCAGATTTGATGACCATTTGAGTGGTTGACGGAATTGAGGATGATAAGGAGGCTTATTCGATTTGGAAAGCCATTGATAAGATGATGGATTGCAGACAGTAACATCGGTTGCTGAATCGAAGGATGATTCAACAACATCGCATAGTTCTAGCAGAAGACGAGGTCTGGAGAGCTGACACTGAGCGCCCAGATTTAACAATCTTCGTTCGCATGAAGTGGACAGCTGATACAACCACAAACTTCATTCTGACCACAATCCTCTTCAGCCTCGAGCTCCTACTACTTCTCGTTCTTCTGGGAGTAGCCAAGAAAGACAGCTTGTACGACTGAAGAAAAACATGCCTCTTTCGTGCCCTGTCTACCTTATAACCAACTTTATCAATCGTCTGCGATTGCTGCTCTAGATCATGGTACGCTTGGTAACCGTCTTGTAATCTTGAATATCTGTTGTGATTATATTCGTCGAAACTACTAGTTTCATTACTTTGAACCAAAGGCTCATAGCCATGGGCCGGATAATGGTCGGGAATCCTTCTTAGCCGCTTGTACATTGAAGCTATTGGAAGTCTTGTCTGAGCTCTTCGGATGCTTCGATGTACGTAGATGTTTTTTCTTTGTTTGTGTTCCCTGGAATATGAGGTGACAGTTAGGAAAATATCCCAACGCACCAATATATATAGAGTTGAAGATTGGCATTAAAATACGTAGTAGTTTAATGTGATACAGATTTGTGTGATTTTACTTCAGTTCCAAGTTTCAATCTCGACGTGTTTTTTCTGCAATTAGCTGATTTCTAGAATAAATTAGCATCCCCTAGTTTGATGGCGGCTTTGTTGTGAAAGACAATTAATCTTTGACGAGGGCCTTTTATGTTCATTTTCAGGCAGAAAACTTCATGTGGAAGCAGTAATGAGTATCATTTTTGTCAATATTGTTTGAATACTATGTATGTTTTCGTTTTCTTGAATAACTTGTCCTTCCCGGAAACTCTCGTGCAGTCATAAAATCATCATTGTATAATCTACTTGTTCAATTAATATTCAACTGTGTAGAGTCAATCGAATAGCCTAGTGGAAAAGGCTCTTGCTTGTGATCAAAAGGCCATGAGTTCGAAATTCACCTCATCGCTAATTTACAAAAAAAAATATTAATACTCAACTGTGGTGAGTGGTCGCACGAAAAATAATGCCAATAACAATGTCCGGAGTTTGAGTCTTTGTAATAGGCGTGCGATCGGACCTGTTTTACCGTACCCCCAAAAAAAGTCGATCTGATATATAGGCTTTTAAAAGAAAGAAACAATAGATTCAAAAACCGTTAAAACCGATTCGATTAAACCTGACATATCGGTTTACGGGCTGGTTTTGGGCTACTTTATGGGTCGACTTTTCCCCCTTCTTTTTTTGTGTGTGCCCATTTCTTGGGAAAACTTGTTGATTAATTTTTAATAGATTAATGAATTAGATTTTAAGGTGAATTTTGTATTAGACTTGGTAAAGTTATGGTAATTCAAATTTGTAAATACATAATAAAATAATAAATTAATAGAGTAATTTAGAATAATTTAGAATTCAAATGTGAAACTCTTAATTCTAAAATTCGAAAAAAACATTATTTTCAATATAAATTATGAAGAATGTAAAAGAAACATTGCATTAAACTTGGACCGGACTAGTTCGAGTTTTTTTACCGGTCTTTGGTTGTGAAAACCGAAACCGGTCCGATTCGGTCGGTTTTCTTAGGAAAAAAAACCTTAAAAAATTACCAGTTCGGTTTAAATGATATTCAATCGTGTTATTTTAATGACTTAATATTATTTTATTTTAGTGACATTTATTCAATATTTTATTTTTCTTCACATTGATTAATATGAATAATTGAATGGTTAAAGTCAACAATCAATTTTAGAAGACGCATATCTCTCTTATGTTTTGAAACAATTGAAATAATAATTATATATTTTTCTTAAATGTCTAGTTTGACACACTTAAAAGTATAAACATTCGATAAATATATCTGTAAAACATTGGAAACATTGAATAAAAGTTATTATAAATAATGAATACATAAATTAGTATGGTCTGTGTATAGTACCTAAACCCATACCCCTTCCACAACTCCACCACCGCGAAAGCCGGAGCCGTTAACTCCCCTTTTCCGGCAGCTACCCATATACAACCTTATAGGTAAACCCTTTTCGTGTCTATATATGTTTATATGTTAATCTGTTTATTCACAGTTCTCATTTCAACTTAATCAATTATGAAGTTGTTTTTGTACTTAATTACCATTTTTTGTGTTGATCTGTTTGTCCATATTTCAACCTAATCAGTAGAAAAGTATAAAAATACGATCTTTATGCTCATGAATGTTGAATTGACCGAGCAAACTTTATTTGTATACCATCAACATTTTATTTGTATACCATCAACGTTGCCCCAATGCCTATGATGAGGGTCCTGCCTAAGCGGGGTTCGGGAAGTCAAATAGTGATCAGTCTTACCCCTTTGAATACAGGGAAGCTGTTTTCGGACTGACCTAAGAGTGAGTACAGACACCATCATACTCGATAAGAGGCTCCCGATGATATGCTTTCCTTTTTCTGTGCCTGGGATTTGGATAGCATAGGGGAGTTGTATGTTCCAATATATTAGCTATTCTTTTTTGAATTACGGTGGTTTGAGTGTAGGCATTTTGTGGAATCTGTTAGGGCAGGTCGGATATTGAAGTAGCGTGAGCTAGTTTGAGGAGACGGGTTTACAATGAATGGAAGAAATTTTGTTTTATCATATATGTTTTTCGTGGACTATTTTTGTTTGGAAGGGGAACATTTCCATTTGTGTTGAATTTCCAAACTACTTGTCAGTATCTTGTGTTACTGTAATTTTGTCTCTAGTGATTTTTCTCTGAATTATAACTGGAAGCCTCCTTGAGAGTAGTGTTTACACTCCTTAATTTTTGCCGACTATTGGATACTGAAGAAATACTGTAGCAAAATGCCGGTGCTAGCTTCATTTTGGAGTTGTTTGCTGTAGTTTTTGTTTTAATATGTTGGTTTTAATTGTTATGATATGACTTTCAAACTGCAAATATTTTTTGTTTGGTGCAGCTACTGTCTAGAACGATGTTTCTGAAAACCCAACTATCGTGGAATGTTGTCATCTCAGCAAAGAATCTGGACACTAATGGGCTGATGCTTCAGAAGGCCATTATTCTTCGTCTCATGAAGAACTTCGCAGAGAAGAAGGCCACAAAAGAGTTGGGCTATTTCATGGCTTTAACTACTATGGATAAGGTAGGCGACGGAAAAGTGAGGCAAACTACTGGGGATGTACTCTTTCCCGTGCAATTCAGCTGCATCACCTTCAAAGTCTTCAGGGGAGAGATACTGGAGGGTGTTATCCACAAAATTCTGAAGCATGGCGTCTTCTTGAGGAGTGGGCCAATGGAGAACATCTATCTCTCTCACCAAAAGATGGGAGACTATCGCTATATCCCTGGGGAAAATCCTTTTTTCATGAACGACAAGCAGTCAAAGATTGAGAAAGATGTTGTGGTGCGCTGCATGGTGATGGGAGAGAAATACATGGAAGCAACTAAGGAAATCTATACCATTGTGAGCTTAGAGGGTGACTATCTTGGGCCTATTTGGAGATCTTGAGTTATTAGAGTTCTTGCCTTTATGTCTGAAGAAAAACATGCCTCTTTCTTGCCCTGTCTATCTTATAACCAACTTTATCAAATGTCTGCGATCGCTCATCTAGATCATGTTAGACTTTGTAACCATCTTGTAATTTTGAATATTGGTTGCGATTATAATGAGAATTTTTCTTAGGCGCTTGTTCACTGAAGGTTGTACTGACTACTGAAGCAAAAGCTATTGGGAGTCTTGTCTGAGCTCTTCAGATGCTGAGATGCAAATAGATGTTTTTTCTTGGTTTGTCTTCCTGGAATATGAAATTTGGCAACTATGAATTGTATATCCCAACCCATATATGAAGAGAGACTCGAAGATTCACATTAAAATAGTTTTATAAGATCAGGATTTGTGTGATTTTACTTCAGGTTTAATCCGAATGTGTTTTTTCTGCAAGTTAGCGAGTTTCTAGAATAAATTAGTCTTTATCTAGGTTTAGTGACGGCTTTGTGGTGCTTAGCTTGCTGTGTGAATTGGAAATCTATGTTGTCAAAGGCAGTTAATCTTTGACCTGGGACTTCTATGTTCATTTTCAGGCAGAAAACGTCATGTGGAAGCAGTAAGTAGCATCCTTGTTAATATCGTTTGAATACTACGTTGGTGTTGGTTTTATTGAATAACTTGTTCTTCCCGGGAAACTCTCATGCAGTCATAAACTTGATCATCGCTGTATAATCCAGCTGTTTAGTTGATACTTACAGAAGCTAACTGTTGTCGCGGGATAATAGTCTCAACGACAAGGTCTCGAGTTCAAGTCTTTTTTATGACAAGAGTTAAACGTAAAAAAGAAACTGTGGCTCTTAAAAATAGCCTACCTTGACATCAATTAGACATGAATAACATACAAACACATATGAATGAAGAAATGAAGTGCAAACCGTGCATGTTCTAAAACATGAGCAAACTCCAGACTGATTTGTCACTGCCTTACGTCACATGTGACTTTCCGACTCAATCCTCCAAATGATATCTATGACAAAAAGGACTTGCAATTTGTTTATTGGAACGCACAGAAATGTGCAATTCTCCAGCTTAGGCAGCTAGCTCTCGACTTCAAGTTGTATGCTTCAAGTTGTTTATGTGATTCAAGTAAGCTTCAATAACATTCTCCTGTGAAAGATCAGTAAAATATCCTTTTCCTGCAGCGAAACCTTCTTCTGCAGCTAGCCGCTCAACTTCAAGTTGTACACGGTCACCTCCAACTCTGCTTGGATCCAGCAAGTTACAAGCAACTTCAAATATTCCCTCACCATGAGCAAGTGCCATAGATTGCACAGTGGGGAGGCCACCTCCCCTTCCACTAACCCTCTTAGCAATTTTGCGAACAGCCGATATATCATTTGCAAACACAGGAATATTGTAGTTATCGACCCATCTCGTAGCTCCAATCACTATAACACCTTTCTGTCGGAATGCTTGTCCAGGACCCTCGTTTGGTTTCAGTTGTAGAACCTCCGAATTTGGTCCACCGACCCACTGGTTCCCATCTGAATTAGGCTTGAAGTAACCAAGTTGTCTTCTTATGGAATCGAGGGACATTCTCTCCTGATGTGCTTCTCCGTACACGAAGGTAGGAACTGCAGGCTATTTTATAACATTAGTATTCTTCATTTTGTGCATGCAATTGGAAAAGAACTTCGTGGCATTAAGTTTTATACACAGTTTTTACTTCACAATATTGAAGCAGACTTCAACTTGAAAAACTAGATAAATCCTGATCTGATATGCAAAAAACATATATCAATCTATGAAACTGCAAACAACATAAATGATTTGATCACTCAATGAAAATCATGAGCTAACTAATGATAGCCTCCGTTGGACCTCAATATTCACAATTCGAGGACCCTCTAGCAAAAAGTGCCAACAATCGAAATTTCATTTCAAGAATACACGAAAACATGCGTTTCACTCACCCCAGTATCCCACCATGATCACACAACACATCAACATGCCACAATGTCTACGAAGAGGCTCCATAAGCAGGATACGAAGAGGCTCCCCATAAGCAGGATAACGGGGCATGTAAGTACGCACCCTTACCGGTGATCACACAAGTGTATATAAATTATATTCAACTACATAACATGATCTTGGGCTAATTCAGATAATGTGGCAGAAAAAGTTGAATTTTCTCATAGCAAGGAAAAATGAATGGATGAGTTTTCCATAATCCAAATAATAAACACTCGAACAAACACTAATCAAAATGGTTTCTTTAACGACGAATTAAAGTAACCCAGAAACAAATAATCAATTTAAAATATAAAAATCCAATCTTAACAAAAACAAAAAACCTTGAAGTTTGGAGCCAACATGAGCAGCTAAAGATTTGGCACAGCCTGCAACATCTTCCAAAGAAGCCCTCCCAAGTGGATGGAAACAAATATGGTCGACAACACCAAGCCTAGGATGGGTACCACAATGCAATTCAAGATTAATGGTATCCAAAGCAGTTTTCACCATTTCAAAGACTGCATTTTTAAGTGGAGATGGTTCCTCTGCTGCTTCGATTTCGGACACAAGTGTGTAACCAATCCTGTTGTAAGAATCATCTTCGAATTTGTTGATAATTGGTGCTTGTGGGAACAATTTTGCTGCTCTTTCGATTGATGCTAAAGCTGACTTGTTTCTGCTTTCTGAAATGTAGAGTTTGCAGCATGCTAAGAGCAGAGGCTTTATCATTTCTTGGTTTGTATTGAATTTTGATGGGTATGTGAAATGTGATTCAATTAGAGACATGGTCAAATATGAGCCTCTGTTTTTATCTTGACAAAGAAATGGAATG
This sequence comes from Echium plantagineum, assembly GCA_003412495.2. NCBI lineage: Eukaryota > Viridiplantae > Streptophyta > Magnoliopsida > Boraginales > Boraginaceae > Echium > Echium plantagineum. Next base: position 19,639,045 of record CM016567.1, on the reverse strand, counting down.
TGCGAATACGAGGTGTCGTTATTTCAACCATCAATTCAGCTAGAGGTTGCTCTACGCCTTTTTCCTCAAATTATCAAGTTAAAGCACATGACAATATTTGGGTAAATAACATTCGGGTTTCCCAATTTTATGTTAAATGTTAAATGTCAAATGGATTCCTCCATTTTTTGTATTACCACGTGTCTTGGTGTTATTATAATCTTTAAATATGTCCTTTAACATAAAATAAGACGTTTTATAGACTATTATACACCTTTTTATTTACATCATAAACTTTTAATTATGTATAAAGAACTAAAATAGTTTCTTTTCATTTAAAAATAATTATATAAAAATATTAGATCTGAGATCTATTTTTTTACTTTTTAATCAATTATTAATAGTCATACGATATACAGAATTAATTTTAATTCCTAACATTAAATTTCTCAATTTAGCTATAAATATTTTAATTTTGTAATGAAAACAATGACAAAATATGAGGGTATGATGGAAGAGAATGTATCAACTACCAAGTCTCTTTTGAAAGCATCCAACTCTCTCAAAAAAAGCTTTTTTTGTAAGAGTGGTATTATCACGCTTTGTAAATTTAATGTGATGATTAAATTATCTTTTGTCATTACATGAATGAATTGATTTAAATTTGCTTATGTGCTTAATTTGGCTCAAGGGGTGATGAGGTTGAGGGATTTGATGACAGTGAGTTGGTGGGTGGCGGTGATGCAATAGGGTGAGAGTGGAGAGGGTTGGGGATGATGAGGATGACAAAAGAGAGGGATAATTTTGTCAATTTGTATGTCTTAAGTGTCATTTTTGCCAAAACAGTGTCATGGGTGTTTTAAGTTGATAATTTGGCGATAAAAATGTCAATTCTAAAAATTTCTCTATATATGCTCACGATCACTTGCTTCGATTTGATTTTTTGACATCTAAGGTCAATGCCATACTGAAACTCGTTCATATAAGTACACACATGAACAAAACGGAAAACAAAAGTTGGTAAAATGCATAATTCATCCATTTAAAAGATACAAGTAGATATACAGTTTGATGCTACATATGTGTTTACACTTTAAAGGTTACAGAAAATTGATCAATAGCTCTATTTAGGCCACACGGCAGATGCAGAACTACATTTCTAAGAAAACATAAGAAATGCAGAACCAATATGAACAGCAAACGCGAATATGATACGACGACTTTAATTAGACATCAGTGACTAATGCTACTCCGCTTGCACTGCTCTATACGTAATCTGTTTCACCATATCGAACGGAACAGTGCTAACTTTAATGAAGTCTACGTAGAACATATAATTGAGGCTTTCTGATTCAGTAGTAACTGCTTTAGTTTTTTTATAAGTGGAGGATCTGCACATAGGTAGTCTTGGAATTTCTTCCTTAAGCTCTGTAAAAATTTCTTGTAATCCTCACTAGGCTTCATGTTAAGTAACTTTGAGAACAAATCTTTCCATAGTTCTCCTTTCCAGTATCTGAAAATGGAAAAGAACTTTCATAAACAGAAATGTCTTCTAAATATTTGAACGAAAAGTCAGTGTTGCAACATTGGACTCACCTCTTCAAAGGTAATTTTGGTTGATATTCATAGAAACCATCTGGGGATTTTCTTTGCTCGATCTCCATGTATTTTCCGTGAAGCATTGTGTGAGCAATAGCACAAAGACCATATGCATCTACCTGCAGCCGGAAATAAGATATTGATTGTTACGTTTAGGTCTACTAGATAATTCAACTTATCTTAAGATGAGACTAGCCTGAAATGTCCAAGGCTTTTTTTCTTGCATTTCAATGCAACGAAAGCCAGAGGTTCGACTGTCTCCTATGAACTTCGTTTCGGGAGGAAAGAGACTCAAATCAATTCCTCTCCCCCAGTCAATGAGGCAGAGCCCCTGTGCAACAAAAGTTGTCTGATTTACGACAATGACAAGAAACTTATAACAAATAATAAACTTTGGAACGCCATTTACCTGAGCATTCCAGGGACCGGTTCGGTCTAGGAAACAATCTTCCTCAACTGTCAATTCATCCCTGGTCAATTTTAGCTCACTAGTCAGTCGTACATATAGAAGTTGAGCTATTGAACAGGTCAGTGTATAATTCATAGAAGTCTGTACATGCCAAAATGTTTAGATTTTTATTTATACAAATTCAATATTATCGATGTCAAAGTTTTATCCAAAAAAAATTATTCTATAGTTTTTGTTTCCAATTCATTTTAGGATGAACCATATGATTCTTAATATCACACTAAAACCAACTTAACCTTTTGCTAAGGTAAATTGGAATTGGCAAGCCAAGTTTCACATTTGGATTTTGGAAGGTCAGTTAAGAACCTACCCCGCATATGGTATACAGAGGCTATTGAAAGTGTTACTCGTAGAAATTGGTTGAGGATGAACATGTCCTTTGTGGTGTATTATATTATTTTACCCCATATCTTATTATATAAAACCATCAGTTGATGAAATGCTTGCAATTTTAAAATTAATGGATACATTATAATTTAGTAACACGGCGGAAGGAAACTGGATAACTCCAAGAAACAAGTAAACACCTTGAGTGCTATTTTGAATGCACCCTTGTCAACTTACCATCCTTAAATAGTTTCTAGGTCGAAGGTTAACTAACTGCTCATATAATATAGTCATGCAAACCAAATAAATCAAACCAAACTAAAAAATAATTCCACTAAGTGAGGGAAACCAAGAATACAAGAAAATTATTATTTTTATTTCTCCACTTCACTTGATATTAAACCAAACAATATGCTTTTTGAAAATAAGTAATAGTTAAGTAAACAAGGACATGTATGCTTATGAACTCCAACAGCAGTAGTGCTTGAGATGCACTAATTTACCTGGAGTTTCGAAGGAGTAGATTATCAGGTTTGAGGTCTCCATGAATGATATCAGCATCATGCAGAGTCTCCAACATGTAGAGCATTTCAATAGTGTAGTACATACACAGAACTTCATCCATAAATGTATGTTTGCATAGATACAGATTGATGGCATCCTATACACCGAATTGAAAAGAGAATCTCATGAACTGGGATACATAACAAATAACTATAGCACATAAGTAATTCTGAAGCCGACCTGAAGTGTCCCATCTCCTATATATTCAGCAATGATAATGCTATAATCAGTAAAAAGATGCATTTCATGTGCAAAGCCAAAACTCGTTCTCTGTCACAAATATAAGTAAATTAGAAAAAAAGGACATACAGTATGCTAAACACCATAAGAGACTTAACATCAACACATACTTCTGCTTGAGGAATTCTGCGATCAAGCTGACGGTACATATAGAATTCCCAAGGAAATGGCGGCTTTTGTATCTGATAGGAATGTGGATATCGAGAAACCAGTGCATCAGGAGCAAAAACACAACGAACTCATAATAGTGAAAACAAATCATAATTACCTTAAGAGCAACAACATCTTCAGAATGACCAATGGCATGTGCCTTAAGTACTTGAGCAAATCCTCCTTGACCAGCACAGCCCTTGATCTGGTACTTATTTCTACCTTCAGGTATCATAAGCATACAACAAAAAGTTAGCGATGCTGGAAAAAGAGTTCAGCACTATATTGATTAGTCCCTGATTGTAATTTGAAGATAATATAAATTGTACAACTAAAAGAAGAAACAGCATTCATGTACATTAGATTAAGTTAGTCCTTATGACATTAATTACTCCAACCACAGAGTTGTCTTGTTTTAAACTTTCATGCACTACTTTGAGAAACCTAATCAGAAATCTGATTCTTGGGAAGTGAATAGCTACACAATATCAAGCATAACAAAACTTCAAATCTTTCTTGGTGTGATGAGCCGTTATAAATTTATGATCTCGTTGGACATGTCAACACATTTAGGGTCCATCTGAACCCCAAAAGTTGAATAGCTTGTGAAAGAACATATTACCTATGTCAATTTCTTTGTTTCTACCAGATTTGTGTAAAGATGACAAAGTTACTTTCCCGGGATAAGGTTTATTCATCTGGAAGTAGCCCTACATTAAGAGTGACAATGCCAAATAACATATTATGAATCAAAATACTAATTAAACATTCTGAATTTTAGAATAAAGGTGAATAGCACATCTTACATCATACTCGATCATATCAGGTTTCAGCTTTTCCAAAAGGCTTTTGGTGGTAGACACCATCCAAGGATTGACAAATTCATTATTCTCTTTCGATTCCATCTTCAGCAGAGAGAAATCCATAAGTACTTTCAATAAAAATTATGTCAAGATTAACTGTTGGAAAGCTATTATCAATGTATAACCAAATTTATACTTGGAGTTGGACTCTAGTCATTTCATACAGTATACAATATATGAGAGTAAGATGGATGGCATTACCTAAAGAATTCAATAAGTACCAAGTGAAGTAAGTCATCTCTACGGTTTTATCACAGATTTTGAGTTTAGCTATTCATCGTTTATGATAATAATGTAAATTCGCATTCAATCTATTGTTTCATTGCCTATTCATTATCAGAATCTCCATGGCAATTTTATAAGTATGTATCGAAGATAATCCTTCCCACCTTGTACCATATCAACCACCTCATATGCTTTAACATATTCAATGTAGAACCGGTCATCCTTAAAGTAGTTCAACACATACCTTCTTTACTGATGCTGAATTCAGTCTATCCGAACACCTCTCGAGGAACAACACTTGCGCCTTCTTTAGCCTGGCAAGAGGCTGAGCTTTCCTATAATCGTCATAACACAGATTATACTTCGATTTGAATAAACAAAGAACAACAAAGAATTATATCGAATACAGCTTATTTTAATTACCTTGAAATTCCTAAGTGATAAACCATAAAAGCATCGATTAAGTTGTCCTTCATCTCCAGAAAGAGCGCATACGATTCATACAAATGGGAACTAAATAAACAAATCTTAAATCGCATCATTTCCTTAAAAAGGCCTTGGTAATCAGAGCAAGTATCCATCTGCAATTGTAATGAGATGAACATAGTCAACGCAATTCCAGTAAACTCACATAATTCCAACAAATAATCAACATATACATACATATAGAAACCAGACTTTGAGAAATCTGGTATCGTTTTTGTAACGATTGTCGTCTTTGAAGGTGTCGATGCAGTCGAATGCTGCTTCGGAGACATCTAACCCATCTGAGATCGCTTTTGCAATTGAGCTTCAAAATGAGAAAAAAATGTGAAATTAGTTATAATTTATGCACAAATTGTTGATTGAATTTGTAAAATTGGAAAAGTCTTACTGGAGGAAAGGTAAGAGAGGGTCTTGGTAGCTCAAAGAGGCGTTAACCGTCATGCTGCCGGAGATTTCGGATTCGGCAACCATGTCGCTTCAGCTTGCTTCTTTCGGAATTTCAAAACTCATAGTAGGCGGCAAATCAGATTTCTATTTTGCGTTTTATTTATTTGTCAAATACACGATAAAATAAATTAGGCTTTTTTGCATTCAGACTTTTTCAACATTTTTGGACTTCAAAATAGGGCAAGTTAGTTATATTATAAATATGTTTTTTTTAACGGTAAAATCGAGATAAGTTCAGGTGTCAGTCCAAAAAAATACATTTTCGATGTCAATAATCGAGATAAGACTGTATGAATCGATAATCACTAGGTCAAGCTATTAGATAGAGTATATCATAATTGTCAAAGTAAAAAGTCTTAGATGGGGTTCACATTATTAAATATGAGAGCGGTTCAGGACGTTTCATTTTTGTCTTCTGCCTATCAACTCAGTTTAGGTGAATTCTTGTAGTACATTTAATATCTATATAGAAGTCATTAATAGTTACTCCCTCCATCCCGGCAAAACCTATTTCCAAGGCATTTATTTCCAAGGAATGAGATTTTGCCCATTTTACCCTTTTTCTACGGATGAAAGTATCATGAGAAATGGAAACTTGTGATGATTCCACACGTTCAGATTTAAATTCATATTGGCATTTTACCATTTTTCTACGGATGAAAGTATCATGAGAAATGGAAACTTGTGATGATTCCACACGTTTAGATTTAAATTCATATTAGCATTTTACCTTTTTTCTACGGATGAAAGTATCATGAGAAATGGAAACTTGTGATGATTCCACACGTTCAGATTTAAATTGTAATTGCATTCTCATGATGATTCCACACGTTCATTTCAATCTTCAACTAATATTTGAATCTTTATTAAACAAAATTATTTTTATAAATTATTTTTGAAAATATTCTCATATTTTTCTTAAACAAAGTAAGAAGTTTTAATATTTTTCTTAAAAGAATATATATTAAAATGGTTAAGAAAATATGAGAATATATAAAATAAAATATAAAAATAATTTTGTTTAATAAATATTCAAGTAATGTTAATTGAAGATTGAAACGAACGTGTGCAATCATCATGAGAATACAATTCTAGTGAATACCGAATGATATGTTTTCAGATTTAAGATCGAAAACTATGACAATATCTCACTTTTGATTAGTAATTTTACCAATTAATATCCTTTTGATTTCATAACTAATATATTAAAAATGATTTTAATTTTTTTTGAAGCCGCGAGATGATCCAAAATGATATGACGTTGTTATTAAAAAATTTAAAAATCAAAAAGTTATAACATTTAATCAAAATTATCAATTTGTACTAAGTTTGATAATTCTCGTTTTCACTCGTGCTTTACGTGTTCGTTAGTTATGTAGTGTTTTCAACCAAAGTAAAAAAATTTAGTATTTTTTTTTCAAGAATATATATCAAAATGGTTAATAAAATATGAGAATTTATCAAAATAATATATAAAAATAATTTTGTTTAATAAAGATTCAATTATAATAATTGAAGATTGAAAGGAACGTGTGGAATCATCATGAGAATGCAATTCTAGTGAATACGGAATGACATGTTTGTAGATTTAAGATAGAAAGCTATGACAATTTCACACGTTTGATTAGTAAATTTGACCAATTAATATCCTTTTGATTTCATAACTAATTTATAAAAATGTTTTTAATATATTTCAAGGTACGAGATGATCCAAATGATATGACGTTGTTATTCAAAAATTTAAAAATAAAAAAATTATAATATTTAATCAAACTTATCAATTAGTACTAAATTTGATACTTCTTGTATCAGCTCGTGCTTTACGTGTTCGTTAGTTATGTAGGGTTTTCAACTAAAGTAAAAACTTTAGTACTCCGTATTTTTTTTCAAAGTTATATATCAAAATAATTAAGAAAATATGAGATTATATCAGAAAATATGAGATTATATCAACAATAACATATAAAAATAATTTTTTAAAATAAAGATTCAAGTATTATTAATTGAAAATTGAAACGAATGTGTGGAATCATCATTGAAATGCAATTCATGTGAATACGGAATGACATGTTTGTAGATGTAAAATAGAAATCTATGACAATTTCACACGTTTGATTAGTAAATTTGACCAATTAATATCCTTTTGATCTCATAACTAATTTATAAAAAATGTTTTTAATATATTTTAAGCCAAGATATTGTCCAAAATGATATAACGTTGTTATTAAAACAATTAAAAATCAAAAAAATTATAACATTTAATCAAACTTATTAATTTGTACTAACTTTGATACTTCTTGTATTCACTCGTGCTTTACGTGTTGGTTAGTTATGTAGTGTTTTCAACAAAAGTAAAAACTTTAGTATTTTTTTCAAGAATATATCAAAATGATTAAGAAAATATGAGATTATATCAAAAATAATTTACAAAAATAATTTTGTTTAATATAGATTCAAATGATATTAATTGAAGATTGAAACGAACTTGTGGAATCATCATTGGAATGCAATTATAATGATGATTTCACACGTTTGGTTCAACCTTAACTAATATGAGTTTAAATCTGAACGTGTGAAATCATCATAAGTTTATATTTCTTGTGATACTTTTACACGTGAGTTTATATTTCTTGTGATACTTTCACACGTGAGTTTATAGTCTTTGTGATACTTTCACACGTGAGTTTATATTTCTTGTGATACTTTCACACGTGAGTTTATATTTCTTATGATACTTTCACACGTGAGTTTATATTTTTTATGATACTTTCACACGTGAGTTTATATTTCTTATGATACTTTCATCCGTTCGAAAAGGGTAAAATGGGCAGAATCTCGTGCCTTGGAAATTTATGCCTTGGAAATATAGGCACCCCTCCATCCCTAAATGAGAGAATTTGGGTTAAATGGCACCTATGAAAGAAGAAAATTAACTTGGAGCACCTTTTTATAAATCTTAGCAAAATGGCACAAAAGGGGATGAATTGACAAAAATACCCCCCTTATAAACTTAATGTTTTATTCAGTTTTTTTTCGATTTTTTCCTTGTTTTTTTTTCAATTTCTTTTTGATTTTTTTTTGTAATTTTTTTTTTCAAAATCTTTTCAACTTTTCTTTCGGTTTCTTTTTTTCAATTTTTTTTCTTTTTCTTTATGATTTCTTTTTTCGATTTTTCTTTTTCTTTTCGATTTCCTTTTTCGATTTTTCTTTTTCTTTTTCTTTTTTCGATTGATTTTTTCGATTTTTCTTTTTTCGATATTTCTTTTTTCGATTTTTTCGATTTTTTCTTTTTCGATTTCAATTTTTTTCAATTTTTTTCTTTTTCGATTTCTTTTTCTTTTCAATTTCAATTTTTTTTCAATTCTTTTCTTTTTCTTTTCGATTTTTTTTTCTTTTTTCGAAAAAAATAAATCGAAAAAAAACTGAAAAAATCGTAAAAAAGAAATCGAAAAAGAAAAAATCGAAAAAATAAAAAATAAAAAAATCGAAAAAATCGAAAAAAAAATATCGAAAAATCGAAAAAAGAAATCGAAAAAGAAAAATCGAAAAAAGAAATCGAAAAGAAAAAGAAAAAGAAATTGAAAAAAAGAAACCGAAAAAAAGTTGAAAAGATTTTGAAAAAAAAATTACAAAAAAAAAAAATCAAAAAGAAATTGAAAAAAAAACAGGAAAAAATCGAAAAAAAAACTGAAAAAAACATTAAGTTTATAAGGGGGGTATTTTTGTCAATTCATCCCCTTTTGTGCCATTTTGCTAAAAATTGTAAAAAGGTGCTCCAAGTTAATTTTTTCTCTCAAAAGTGCTAGTTTACCCAATTTCTCCCCTAAATGATGGAGACATTTTGACTTTTTGAGTCAAATTTTGAATATTTTGACCATAAATTCTCATTAACCGATAACAAATAATATAGTCATATTGGATCTTGTTAGATTCGTCTCGATATATATTTTTCAAATATCATGTTATTGTAATTTTTACACATGTAAAATTAAAAATATTTACGTTTTAAGTCGTGTCTCGAAGATCGTGAAAAAGCAAATGACCCTATCAAAAAGGGATGGAGGGAGTATATTAATCTTGTTATTTGAACATTTAAGATGGTCAAATAACATAATACTGTATTAGATAATGAATAGGTACGGAGTAGGCTATAATTAAATTTATTTCTCATATTAGTAATACTTCAATTTAAAATGAAACGTAAGTAGCACAGTCAATGCTTGTGCGAATTACTAATATTTTATTTAGTTAATATCGTTTAATCAAAAAATATGGGCACAGTATTTTTTTGTTAATGATTTACGTTAAACCAATAACAAATGCAAGTAGTTTATATATTTAATTGATATATATATTTTTAAATAAAGTTAAAATAATTATATATAAGAATAATTTTAAATTTATCTCATATAAAATAAGTTAGTTATTAAAGTGAAAAATATAACTATCAACTCAATATGAATAAAGTGAAAAAAAGAGAGAATGACACGTGGCTTTTGTAGGCCTTTAGAGCACTCACATCAGCACCCCTAAAAGTTAAAATAAGGGATGAAAAAACTAAAAGTGGTTAAAATATTGCTTTTTTAGCTTCCTTATACTAGGTTGGACGCCCAAAAAATTATTCACACAGGTTGTTCACTCCTCAAACTTATACTCTCCTTATTCGGAAGTTATTTTGTTTTCTCCTCCCACTTTTTCTCTTTTTTCATTATTATAAAAAATAAATAGAAAAGAATTAAATATTTTTCATTATATATAAATATAAATTAAAAATATCTTTCATGCAACATCCATATATAATATATTATTTTATATTTTTTAAAATTTAGTTTTATATTAAACTGTTTATACGATATGTGAAATATTTATTTTGTAAATTTGAAGTGAATAATAGGTAAGCTGCTAAAGTATCCATATAAAACGTAAACCTCAAAAATATAAAAAGTGATAGTTGAGAGTGATTTAGGAAAAATTGGGGAAATTGATGTGAGTGCTCTTAGCCATTATATATAGTATAGATTATAAAAGGGGTTGCGTAGCTAGAAAAATGGCCAATAGACCAACTAAGACGAATTATAAAAGATGAGTGATGTCACCGCCCATTAACTCTAATTAATATGATGAAAACACTAAATTTACAAAACAAAATCATCCTTTTGGAAGAAAAAAAAATGCAATTTGCACCACCAAAATTGACGTCCCGGGTCCACCTATGAGGACTAAGTCAATTTTTGGTAAAGTATGGGGTGGGCTTGTGCAAATATTAAAAGAGAAAAGTCTTTTTATCACAGGTCAAGGTGATCACTGTGTCTGTCTTAAAGAAACGCGGTCGCATATTTTTATTGCTTCACATATACACACTCACATTTAACAATTACCAAAACCAGTAATCTTTTTCTTTCGTTTTTCTTTGTAGATTTGTAAGAATTCATAAATATCTTGATCAATCATGACAGGAGGAAGAGAAATCTTGCATAAAATGAAGGTAAGTTGTACTATCTTCTTTTCTTTTGCTATTTACTTGCTTATAGTACTTCTTATTTACGAAATAAGTAAAAATCAATCGCATTATTAACTTTCTCTGTTTTGGGATTAGCTTGGGTGGGTTTTTTTTGAGATTTTAACTAATGTATCTTGAGTGAAACTAGATGGGAAGTAAACAGATCAGGTAGGAAACCGAAGAGACCAAAAAGAGAGCATCAGTTTTGATTAGCCAGATTCGATTTTATAGGATGTTGTACTATACCAGTATATTACTACCCCACCCCTGCGTAAGTTAAATCGTGTCCGAGACACGGAAATGTCACCGTTTTACTTCAGCTTATCACATTCTAATGAAAAAGTTAATAATCGAGGCAAAAATGACGTGTTGCTTCGACTGTGTTGTGCTATAGGATCATAATTTTCTAAGTTAGTGTGGTTTAGTTTTGTTGCTCATCTCAAATGAAGGTTCTAAATGACACAAGAGGAAGTGGCACATATCTGTTGTCACAGAATGATCATTTCTTATAAATTAAACGATCAATGCGTAGAGTTTTAAGATTAATCGAATGTTGTTATGAGGTTTGTTCCAGCTATATTTAAGCATCTTTTTTGCTTGAAGTTAATCTTTTGAGATGGTACAATTGACTGTACAAGTTGATCATCTATTAATAATAGTAATCGCGTAATAACTCTTGTTATCAAGATACTGGTTTCATTTTCGATAGACTTGTATTACCCATCCTTCGTATCTTGTCTCTTTAACTGGTTGCAGTTTCAACTGTGTCGTTCCTATAATCTTTAGAAAGTGTTTGATTTTATCGTATTTGTTATTTGAGCAGCGTAATAGTTTCTTTATAATGTGTATATTGTTTAACTTCACTTAAGAGGATTATGATTTGGCATGATGAACAAGTTAGTAGACTTTCTGTTTTGATTTCTGTTAAGTACTTCCCAGGAAAAGGCATGCTTCTCTGCATCCTCAACTGATACTGGAAAAGGTAAAAGCAGGTTGTCGAAGCACATAACTCATGGCTTTCACCTAGTGAAGGGAAAATCAAATCATGCAATGGAGGATTATTTGGTTTCCGAGTTCAAGCGACAGGATGACAATGAGTTGGGTCTATTTGCAATATTCGATGGGCATTCGGGTCATGATGTTGCCGGTTATTTACAGAAGCACTTATTCAGCAACATCATGAAGGAGGTAGAGTGCCATTAAGATTCAGAATTTTAGACTAGAATGAACTCTGTTGCATCACATTATTTCCTCGAAATATTTACTGAAGTTATTGGTAATCGACTAATCATTTATGATCGTGTTCAAATGTTAATCTCTATAATGTCACTTCAAGCAGCCTGACTTTTGGACTGATACTGAGACTGCAATCAAGAGAGCATATCGCACAACCGATAACAGTATACTTGAACAATCTATTCACTTGGGGAAAGGAGGGTCCACTGCAGTCACTGCAATTCTTATCAATGGTCAGAAACTTTTAGTTGCAAATTTAGGAGATTCTCGAGCTGTCATAAGCAAAAGAGGTGTGGCTGAGCAGCTATCTGTTGATCACGAGCCGAGCAAGGAGAAGAAGACTATTGAAAGCAAGGGCGGTTTTGTTTCAAATCTTCCAGGTGCTCTGGTAGAACTTTATATATTCAGTTTTGCTATTTGTGAAGCATAGCTAGTCGTTATTTGACAATCTAGTAACTAGAACCAACTTCTCACATTTCAGCTACGCTCCACAGCTCATGATTTAGTTGTTCTTTTGCAGGTGATGTCCCTCGAGTTGATGGACAGCTGGCCGTGGCTCGAGCATTTGGTGACAAGAGCTTAAAGATACATCTTAGTTCAGAACCTGATGTTGCAATAGAGAGTATCGATGATGGCGTAGATTTGATCATTTTGGCAAGCGATGGTCTGTGGAAGGTGGGTTGTTTTTACAATCTTGAAATTCCTTTTGTGTTTAATTGCTATGGAGTTGATGTTTCTGGCTTTTCTTTAATCAATTGAAGTGTTACATAAAGAGATAGAACAAACCCTAGCAGTACACAAAAAGAACAAAAATAACCACAAAGAGTGAGCTATTTGAGAGAAGTTGAGCCTTGTTCTGCAAAGTTCGGCTCATTCAACAGTTAAATGAGTCGAGCTCATTCTACAACACTAGGTAGAAGAACTAATCGTCGCTCTTGTTCCATCAGACAACTCTGAAGTTCCTTTGTCCTTAAAGATCTTATCTGTTATTTCAATTCTGATGTTTTGCACCAACTTCTGATAGTATAATTTCATTCAGGTGATGTCGAATCAAGAAGCAGTCGATGCCATAAAAAACATAAAGGATGCACAGGCAGCAGCAAAACATCTTACAGAAGAAGCTCTCTCTAGGAAAAGCAAGGATGATATATCTTGCATAGTTGTAAGGTTTCACTAATCACAATGAGCTTTAGAAGTGAGAAAGATGAAAATTATGTTTCTGGGGAACGAACAAACAACGATTCTAGTTATTGTGTGTATTGAAACAACCCAAATGCCTGCCAATATATTGGGATCCTGCAGTTGTTATTTTAATGTTTACCAATTCACGTATTTTCAAGAAGCTAGAGATGAGTTTATGTACAGCAATTAATAAAAACAATCCAATGTCAAGAAAATCTAAACTTCGCAATTGACCTGATTAATACAACTAAAGATGAGCTTAAGGAGCATAAACTCTACCTTATCTAAATGGTTTCGGAGTAAAGATCAGTGTGACCGTAAGATAAGATAACAATGGTATGTAATTACTAAAAAAGAAAGAACAATGTGATACATAATCACAGCCAGAGTAAAGCAAAAAAGATGGAATTCCATTCTGAATAATCGTGGACTGGGAATCATAAAGATATCAGTGTCTCTCAGCGGTGTTACACAAAACTAACAAAAAATCTCCAGTGGTAAATGGAGTACTAAGAAAAGAACCCATTCATCTATATTCTATACGGTTCCATAAATGATTCGATCGTTTTGGGTCCTAATGTATGCAACAAGTTTTAAACCAGTCACAACAGTATTGTAGAAACTGCACAAGTACATAGATCTCTCTGCTAACTGGCAAGTTTAAAAGCATCAATAAATAGACCATAAGTAAATCCCATCTTGAAATTGTTCAAGAGGGCTAGAGGGAATGTCACTTTTGGCCTGCTGTAATAGAACCTAGTCACATACTCCGTTATAAGAACACACAACACAGCGGCAATTACATCATTGACCCCTAAAGCTCCAAAAGACAACGATATAGTTTGTGCCACATAAAACCCACCAAGCAGGGATATACCTCCAAAAAGTGCTCTTCGAGAAGGACTTTTGAAGTAATTTCTTGAAATTTCTGGCACTAACCTTATAATGTCAACCAGACGACGAGGCCCCTCATTGTCTTGCACAGCAAGAATGATTGCCAAGCTTGAGACCCTTGAAATGGATGCTCGATTTCTGGGCCTTCCAACAGAAAGATTGCATCTCGGAATAAAACTACCTTCTAATAGTAACGCAGAGGATAAAGTAATAGAATGTGCCATCAAATATATTACTCTAATGATTAGATTTCACCATCTGCATCCTGGATGATAGTAACAAGCTTGTTAATATTACAAACAATGACTCGATCGCATCAAGTCGAATTCTTTCCGAACAGCAATCCATTAATCAACTAATGCCTCACCACCAAACATGTGATAATAATGAAGCCTCGAATGAGTACGAACGCAGGAAGCATCAAAAACATAATTAGTGGCTTAACTAACACATTTAGTCAAAGCTACATTTAAACATACAACTTGCACACAATCTATGAACTAATTAGTACCAATTACACTCAAGCAGATTTTAGCTTCAGTTTTTAGACAGAATTTACATTTATCCATAACAATTCTCCATCCCCACATCCATACTAGTGAACAAAATTAAACAACTTTGTAGCTTTAATTGACACATTAATTCGATTCGAATCAAAATTATATTGCTAACATTAAATTATGTTAAAATCAGCAGCATTGGATGTATTTTTCAGCAAATAGTAGATATGAATAGTAGTTGAACTGAACAATCCAAATTGAAAAGTGGACAATCATTTTGGGATTAGACAGATGGAAATAGCAGGAACTATGATAATGGATTGAGTTTAACATAAACAGAAACAAAAGAAGAGGAGTACCTTAATTAAGCATAATAAAGGTAAAGCCCATTTTAGTTCCGCATCTCATGAAGGTCGATGTCGACAGAGAGCAATTTGAAGAAATGACCTTAAATATTCGTTTGTTGGTTTGTTGACCCTCAATCTAATTATTCTACACTCATAATTGTAATATTTCCTCTATCATTTCAATTTTATCGGATGTTCCGAAAAAGATAAAATGCGTCTTAGAACTCAGAAGTAAAAGAAATCATTTCATCTACAAGTAGTGATCAAATTGACATATGACCAAACCACGTCCCTGTTGCTACATATTCTCACCCGTCAACAACTTTATATCATCGGTCGTGTGACATGATATGAGAGTTTAGAATTGCAAATAAATCGAGCTGAGCTTGAGCTACACAAAACCTAACAACCAATAACTTAATTTCTTCCAATAACTTTGAGGTTATAAAGCGTGTACTGAGAACATTGGCCTTCTTCATATATATATTGGTTTTTTTCGGTAAAACGAAAAATTGAAAAAAAGATAAAAGATACACTTCTTACTATACACTTAGGTATAGTCAGATAACCGAATGGTTTAACGTGAGCTATCACCGCTTGATATAGGGGGAAAGGGTTGAAATTATTACGATATTGACTATAAAAAGAGGTACCATATATCTTTTAAAACATTGCATAGTTATGATAATAACATCAAGATATAAATACTAAAGAAAATATCACTCAGTTCCTCGTTCATCTAACAGAATCTCAGATTATAATATTACAGAGGGAAAGCAAATGACCAAATGATAATGCTAAAGAGAAAGAAATCAACTACACTAGTTGGCCAAACACAGATTTTGATAATTCTAATATGAACTACACACTTGATAGCCAAAACAATCCCTTGTTCAGTCACCCATGATCTGTGTAGGCAATCCACATGTAAATGACACTTCTCCGGCTCAGCGGACAACGTAATTCTCCTTTAACAAAATGAAGTACATTCTCATCTACCCAGAGCAACATCCAGATTTTTTCACTGCCGAAACATCATCTTTCGAGCCAACATTGATCGTCTGCCCCTTGGGCAATGCTCCAGGGTCTTCACCAAGTTCCAGTGCTCTCTTACTGACAACGCGGTGTATTTGACTGAGCACCTCCGTGAAAGCATTTTCAACATTTAATGACTCTAAAGCAGAGGTTTCCATGAAGATGAGATTTTCTTGTTCACAAAACGATTGAGCATCTTCTTGCGTAACAGCTCGCAGATGGCGTAAATCGGCTTTATTTCCAACCAGCATAATCACAATGTTGTTATCTGTATGATCCCTCAACTCCTTTAACCACCTCTCCACATTTTCAAATGTCACGTGACGTGTAACATCGTAAACTAGTAATGCACCAACAGCCCCTCGATAGTAGGCACTTGTAATAGCTCGGTATCTATAGCAAATAGATAATGCAATTACAATCTAAAAAATCTTTTGAAGATACTTATGTGCACAAGAAGTAAACAATGAACACCTAATTTCTGAACAAAACCTTAAGGCGCTAAAAATGAATAATCATTTATGGTAATGGTTTCACATTGATGCACTTCTTGAATTATGAAACCAAATCTATTAAGAATTATTTATACACCTCTAGTAACTAAGTTGGATGTTCAAGACATTACGATATTACATGAACACACAAACACGGCATCATATGCACACATTTACTAATTAGTTTACAATCACCAAAATGGATTATGAAAATCAGATGCCAAACGTGACTCTTTCTGCCCTAACCATATAAGCTATATATCATTTTCATCAAACGTTTCATCATTACAGAAAAATACGATACTGTAACCCTAATCCAAACATTTGATCAGACATCTAGATTTTAGATGTTAAAAACTTTAGACTGCTATTAGATTATTACAACACAAACTAGTTATCATATGTCCATTGATATAGGTGCCTAAGCATAATTCTTTCTTTCCCTGGAACAATATTTCAGAGGAACCATTCATTAATTTCTTTCAACACTGCATCATTAGGACTACTATCACATTGCAATGAAACTGCATTGTAACCATGTGCCCTACAGCGATAAATAACCTTACGTCGTACCAATCATTCCACAAAAAAATTATATTTTTCAGCCACCAAATTGCGATTAAGCAACTAAAGCATCAATCTTTACAAATATGCATCAAGAACCAATCTTTATTACATGTAAAGCTACCAACATAAATATATATTGAGGCAACATAGTACAACATATTAAAGCTACCAACATGGATATATCTCGACACAGGAACATGTTGCAATAAACAATCAAAGCATCAATCTTTGCAAGAATCAAGCATGAAGAACGAATGTTTAATAAAAATGAAAGCTACCAACATGAATATATAATAAAAAATGAAGCACATTTTCAGATCTAATGAATGAATGCAAAACAATTGGTGAAATGGTGTACCTTTCTTGGCCAGCCGTGTCCCAGATCTGAGCTTTGACGACTTTATCATCGACGCGAATAGAGCGGGTGGCGAATTCAACGCCAATGGTGGATTTAGATTCCAAACTGAACTCATTTTTGGTGAATCTTGACAATAAATTGGATTTTCCAACACCAGAATCACCAATCAAGACAACTTTGAAAAGGTAATCATAATCATCGTCTGTTCTATAAGCTCCCATTCAGCGTCTATATAGCTCAAAATAGAGAAAAAATGGAAGATGTGGGAAAATGGGAAATGTCAAAAAACTCTGAATCTCGAGATTTTGTTATTTGGAAATCAAGATGGAGGGAGGGAGGAGAGGTCGTTGGGCACTAAAAAGAGACGTGCGTTGATTATCTTGGTATATAAGACTTGTTAATTCTTTTTTTTTTCCTACAAATTTGAATTTTGTACAACTCTTAAATAATGGCTACAATGGTCGTATTTTGTATGATAATACAGTATATGTTATCGTCCGACCGATTTTGTTTGAATCAAATTTATTTTACATTACTTCAATTTTAATTTATTATTCAAGACTTTTAATCTAAAGTAACGGGTTTGGGCTTCTTTCTAAGAGGTTTCTGATAGGTTCATGTTCCTGAGACGAATCTTTGTTTTCGAAATTGTCTTTGTAGCCTTTAACATTCACTTTGTGAGATTTTTAGGAAGCAAAGTTTATCGTTCGATAAAAGAAAATATGTAATAAACTTTAAAATTTTGTAATTTTAAAAAAGTAGCCATATAATAATTTTAAGACACATATTTTAATTTTACTTTTAAATTAGCTTACATACAAAAATAAACTGTATATATAGTTTGAAGTTGTTTTTAAAGATTACATTCAAATGAAATATTGTTTCCTCACTTTTTTGGATAAATTTTGTAGATAAACTCTAAACTCATGCCTTTATTTAAATCTAAGAATGCACAATATTCTTCCATAAAATTGATAATATTTGATCACATCTTTTTTTAAATTGTTCTTTATAAAAACAATTGGAAATTCTACGCGTATTTATTGATAAGGAGCCATAGGCCCATAGCCCATAGAAAAACACCTAAAACATGTGACCATATTATTCGTTGCACCAGATCATTTGAAACTCATTCTATTATTAGTGACAAAAAAATTTTGGATTCGAAACTCATCTCATCGTTAATTTATAAAAAGAAGAAAAAAACAAACATTTTTTTATAATTACAAAAAGGAAAAAAACTGTATCTAACCCTGCACCGCCTACACTAAATGGTACGCTACGGTATACCATTTGAGCCTAGCACTTAGCAGTACACCATGCCCCGAAACAGAGGGCTCGACCGAATAGGAGCCTACTATCACTTAGTGGCCCGGTCCAGCCCGGTTTTGTTAGCTACCCTAAGCCCGTCGAACTAATGAGAATGGTCGCCCTGGTCGACACTTGAGAAGCCCGGGCCCGTCCGTTTAATTAGAGTAATGAATATCTTGGAGGGCTTGTGTAATGTGTCCTATCTATTGATTGCACCACATCATTTATTGTAGTAAAGATTTATGCTGTTCAACCGAATTACTCCGTAATCCGTATGATGTTTTTCGAATTTTGAAGATATTACTCCCTTCGACATTTTTAGTTGACTTTTTAGGATTTTTTAGTTGACATTTTATAATTCTAGTATAATAATGTAACGAAGTTTCCTCTTAAAACCTATTTAATGTATTTAAAGTAAAATATTTATATATGAATGTAATTATTAATTATTTATTAATTATGGTTAATGTATTAAATATTATTATTTTTTAATTAATGTAAGAACAATAATTAGAAGTGAAAAAAAGTTGAGAGAGTATTAGTTAGTTATAAGCAATGATTGATAATTATCATAGCTCATGCTTTGCAATTATATACTCATATACAAAGATACAAGTGTCATGCATATAACTAATTAACAACATCTTGAAAATAAACTACTCCTATCAACTAACTTAAATTGAATGAAAGGACTCTATATAAATATGCAAGAACCTGCAAAGATATGGGTGTACTGCTACTGCTTTAGTGCTATTGATTGAATGAATTGAAGGGAGAATATTTAAGGAGCTTATCTGGATGTGTGGACCTACTCATAACATATTTATGGGCATTTATTGCACTAAAAAATAGTAAAATTTTCAGTAGTAGTATATTTTAGGCTTAATTTCATCTGGGAACTTTCAGAACTTTTTTAAATAGGTATCTGACGACCTTTTTATCTCAAGTAGACATCTGGACCAAAAAATTGGCACATAAACTTTCGTTTTTCACAATTTTCTTAATTTCTCTTCTTTTTTTTAGATGGAGGGCAAATTAGTCAAATTACAATTAAAAATTAATTCAAGTACTATTAATCTAACCCAACCTCAACCCAATCTCCATTTAACCCCATCCATTAATATCTAATTCAAAACAATCCCACACTGTGAAAAACGAAATTAGCTAAAACAACTACCAAAATCGAACCCCTTTTTATTGAGAAAAAATCTAAAGAAAATCTAAAAATTAAATAGAAAAAAATTGAAAAGAAATGAAAAGAAAAATAAATAAAAAATTGAAAAAAAAATGAAAAAAGGAGCTATATGAGATCAAGCAAAGTTTTAAAATTGCATAACCACCTCCAAATTGTCTTAAAATCACAAAACACCCCAAATTAACATAAGTGTTAAATTAGGGACCAAATGCACACCTGCTAGCCACTTACAAGGACTATTTATACATTTGTGTGACTTTGCTTATTAAGACCACAGTGCAATAATAACCCATTTACCAAGATCAAATCATCAATTCCCTGTTAATATTACTTACCATCTATATATATACCAAAGAAAGTTTCTAAATGATCCCACTCTAGGCTATCTCCTAAGAGAAGTGTCAAAAAGCCATATGATGAAGCCATGAACTCAATGTCGTACGTACGTTCAATGGAGATTATAAGTACCTTCCTAGCTAATCGACAAATTGTAAATGAAAGAATTTAATTGGTTAATTACTATCTCCGTCCGTAAGTGATTGATACATTTTAACTTTCATGGTTAACAAAACACGATTTAAAACGTAAATATCTTTTATTCTACATGCGCAAAAATTATAAAAAGTTAATATTTCAAAAATATATAATGAGACGAATCTAATAAGATCTCACATGACTATATTATTTCTTATCGTTTAATAAGAATTCTTAATCAAACTTTTTAAAATTTAACCACAAAAATTTGAGTCATCAAAGCCTTTCTAACCGAATTGGATGATCGTAGGGTTTGACCCCTGCTTGATTCCGGCCTAAAAGCTACCTTCACCTGCTAACGTGCGTGAGCTCAAGATATCTTCCAAACTGTTAGGATCGGTGCTCCGGATGTTGTTCTCCCGATGTAAAACCAGTTGAAACGTACCAATCTCTTATTATATTGATGAAATCTTGAAAGAAATGGATTAGGGAAAGGAAGGGATTTATGCCCTACATGTGCCCATAGATTGAAGACAAGAAAAAGAGAAGCTTTTCTAAACAACACTTCACATGGCTTCGCATGCATATATGAATATATGTATCTTGTGTGTTACGTACGTAGCTTCTCTCTAATAACTCACTTGACCATTTTTAATTACACCCTCCGTCGTCGTCCTTTTGAGTTGATGTTCTCACATTTTCTTTTATCTTAAAATAATAGTAATTATTATGACATTAAAAATTGTAATTAATATTTCAATGAATTCTTTGACTATTTTTTCTTTGAAAATTAGCAATCAATAAGTAAGAATATAATTCTAAATAATTGTACTTTTATATTTTTATTGTGTTTTTTTACTATTTTTTTAATTTATATATAAATAATTAGAATGATAATTAAAAAAGGACAGGAGTATATGAAATATTGATCAACAAATATTATTTACTTCATGTTGTAGTTAGGTTATTCATGTCTTTAGGATACGTTTCCAAATACTACGTACTATGAGTCATGCATGTTTGCATACACATTCTCAAATGATTCCCTTTCGAACAAACGAATTTGAGATTCTTCTTTATTAGCAACATAATTATGATAGCTAGTGACATCTATATATTAAGTAGTATATATGTCAAATCTTAAATCATCACACACCACAAATTTACTTCGATACATGCATAACTCATCAACTGACGATAAAAAATTAAAGTATTAATACATTCTCAAATGATTCCCTTTCTAATAAATGGAATTTAAGTATTTTATATATATTCTTTTTCTTTGTTAACGACATAACTCAACCGATAAGGTGTTAGATTTAAGAAGCTAATTTTATATCAAAATCATTAAAAGTGAAACTCTTACTAGTTTCATATCGAAAAAGTTGAGACACATCATGAGTCCCTTTCTATATTCAGGACTGGAAACCGTTAGAATTACGGTTTGATTGAAGTGTCAATTTGACATTTATGATCAACTAATTAATTTTAGAAACATAATACCGTTTTATGCATAAATACATTGATGAGGAGAGCATGTGGTCTGACTGGTCTAGTAAATAATGGATTCAGTAGTATTTAACCAATAAAGAAGTCGAATTCCCAACCAGCTGTAGCTAGCTAGCTATAGCTATTTCTATGTGACCCCACCCACTGCCTCCAATCACGTGTAATATAATCACATAGAATGTTATCCAATATAATGTCGACTATTCAATACATAAGAGATCGTTTTAATTAGGACATGTTTGTTAAATCTAAGTCTGATTATAAATGAATGAACACTGAATGTCTAAAATTGAATTATAACTGAAAATTAAATACTGGTATATTTAATTGTTTGATAATAATTTAAAGAAAAAAACTGAAATCAAATTGTATTGACAACTTGACCGCCCCTACTTTAGACCATTTATGCATAAACAAAATATATAACAAATAATATCACACAAGTTAAATAAATTATAAATATTATTAATTTAAAAGTAAATAGTATAAATATAAATAATAGTAATAATAATAATTAATAATAATAATGATACTAATAATAATAATAATAACAAGAACAATAATAAAAATAATGAGTATAACAAGAATAACAACAATAAAAATAATGAGTATAACAAGAATAACAACAATAAAAATAATAGAACTACTACTTTACTAATAATAATAGTAATGAGAGTAATAAGAGTAATAATAATATAAATAACAATACTAATATTAATAATAATAATTATAACAATATTAATATTAATAAAAATAAGAATGAAATTTGTAATAATAAAAAATAATAATGATCAGACAATAATATATAGTAATGATATAAATTCTTCCTACTCCTGAACTGCGATGAATTGGTCAATTTGCCCCTGAAGTTTTAAATCAGTCAACTTTCCCTCTAAACTACCCGAACTGGTCATTTTGCAAATTTTCTTGTTAAAGATGACAAATTTAAAGTTTTAGTGAATGACAAAATAAAAATTTAACATATAATAGACATTTAATTCAATTTTAAGAAAATAAAATACGTTAGGGTTCTTTGCAAGAATAAAATTATCGAAAAGAAAAAAATCCTTTCCCCCCCTCCATTTCTATCGTCCCCAACCCCCCGTCCCCTGTTAAGGAATACGTGATTCTTAAAAGGGGGGAGGATAAGGATTACTACTATTTTTCCTTTTTCTCAGATTTTAAGACAACAATGATAATTGAAAAAATTAAGGACAACACTATTAATCAAAACAATAAATATGCTGAATAATATTGCAATAAATAGATAAACAATAAATAATACTGAAAAGTAATTAGTGTGCAAGGGGTAGAAAATGCTCAGTGATTATAGCGAGCTTCGCTTCCCCTACTGCTCGACCTTCGGCTTTTCAACCTCGAGATTTCGATAATAATGATTACCATAATAATGGAGATGGCTTCAAAAATGCCTAACAAGCAATCAACGATCTTCTAGTTAACCCTAACTAGAAACCCAAAGCAAAGCTTCAGGATTTCAAATCCTATTAATAACTATATTGGGAACCCAAGGAATAATTACGAGGATTCCGATAAACTAGGTAATGTAGATATGATTACTAAAAGCAAGCAGTGAAAACACAATTCAATCTCTCTTAACGCGTGAATGAAAGTGCTAGAAAATGTTTGTATTTTGCTAGAAAAGGCTCTTGAAATTCGTGTGTAAAAGTTGTATTGAAAGTACAAAGATGCAGTTTTTATAATAGCTGAAAACCCTATGATCGGACCTTGGTCGGTACTTTGCCAAGCCATGATCACGGTCCGATATGGTCTAATGGTAAAAAAGATATAATGTTGGTACTTGGGTCGGCGGTTGGTCAAGTACCGACCACGTCCCGAACACCCTTACGGGGCTCATCGAGACTTGAGTCAGTAGATGATAATTACCGGTTAAGTCCCGAAATCTGCTCCGAGGCATTTCAGAACTTAGAACTGGAAATAAATAAGACATTTGGCCCACTCTATATATGTACTTTTGTAGGGGAGTAACACTAATTTTTTATACTATTTGTTGATATTTAATTACGATGTTCAATTTTAATAGTTTATTATATAATTATTTAATGTAATTTTTATTATTATTTAGTTAAATTGGTGGTTCGTTTCGGTTAGTGGCAGTTTATTAAAATGGAAACCAAAAAATTGAACCATTCATACATAATTCAAAAAGCTAAAACAAAAACCGAATTAAAATATTTTAAAGCTACCATATCAGTTAGGTTTGAATTGTTTAGGAGGTTTGACAGTTTACACGCACAATCCTATCTATAGGCAATTCAATGGTAAGTGGGGTCCATGTTGAAAAACAATCCTCCTATTCTTTAAAATGGTTGTTCTAATCATTTAATTATCCGGTTAAGTTTTGTTTTCCCAAATATTTTTTGTTTTTTTCAAGATCCATAAAATAGAGTCAAAGTTTGTATAATTTTGATACAGATTTGTTTTTGAGATGTGGTGATGTAGATGATAGAGAATATGAAAAATATTTTAATTGGGTAGCTGTTATGACGATATTATGCATTTATGTGTTAAATTTAGAAAGAAAATGTGAATAATATGATGTGGCAAGAGAAATCCTGCTAAATTTGCCTACTTGCTCTATTAGAGAATGAAAAATGGACTACTTGCTCCATGGGCAACACTATACACACTGCAATACTGGTTTTTTAAGAGTGAAATTATCACTTTGCTCCTATAATTTTGCCCTCAACTCGAATTTTTCCAATTATTATATTTCTTCATAAGGGGCATAATAGTCATTTCACTTTAAAACACAACACTATTCTGGTGTATGTATAGTAACTCGGTTGTCATATCTAATAAAATTTCAATTGTCTCCTTGCTGCACTCTATCTAATAGAAATGGCTAAGAAAACGTGTACTATTTGATGCGTCATGAAAATCTATATGAACTCATCCCGTTTGGATAGTAATTCGGGTCACAAGTCTGCATAAGCCCAGAGACAAGTTATATATCTCTAGAAACTATATACGAAGAGCTTTACATCTATATCAGGATCAAGTCAATCGGATAACTATCAGGAAATATGAACTCACAAAAATGAAGACTTGAGATGGTCAATTAACTAAATGGTATAAGGTAAAGGCCTAATTCTATTTAGGTATATATCCCACATTGCTAAGAATATAAAGGACCCGCCCTTGGGGCATAGCTCAACTAGTAAGGAACTAGAGTGCAAAGTGTCAAGCAGTCTCGCATCTTCATGCAACCCAGGTTTGATTTCCACTGGGAGCGAACCTTGTGTTTCGAAGTGGATAACGGGCAAGCTCAAGTACCATGATCAGGTGAGGCAGATCCTGCGATAACCTTCTACATCATACCCAGGGCAGAGAGCTGTCAGGACCCTTAGTTTGAAGGTCTTAAACTTTTTTATAAAGGAGATCACCGTCTTTACCCTATAACATAGCCTTAAGGTACAATGTATCATACCTAGGGCTGTAAATGAACCTGGAAGCTCGACTCGGTTCGGGGTATTTGGCTCGAAAAAGTTTGGTTCGTTGCTCGATTCGGAATAGCAAACGTAGAGCCAAAGCTTAAAATCAATATTTGGCTCGATTCGCAAACGGTTCGCAAAAAGCTCGGCTCGACTCACCATGTGAAATTATGTAATAATACTATAATATAGATTTGTATGAGATCGATTAATCGTCCATTTCTTTGATAGATCTAGCATATTTGGTTGAATTTTGAGGTAAAGATATATACTTTAGTTTTACTTTTATTTTCTTTGGTAGATTTAGCAAATTTAGTCGAATTTAATTTTGTTTCATCACCTTCAAACCAAATTATTCGGCCAGTTTGGCAAGAGTTCGGCTCGAATTCGTCTGATAGAATTAGAGCCGAGCTTCTCATTTTGATGTTCGGCCATTATTCGGCTCGTTTACAATTCGGCTCGAAGACGGTAGAGCCGAACTAGAA
The DNA here is from genome assembly GCA_003412495.2 of Echium plantagineum. Taxonomy (NCBI): domain Eukaryota; kingdom Viridiplantae; phylum Streptophyta; class Magnoliopsida; order Boraginales; family Boraginaceae; genus Echium; species Echium plantagineum. The sequence goes on along the minus strand of CM016567.1, from coordinate 19,613,136 downwards.
TCTTCCGATGTTCGGTATTATTCGGCTCGTTTACAGCCCTAATCATACCTATCATACATTATACTAAAATAGTGGTTTTTTAAGAGTGAAATTATCACTTTGCCCCCAATTTGAAATTTTCCAATTACTACATTTCTTCATGAGGGGCATAATAGTCATTTCACTTCAAAACACAACACTATTCTGGTGTATGTATAATAACGCGGTTGTCGTATCTAATAACATTTCAATTGTCTACCTACTGCACTCTGTCTAATAGAAATGGCTAAACAATCATGTACAATTTGATGGATCATAAAAATCTATATGAACCCATCCCGTTTGGGTAGCAATTCGGGCACAAATCTGTATAAACCCAGAGATAAGTTATATATCTCTAGAACAACTACATACAAAGAGCTTTACATCGATATAATGATCAAGTCAACTGAATAACTATCAAGGGAGATATGAACTCCCAAAGATGACGACTTGAGATGTTTAATTAATTATCCCAGTGTTAAGAGTATGAAGGACCCGCCCTCGGGGCATAGCTCAACTGGTAAGGAACTAGAGTGCAAAGTGTCAAGCAGTATCGCTTCTCCATGCAACCTAGGTTTGATGCCACTGGGAGCAAACCTTGTGTTTCGAAGTGGTTAACGGGCAAGCTCCAGTACCCTGATCAGGTGAGGCACATCCCGCGACAACCTCTGACATCATACCCAGAGCAAGAAACTGTCAGGGCCCTTAGTTTGAGGGTCTCAAACCTTTTTATAAATTAGATCACCGTCTTTACCTTATAAAAGAGCCTCAAGGTACAATGTATGTTCTTCAATCTAATTTTCTCCTTTTACATGCCTATCATACATTATACTAATGTTGGACGTCGGAGTGTAATTCGGGAGAGGGCGGTGCGCCCCTCCTTTATTTTACAGGTTTTCTTTGAACTAAACAAGCTCTGAAGGAAGAAGGTTCGACGGGTAGCTAGTCACATATTTATGTTTCACCACTATTCACCCGCCAAAGTTATTTTTGCAATCTACATGACGACCCATTTAAAGAAGTCTTTCTTATAAAAATATACTCCTACATACCAAACATAGCCCTAAAGATAGAAGTAGGGGATGATTGATAAGGAACAAAAGTATACATAATTAAGTAATACTCTAAATTGTTGGTGGCTGAGCTTCATCTTATATATATATCAACAGACATTGCATGTATATGTTATTAAATCTTTTGCAGAGTTACACACACATATATTAGCCTCATTACATATAGACTTGATGCTTTTCCATTTTCAAAATTCAAGAAGCTAAGCTAAGTTTTCATCATTTTTTCATCAACTACAATTAAATAGATGGCTCAGTTACCTCCAAAAGCACCAACTATGGCTCCAAACAACCACCAAAGATACTCCTCCATGGATCAATCCTTTCCCAGCAAGAACGACAACTCCTCATGGGTGGACGAGTTCCTCGAGTTCTCGTCTTCGAAACGGGGTTGTCACCGGAGATCCATAAGTGATTCCGTGGCGTTTCTTGAAATAACGCCACCCGAAGATGCATCAGCAGCCGCGGATTTCGAACAGCTTATGTCTATCTTCATCACCGACGATATTGGCGCCAATAGCTTGTCTTGTTCTAATCCATCATCGCCGTCTGATCATAATAATAATAGTAGGAGTAGTATCAATTGCAATGAAGATAATGTTACTGGTGATGATGTTGAGCGGCAGATAATGTTGAACAGACAACTAAAGACTGAACCTAATGAGGACGAGGAGGAGGAGGAAGATGGCTCATGCAAATCATCAGAAGCTCAGCAACACCAACTTGCTGCTTACCAGGATATAATCAACTCTGACGACACTAAAATTGTTGACCCAAAACGAATCAAGAGGTACGCATATTACATTTACTATACATATTATTGTATCCATGAGGCACCCGGCACTCGTCAAATGACAAGGAGCTTTGGGTGAATAGTATCACGTCTTGCCTCCTCTGCACCGTGTTGATTTGAGTCTCCTATGAGACAGAATCTGGTGCGGAAGTGGTTAACGGGCAACCTCAAATTCCCGGACCATCTGATGCACATTCCGTGATTTATCTCCTCACGACTCCCCAAGACAAGGGACGACGTGACCTTTAAGATTGGTTATAACCTTTTCTTTTAATTATTGCATTCATGAGATAATGATCATCTTTAATTGAACTCATTAGTTACATTTAAATTTAAAGTTGTTATATACGACAGGATATTGGCAAATAGGCAATCAGCACAAAGGTCAAGAATCAGGAAATTGCATTACATATCAGAGTTAGAACGCAGTGTGACTTCACTTCAGGTATTATTATTATCTCATCAATAATTTATCATTTTTTTTTAATTAATCAGACTAGTTTTTGATATTTGGTTGAATTTGCTGATAATGAAGAGTGAGGTATCGGTACTTTCACCAAGAGTAGCATACTTGGACCAACAACGTATGCTTCTTACTCTAGATAATGGCATCCTCAAACAAAGAATGGCCGCTCTCGCTCAAGATAAAATTTTCAAAGATGGTAAGATTACATTTCTCGATTTATAATCTGTTTCTGACATATGTAACGTAGGAACAATTAAACTTTTTTATGTAAGAAAATATATTAATTACATCTTTTGTTGTCATTGTGAGGTTGTCACGTTGTTTGTCACCAATTTCACTAGTCCGAATGTCTGATTATATAAAATTAGAGTGTAGAAGCAGGCACGTTACCAGTTACGTGTTGACTCCCTTGAGTATCATGCTTTGTAGTAGATTATTAGATTTCTTGTATCTTTCACATATGCTCGAATCTTTGGTAAAGTATATCAAATCATTTTCCATACTACAATTCAATTATTGAACCACTCGTCAAAAAATATTACTAGTGCAACTTAAAACTATTAAAAAACGTTAGCGATGAATTACCGATGGCTGAGTAGTCTACTGGTCTCTGGCTTGAGCTTTCCGAAGGACTCGGGTCCAACTCTTGACGGAAACATTTTCTTTCATATGCTAATGAAGTGAGCTAAAAACGTGCAGCTCATCAAGAAGCATTGAAAAGGGAAATAGAGAGATTGAGACAAGTTTACTACCAACAAAACATGAAGAAGATGGAAAGTGATAATTCAAACACAAAATCACAATCAGCTTCACCTATGGATACTAATTGCCCTCTCGAGATGGAGCAACTTGCCAACTGATTATTATTACAACTACAACTAAATATATCAAACTAAGCTAGTGTTGGATTCATTTTAGGAATGTGTGAAGTTATATGTTCTGTTAGTGATTGATTCATGATTTTTCTTCCTTTTGGAATTTGTTGTGTGGGGCCTGTCCAGTTCTTGTTTGATGCAGCTTGTGGTTCATGTTGTAATTGTTTATTTGTAATTTATCTTTCAACTTTCAAGTAAAGAAAAGCTAGTTGAGAATTGTACATATATTTTCTTGTCTTCTTGTCAATGGTGGTAAGCATATACAAAGGAATCATGAACAACTATCTAATCTAGTCTTCAGAAAAATTGCAATCAATAGTTGATGTATAGGGCGAGTGAGTTCAATAATCTTTCGTCTCATTTACTCAGCATCAAGTATATACTACTCGAGGGGTAAAAAAAGAAGAAGTCTATATTCGAGTACATATTTAGCAAGGCGTTATAAGGAGAATTTGGGCAGCTTGACACCTTTTAAAGTGTTTTTTTTAATTTGGAGCACCCATCACGTTTTTTTGCAAAGAAATAGTATTCTCCCCTAATAAAATAACTATCTTACCCTTAATGAAATTCACCTTCTTCCTCTTCATCTTCTCTAAACCCTACCTCCACACCACACCACACCACACCACCCTGCTCCAAACCAGACACCACTACGCCACAGCCGCAGCCCGCAGCTCACCATTAACGCCACAATTGCCTCATCTCAAGTAGGGACGTGGCGGTGGGGGTGATTTTCGAGCAGGGGTTGGGGGCAGTTTCCAGTAGGGGTATGGCGGTGTGAGTGATTTTCGAGCAGGGTGAGGGGGTTGGGGGCAGTTTGGAGCAAGCTGGTGGTGGGTGGGGGGTAGGGTTTAAAGAAGATGAAGATGATGAAAGGTGAATTTCATTAAGGGTAAAATAATCACTTCATTAGGAGAGGGTGTTACTCATTCGCAAAAAATGTGATGGGTGCTCCAAATTAGAAAAAAACTTCAAAAGGTGCCAATCTGCCCAAATTCTCCCGCTATAAGACCGAACCTTACCCATCTCCTTTTATGTTTTAATAAAGCATCATATCATGCGATGGGGTAGAAACCATGGTAAGTCATTCAAGAAATATAATTATGCGATTTATCTCTTTCGTGACAGTTTCAGGCTTTTAGAAGTGGTGTCTGTTATTATACATACATGATTAAATTGTCCGAATATTTACTACAATGTGAATAAAGAATGGAGAAGCAAGTTGTAAAGGCCGCTTTCTTGTAAAGAGACCAAAGAAATGAAGATGGTCCTGAAGGATAATGAATTGCACATGTGTGTTGGCTAATTGAGGAAGGAATAAGTTTGTTCCCTCGTGAAGACAGCTTTAGATCACGTGTGGGGTTTCGGACTTTCTGCCTACTTTTTCCTTCTTCCACATGTGCCTTCATTCATTCCCTAATTTACAACCAACTCATTAACTAATTTATGTTCTCAGACTTTTATTCAAGCTACATAACATCATCAATTCAACATATAAACTGTGTGAAAAAACGTTCGTTTTACCCCGCCCACGCCACGCCCACGCCCAATATGGTCATTTTAGAACTTCAGGGAATATATGTTATAATATAATGGAAGCGATATGAGCACCTGAATTCATAGGCTGCATATGTCTCCTAGATGTTGAAGCAGTTTCGGTACTTGGCAGATTGAACTTGCAACTAGTTGACAGAACCAACTGCTGTATAATTCCCTCCCTAGCTGTGAAATACTCCGAGGGTCATTCTGAAAAGGAATGAACTAATGCTCCACTACCACTTCTCCCTCTCCCTTCATTTTTCATATTCCTTCGAGTAACTGCATAGTTTTAGGATTCACATCTATTAACCGTTGTCAGACATCATTCAAAACGTCTTCATTCCTTCCAGCGGCTTTAACCTTGTTCTGCTCCAAGGTTCTTCCTCCCCAAACTCCACCACCAGCCTCTGACGAAAATTTGCATTCCTCTACTTTTTAATCCTCGTCCTTGTAATAAGTGCTCATGATCCCACACTCCATAACAATGAAGTACCTGGGGCTTCTATCTCCCTTTAATCCCAATGCGATGCAACTACTAAACAATAACGATTGGACCTTATCATTGGAAGAGAAGAGCTCCATTTGAAATCTGATTCTGTAACTGTATTGTACATTTGTACTGGAAAAAGAACACATGTTTCTTTATAATCTTCTTAACTATGAAAATCTTGCTTAATGATTTTACCACTCCACTTGTTGACAATGGCGCTCCACTTTTGGTGTAAGAGCTGATCCAAAATAACAAAAGGATGGAGTATCATATTCAAGTACTGTAGTGAAAAAATCATTACCCCAAACCTTTCCTCTGAATATACTCAGTTGGCAAGACATAAACTATTCATATGTCCACATAATAATGCTTCTTACCAAGCACAAGTCAGACAACCATAGGCACTCTTATATGTTCAACATAATCTGATGCATCAGCGTTACTTGTTATGAAGCAATGGCCAGATTCTCAGCAACACCTTGTCTTTTAAAACCCTTGAGGAAACTGCGCCAGATCATCTCATTTGGTGGAAATGGCATCTGAGAGATAAATTGTTCAGCTTTGTCGAGATGCCCATATCTTGCAAGGAGGTCAACAGCAATATGATAGTGATCCATCTCAGGTTCAATCCCATATGTTGATTTCATATGCTTGAATAATCTCATAGCCTCTTCTACCAATCCAACATGTCTGCAAGCAGAAAGTATAGCTGTGAAAGCAACCTTATCTGGCTTAAACCCTTCTTTCTCCATCTCACTGAACTTTTGCAGTGCTTCATGTGCATGCCCATGCAACCCAAGTGATGAAATAATAGCAGTCCACGAAACAACATTCCTGTTCATCATTTCATTAAAAATCTTGACAGAACTCTGGAGGCAACCACATTTCCCGTACATATCTATCATGACATTGCAGGCAAACGTATCACACCGGTTGAAATTGTATTTTATTGCAAGCCCATGAAGAGAACTACCCAAAGCAAGGTTACAAAGTTGCGCACAAACACTGTAGAGGCTAACATATGTGTAATTATCAGGGTGGACATAAGATTTCTGCATGTGATTAAAAAGTTCAAAAGCCTCTTCATAATCCCCATTACGTGAACATGCAGTAACCAAAATGTTCCAAGATATGATGTCAGGTTCTTGTAATTGAGAAAATAGTTCTTGAGTTTTATGGAACTCTCCACCTCTGTTATAAACCCCAGCTATGACATTTAATATAGCAACAGAATGTGGCGTACCTTTAGAAGCTGCAAATTTCAAGGCATCCGACAACAAACCATTTCGCGCGTATGAGGCTACAATGGCACTTACTATGAATTCATTTTCACAGTGACCAAATCTGATAATCAAAGAATGGAGTTGCTGCAGCTCCAACAGTAAACATGAATTTAAGACAGTAGAGAAAGAAAATTCAGTTGGAAGATGACCCAATTGCATAGCTTCCTTCAACAGAGATAAAGAAACTGATTGCTCGTCTTGTGAATAACCTTGCATCAAAGTATTCCAGGAAACCATATTTTTCTCCAAAATTTCATCAAAACATCCCTCGGCTGTTGCTAATCTATGAATGTTAACATAAAAATTAACTAGAGCAGAACCAACAAACACATTTGATTGAAGACCTCTCTTCATAATCTTCGAATGAATATATTCTCCATACAACAAATTCTGCATTCTGGTACAAGAACTAATCACACTCACGAAGGTCGAATCATTAGGCAAAACAGAATTACATAAACACATCCTAAAGAATATTTCAATTGCTGTCTCCGGTGCATCACCATTTGCTGCTGCTGCAATAACAGTATTCCATGATACAATATCCTTACAAGGAACTGCCTCAAACAATTTTAAAGTTGTAACCACACCCGAGCACTTTGCATACATATTGAGCAAACAATTAGCAACCGAAACTACATTGTCTAATCCACATTTCAGGGCAACTACATGCACTTGTTCCCCACACTGAAGATAAAATTCCTCTCTAAAACCAGACACAATGCCTATAAGAGTTGATTCTGACAATCTTATACTATATCGCATTACCTCTCGAAACATAAAGAAGGAATCTTGAGCAGAACCATATTGACCAAAAAACGATATGATGCTATTCCATGTAATTGAACTCTTTATGGGCATTAGATAAAAAACACTTTCAGCTTCATTTAACAATCGATTCCTCCCAAAAAAACTCAACAACGCAGTCCCTGCAAAAGCATCCCTATAAAGCAAACCGTTCTTAACAATCAACGCTTGCAACTGAAGACCATGTAATGTTTCCAGCTCATTACAAGATAACAATGCACCAAACGTGAACTGTGTAGGCTTCAGCCCGGAATCTCTCATCTCGGAAAACAACTTCAACGCATTCTCGACATGCCCGTCATGGCTGAACGCACTGATCATAATGTTATATGATACTGCATTTCGTTGAGGCATAATACCAAACAGTTGGTAGGCCATACGGATATCGTCGAAATATACATACCTTGAGATTGTGTTGTTCTGAAGAAATATATTGGGCTGTACAGGGTTCGAGCCCAAAGTGATCGTGATTGCATGGAGGGACTTGGTTGCAGCAAGAGATTTGATCCATGAAAGGTCTTGAAGAAGTTGATATAATCTTAGCTGTTTGATGTTTTGGTTAAGAGGCTTAAGACCTTTATGGGCTCCAAACGTATATTCAATTAGACTTTTCATGCATAAATGTGTGGTTTGTGAATTAACTAACTAGAACTATAATGGGAAGCGAAATCTTTTTTTGCGATTTTTATACTCGGAGCTCCAATATTCAAGGTTCACATTCGGGTACTCGAGCTGATCGTTGCATTGGCAGACTCGGTTAACTAATTGACAGTTCATTACAAGGTTCACATTCAGGTCCTCTTCAATATTCAAGGTTCACATTCGGGTACTCGAGCTGATCGTTGCTTTATATGTTATTGCGTCAACATGAAATTTATTTACGTTCCTAAATCATTAGCAAGACAGTGCAATACCCGTTAAAAGTTAAATTTATTTATATAGTAGTTAACACGTCCATAATGTACGTCTTGCATTACATTACAAAGGACTCGCAACAGAAACCATCTATCAAAATGCCTCCGATAGCTTATTAAAAAGCTTCAAAACAAGTATCTGCTATCAGGCAACTCATGAAAACATAGCGTTAACCCCTTCATTGCTGAGAGCTATGCTTCCTGTTTGACTCATCTTCATCATCATGCTTCAGCCCTGCCCCAGTGATCATCACTTTCGTCGTCTGTCCAATTTCGTAAATTGTTTCTCCAATTGCATTCAAGACTACTCCTGTTACTCCTCTACTTCCATGTCCTTCACTCCCTTTTCCATGAACTTCTTTAGTTGCAATTGCAGCAGGCTTCGCTATAGTATCAGCGGATTCATTCAACATTCCCCCTGCCTCACTCATCGTTGTTTCCGTCACATCCTGAACCAGTTCCCCTACCTGGTATGGTGTTTGGCTCGGCTTCCTCGTTTTCATAGTCTCGCTGATTCTTTGCCCTTCCTCTCCTGGAGAATGCAATCCCTGCCCCTAACATCATCAACAAAATACGTCAAGATACGAATTATTCGGCAACATTTGTTGGAGGGGAGCCAAGGGATGGTAATATGTAAGAAGTATGAGATAAATATAACGTTGTTGGACGATTGTCATTTTGCTTCCCAACCCCTCACCTCAAACTTCAAACCAATCAGGGGCTTAAATCTTAAAATCTGGTTTGAGAAATGTAGCTTTACCTTTTGCCCTGTAATCACCGAGAGGATATAAAATCCTAAATCAATAGTCTTTAAGCTCAATTTAACAAAGTCTACTAGATTGGTATGTTAGATTTAATTACCTTCGATTCGGATGCTTTTTTGGCTTCTGCTTCTCTTTGAGCTTCCTCTTTCTTTCTAGCTGCATACTCCGCAGCACTCTCTTCAGTCGACACCACAACATCCTTCGCCGCAGTGATTTTGTCGCCTGCAAAGTGCGCAGCCTTCTGCCCTGCTCCAGCGACCACATCCTTCGCCTGCACTGCTTTCTCTCCAGCATAGCCCGCCACGCCAGAAGCTACATTCGCCACAGCTTTTGTAGCCTCAGCGGTCTTCTCTAATGTGTAATGTGCCGCACCCCAACCGGCTACCTTAGCTGTATCCTTCACAGTACCAGCCACTTTGCCTACATACCCTGTGGCACCCTTCCCACTCTCCACCGTCACATCTTTTGCAGCACCAGCTTTCTCTTGAACATAGCTAGCCGCAGTCACCCCAGTATCTGCTGCAGTATCCTTCACTGCCACGGCCTTCCCCGCCACATAATCTTTCGTCCCCACGGCCTTTTCCGCCACATAATCTTTTGCCCCCACAGCCTTCTCCGCCACATAATCTTTTGTCCCCACAGCCTTCTCCGCCACATAATCCTTCGTCTTCTGGGCAGCGGGGACTACAGTATCCTTGGTAGTCTGATACCCTTGTTGGCCTTTCTCCGCCACGTAATCCTTAGTCTTCTGCGCGGTATCCTTGGTAGCCTGATACCCCTGTTGGCCTTTCTCAGCCACGTAATCCTTAGTCTTTTGCGCGGCCGGGACTACAGTATCCTTGGTAGTTTGATAACCCTGTTGGCCTTTCTCAGCTACCAACCGAGTCCCCGACTGCATCCCTTGTTTAACAGCTTCCGCAGTTTCCCCCCCTTTCTGTTTCACATACTTCGTTGTATCGCCAAGACCTTGACTTGCCGATTGCTTCGCCTTTTCGTACTTCTCCTCAGCTGCCCTGATCGTGTCCATCGAGTTCTGTTGCGCTGTTTGTCTATGCTTTGAGATCTCTTCAAGAGAAAGACCTTGTTTTTCTTCACTTTTTTTCCCATGAAATTCTTGACTTCTTTCATGGGCATGTTCTTTTTCACCCCTTTGTTCTCCTCCATGCACTTCAAATTTCACTCCTCCAGGTTTCTCTAAGAAACCTTCCTCCTCTTTCCGCCTACTAACTTGGTTTTCTCCAGCTGCGCTTGAAAATTCGATACCTCCAACTCTGACAACATGATCTTGAAATTGAGGGGTAGGTAATTCATGGCGCACTTCTGTTACTGTTGTTCTCTGGGTACCCCCACCCCCAACTCCACCCCCCTCATGGTCCTGTTTGACTTTTTCAGCCAAAGACTCGAAATGGCTAGCCATTTTGGGGACCCTATCTTTCTCTACTGCAATTGTTCTTTCCTCTGTAACATTATCCCTTCTCAATTGCTCTGAGGAAGCCATTTTATCTTAAAGATGCAAATAAAGAGTTGTCTGAAATATGTAGAGTTGTCTGAAATGTGAAGATTTGTATAGTGTAATGTGTATATATGTTTGAGGTGATGTAAGAGGAGGGTGGAGGAGGTTTTTAAAAGAGAATTTGGAGGGGTTTGTATGGATGATCATGAAGATTGACATTAAGGGTGAAGGTATTGTTGCATGCAACGTGTAGTTTCATGGGAGGACTTCACTTTGATGGATATGCTGACACGTATTATTATTAATCATCGAAATCACCACGTATCATCAAGAAACCTGCTTAGTCATCATCGAGCTCAAGGACATGGTGGCAGCAATCTTTGCTTGCAATATAGGAAATGCGTGTTCTAGATAGCTCAACTCGTAAAAACCCAAAGTACAAAGCAGTCTCATTCTTTCATACAATACATATTTAATTTTTAGTGAGAATTAATTTTGTGTATCAAAAAATTTGAGATTCTAATCCATTGATCAATTAAGACATATGCCACATCGATCTTTAATATTATACTCATGAGAGAAAAATATTAGGACCCTTTATTTCAGGATTCAATACTTTGTTTTTAATAAAAAATGCCTAAACAATTACGTACTGCGATACTGCACTGTTTTATCAAAGAATTGAACAGGAAAAGCCAGATGTATATACAGTAATATTTTCAATGCATTGGGAATGGTCTAATGAAACTCATGCACGACTCAACTCTCAAATTGTCTTGAAACTATATGTATTTTTTCTTCTCGTATATATTTTTTTCGATTTTTTATTATCATTAGTCACTTTCATCTAAACTGAAAAGAAGAATTAATTAAAGCTTAATTATTGAATACTTCATAATTATTTATTTTCAACTTTTTTATGCAAATAAGGATATTAAAAAGTGATGTATTATGCTTTTAATTTATATAAAAAGATAATTATATTAGATATTCTTGAAATGGCAAATGGTGGAACCATCATCCATATTTATATGATATTTCCAGATAATCACGTATGTTTCAAATGGTTTCAGTCAATCACTTATATGATAAAATATGTCTTAGTAGGTTAAAGTAACTGTTAAGTTAATGCCATATTTAACATGTGGTTAGCACGTGATCAGTAGGGAAGGATAACACAGTCTTTCGACTTCATTAATTTTGATTTATGTCTTTACCTAACTTTTAAAGCAACCAAACCCCACCATTTTGGAAATACAAGTCTCAATTTCACCCAAAAATTCCCAAAATCACCAACACCCACGTTGAATCGTGAGATTACGCTGAAATTGAGAAAACGTGAAAGAAAAATCCAAGAAAAATTCTTTGAAAGAATAACACAATCAACGTTGGCTTCTTCTTAAGGAGTTTTTGCAGGAATTTTATGGCCGGTGGGGATTTGATATGTGTATGAATATTACTGTATTAATTTAGTGGAGAAATAAGAATCAAGAAAGAAACTATTGAAGCTCGAACCCTAACAATATAAAACTATGTAGGACTTGAAGAACATGGCACGAGTTGTATGAATTAAGAGTAATTTTATTTTGTGTAATTTTGGACTTGTAAACCGTAATTCTATTTTGAAATGTTAATTTGGAAAGTAATACTCCCTCCGTTTCTTTTTATTTGATTGTTTGGGGAAAAAGTACTTTATTAAGAGATTGTGAAAAATTACATTGGGATTGTAAAAATGTGTATTGGAATTGTAAAAAGGTGCATTGAAATTGTAAAAAGGTGCATTGGGATTGTAAAAAGTGCATTGAAATTGTAAACAATCAAATAAAAAGAAACATAGAAAAAATGCTCAAACAATCAAATAAAAAGAAACGGAGAGAGTATGTATTATTATACATTAATATTTCATATTTAATTTGGATGTTGTATTTTAAATTTTAGAATAAAAAAATAGAAGGGTTACCATATTTCGGTTCAGACTGAACGTGCTGCCAATCCAAACCAAATCGAACTAAACCTTTTGTCTAACAAATCCCCGCAAACTCGAACACATGAAACCGAGGTTCACAATTTTGGTCCGCATCAAATCTAACCTTTAATCATATGTTGATCGAACTCAAACGTGTCTACGTTCCGAATAGTGCGATCCATTTACAGGCTTGCTTGCAAGTTTTGTTGACTTTAAGCGCCAAAATAAACTTACGAAGTATAGTTTTAATTTTATTGTCGGCCGTTGACCCCTACTATTGGGCCATTCTACAATATATAGAAATAGATATCTTATGAATAATTATAAAAGTGGAGCCATAACTTTTGGTATTTGCTGTAGCATCAAGTTTTAGCAATATTATGTCCATCAAGGTTCTCAAAGGAGCTCCCATTCTGAATCTGGCAAAACATCAACATTTTGCTCCATTCCATCCAGCTCTGATGAATGAGCACTATGTTGTGCAGCAAGGTTCCTATATTCCTGCTTCCTTCTTGATTTAATTCTCAAAGGGAACGCTTCCTGAATCTTCTTCTACACGAGTAAAGTACATATTTCAAATATAGTCTATCAGCTCAAGTAGTGTTGTGTTGAAAGAATGTAGAGGGAGTAGTAACCTTGTATGATTTAGGTTTTCCTTTCTTCTGAGTGTCAACTTGGAGCTCATTGCCTTCAACTAATACACATGTATTTGCAAACTCTGATTCATAAAACTGCTCGATGATTTCTAGCTCAATCTTATTGCTGGATGCATCTATCTTATTAGAATCGTCTGATCTTCCTATAAAAAGATCAGAATATGCAGAATATCAAGATAATAATTCAGGAAGAAAGAAATAACATGAGGTGCATGCCGGTTTTACATACAAACGAAATGTATACCGTTCACGTAGATTTATCCTTCAATATTCAAGCTAGGGCTATGTTGGCTACTGATTTGTCTTATAACTTCTAACAAAAAATAACTAAAGATCTAACCTTGAACTTGCTATAAAACTGAATTTATGGGCTATCGTCAAATCAATTAAACGGATCTATGACCTAAGCGACTACAATTATGTAATTGGTGATGCTAATTCTCTAGCCAACGAAGTGCTAAAGGAAAAAGTAACTGTCTCAAGTTATTCATACCTTCATAGAAGATAACAGCCTCATCTGATACAGATCCACATATTGCATTAGTGTCTGATTTCAGGGGTGCATGTTTTTGACAGTCCAAATCTGTATCTGCTCCAAAAGAATCTAGTAAACAATAAGTGAAAAGAATATGTAGGAGACAATAAATGAAATGTGGCTATTAGTTCGTTACCAGAAGTGTCTGGTGAAATAGCAAGGCTTTGCTCTTTGATACCACTAGATAAGTTTACATCCGTAACAAGTGAAGTAACTTGTGAGGTAGACATGCAAGCACTATTATCCACAGAACGAGCTTCCTTAAAATCACATACTCCATCTGGAGTCGAACATGTCTCGCTTTCCTTGCTTGGTTGGGCAAATGAGGTAGCTTCACTAAGAATTTCTAAACCAGGATTAGTTTCCTTGGACATCCTACAAGGCATGTCAATCTGAAAGTTCCCTTTCCTGTTGACAGAATGACGCCTGTATAATCCTGCACCTCTATTGTTCCCAGAATATGAGTTAGAGAAAACTCTAATTCCAATATCACCTTTTGCATGATCAATTGCATGCTCTAGTTTAGAAACAGCTTCTTTATGGTCAGCATTTATGTCTGCAACCACTTTATAGTCTTCGTACTTTTTCTTTAGATTTTCCAGATCTTGTTTCATAATTAGTCTTGGCTTCTTAATGACATCAGTACGAGAATAAGGATTTAGAGGCAGATCACCAGCAGCAACTTCCACAGGATCAACATAATCTGGAGGGAGAATATCTTGCATGACATTTGAATAGAATTTCTTAACACTTGAACCAACATTCTGCACCTGGTTCTCCAGATATTTGACGGTATCCTATTAATGTAAAGTTTGAAGTATTTTAATAGGAGTTCTAGTCTGAATAAATAATGGTCAATCCCTTGCTTCTTAATCCAACACATCTATATAGACACAGAGGCCTTCTCCTCGGTAAGAAAAAAGATGCTTATTTACTAGACTACAACACATCAAAAATGCAGAAAAGATCAATAATGCGTAATACAATAGCTGGTAACTGGTTCATAAGTCATAACAACATAATCTTAAAAGTAAATACAAAATTACATGCCCTGTGACCAATCACCTAAAAGGTCCAGACGGTGAATTGCATGCAAAAAAAGGAACATTATTTGAATCATTGTAACGGATCACCCATCAGCTTATATACTTTTACGAGGAACCACAAACAATCTAAGGTGTTAAATACTTCATATGAACTTATCCTCTTCTAATAGAACCTCCACGTGTGCTAGAGATCATGTGTGCTTGGAGAAGCTAACCTAACCAGAGAAGAACGATAAATTAAGTCATGAGAATCCTACGCTGAAAAACAACATTAATTTAAGTCTTCTCTAAGTATCATCATAACTAACATAAGCTTGCCCTCAAGGGTGGCCAAGTTGGTGAAGTAGGTGAGCTTGCGCAAGGCCATGAGTTTGATTTCCCCTACCAACACTTTCTTAGCCGAGCCTGTCACACAGGGTTTGCCTAGTGTGGTTTACTAGGTTAGTGTGGTTCGCAGACTATTGCATCAGCCCGACCGCCCGAGGTCTACCCAGCGCGCACTCGACGAGTAGCGGTTGCGGTACCCCCATTACAAGAGAATCAACATAGGCTCACAGCAAACAATGAAGTGAGGAAGACAGTAGGGGCATCTCACCTGGTACATAACTTCATCCACCTCTACACACATAGCTTCAAATTTCTGGTATATGTTTCCAGCCCAAGCTAAACCATTGAGATCCATAATAGAAACTCCTTCACTTTTCCCCTCCTATGCTTCTGCAAATCAAACAGAAAAAACGAAGAACTTTAATTTCAAATCGTGATCTTTTTCAAACATTCTAGCGGGATTGTACGACATGAAAGAGAGCATCTAAGCAACAAATAACTTCGAAGGAGCCTAAACATGTTCAGTTTTACTCATAAAAGGGCTTACAGCAGGAATAAGAACAAGGAGAATATGCGCGATATTAATAACAAGGTGGACACACACAAGTGAAGCTACAAGTAATGTGTGTCGCAACACGCCTAAACCCCCTCCTCCAGCTCAATAAATAAAAAATGTAACTCAAACCACCATCAAACTGACACAGTCCCAGAATATATTTTGGAACAGTTAGCCAAACCAGAAGAAGGGAAACAATGAGCGATGAGGCAGAAGGTTAACCCAACAGTATAATGGCTGATAAGCGTAAGAGCAATATGATCGGTATTGGCAATGAAAAGTCTGATAATTATGAACTTCTCAACTCTATTCACTATGTGCATCTAAAGTCTATAGTACTCTTGCAGGCAACCATAACAAGATGACCTACAAGGCATATTAAATAAGCATCAAACAAACCAAAGACCCCTTGTTGAGATATATTAAATTTCTTAATCTCTTCCAGAGGTATCAAAATAAAAAGCTTTAGTGTAATCTCTATAATGCAGATTCTGATAG